>JAFFZH010016184.1:30708-259247 GCA_018420115.1 Euura saliciscinereae | reverse complement strand
GGGATGATGGAGGATGAGGGTGGACAGAGCTTCCTTGTCTCGGGGGAGTTCGCGCCAGCTAGAGAGCTAATTTTATTTTACTTTTTTTTATTCCTACCTTCTTTTTTTTCGGATTTTTTTTTCAGTCCGCCACCGTTGACCAAGTATACAGGTAATATCCGAGGCTGGTTTGCTCGACCTGTGTGTCACTCTCTCTTGGACCAGGATAGCCAGGGTCGACTACTACTGGGGATTGACGAGGGTTCAGCTGAGATATTGCTGACTCGAAAGCAGGCGACGTACCCTCTTGCCCTAAAACCTATACTACTATTTTTATTCCCTCGACTTTTAAGGATTGACTGTACGATACACGGTTCTAAAGTTTTTGCAAACGCGCACGAGTAATTTCGTTTTTTCTTCGTCAAGAATGAAATTATTTGAAAAATACCGAGGGTAGGAGGTCGTGGGAAATTCTTTCCCCTCTAGAGATCTTTTTGGCTCTCTTGTTACTCGGTGATAACTTTTGCGGTGGTCAGAACATCAAGGGCGAGTTTTTCTCGGACGTTAATGCGATTGTTCGATCTGGAGTTAGCAGGCGTGGCTCGTATCTTCTTGCTAACGACTAAACCAACTTTGGAGACGAACTCGCTCCTACGAGATACTATAAGAGGGATGAATCGCGGAATAGTAAAGTTTCAAATTTAATGAAAAAAAAAATAAAAACAGTGAGCGAAGAGAGTTTTGAAAATAAGTCTGAAGCGAGAGGCTAGTGCATTTGTGGAATTTGGTGGATATACCTCTTGTAAAACCATTCGTAATGACCTTTTGTCACCTTTGTCACGTTTTTTCGAGTCCTTAGAAATGGCGTGAAATATTTGGAATCAATCAAAATCAATCAGCCCGCGCGATTTGAAAATATATTGAGAATATTCTGACATTTGAAATACTCTGGAATCATTTAAAATGATTTGAAACCTTTTGAAGTCTTTGATTTTCTGATATCTTGTGAAATCATTGAAATCTTGAAATTTCGAACCTCATGGTAACATTAGAAACCGTAAAATCTTAAAACCTTGATATTCGAAAATCCAGAAAATCGTAAAATTTGAATTTTAGAACTCTTCAAACATTGAAATTAGAATCTTTATGAGATTTTTAAACCTCGACATTTAAAAATTCTGAAATCATAAAATTTTGAAACTTTGAAATTGAAAAATCTTCGAATCCTGGAATTTTTAATTCTTGTATTCAGGTGTGGTCCCAAATTTTTAACTGATAAAAAACCCTACGGTCTGAAACCAGTTTTTCGTCACGTCAGACCCATCATCAGGGTATAGAGTTTCTCAATTTTTCAACTTCTTCCATTCATCAATTTTTCAGTTCATCAGTTCTTCACGTTTTCAATTTTTCAAGCTTAATCCCTCAAATTTAGAGAAATGATTTTTGTTTCTTAGAGTTCGCCTGATCGTAGCTTGTATTGCGTAAATTGGTGAAGGAATGACCCGATGTCGAAGGATTCCAGTTTTCTTCTCGGCAAAGTTACAGATCTAGGTCAGATTACCCTGCAGCACGTATAAGGTGCATTGAATATGGGGTGCCCGCAGTGTATTTTGCCGTATTATTATCATTCGTAAGTTTCTAGAAGAGAAAATTTTTTCCCCAAGATTACTCAGTGCATGTACTCATTCAAGTAATCGAGACCCTCGCGAGAATTACTTCCGCAAGTATGCACATACCTATATACATTCGACCCGAGCTGTATGCGGGCAGCATTTATACAGGGCAAATACTTCTTCACAGAAATCGCGAAACCCTTCGTGTCGAAAAAACTGCCAGTTCTGAGTCCCGAGCAAACACGAAATGGAGAATCTTGCGAAAAAAGCTTCCTCCAATTTTAAACTTTCCACTTTGCTTTCGCCCAGTGTTTTCGTAACAATCAGAGAATGTTTCTTTGATTTTTTTTTGTCAAGTAAAAACCCCAACGGGTTATGACTAGCACTATAACCAACGTTTACACCAAATTTAAACAGTTTGCAACGTCACGTTCTCTTTCACTTCTCGCGTTGCGTGTTATCGCGCTTTCAATTGCTGCCCAGCCGACATTTTCTCTCATTAAAACAAGGGGTGAGTCTG
Organism: Euura saliciscinereae; assembly: GCA_018420115.1. Lineage (NCBI taxonomy): Eukaryota > Metazoa > Arthropoda > Insecta > Hymenoptera > Tenthredinidae > Euura > Euura saliciscinereae. The sequence goes on along the minus strand of JAFFZH010016184.1, from coordinate 257,135 downwards.
AATTGTTCACGAATTAACATTCTTTTTACTAAACTCTGCACCGAGACGTTATATAGCGATTTAAATCCAACCCTGGAATGCGAGACCTTCTAACTCGCTTGTCTGGGGTGGATATTAACTCGACGCAGTTTTTCCTCTCGAAATCGTGCCTGAAATAATAATGGAATTCGTAATCATTACATGAATCTTTCCATTTGTTAACATTAATGAAGAAAAAAATGACGCATATTAGCAGATTCAATTTCGAATACCCAAAAAATGATAAAAATGAGAATTAGTCGGGAGCTGCTTTTTTTATCAAAAATTTTTTATCGTCGTTTGAAACTGTTTGATGTTATATAAACTTGATAACATTTCTTTCTATCTACGTTCGGAGAATTTAGGAAACTTTCAAGTCGATACGGAACAAACATTTTCGACCCGGGATAATCCAGGTTCTCAAACGCCCCGGGTCTCGTTTACTCAGGACTCGGGCTAACTCCGAGGTAAATGTCCTCAGGAGACATGCGGCACAAATTATCTACAGATATGCTGTACACTGTACGGGCTATTATTCCACGCGAAACAGGACGGAATTTAATTCCCCTCCATAATTTCGTTCCTTTCACTATCTTGCGGGGAGTTTTTCACAGTCTTGGGAACCAAATGATTCTCGACAGCTCCCATCACGTCACGATTCGCTTGAAAATTTCACCGAACATGTTTCAAGGTGTGACTGAATCGGGGTAACATTTTCATGAAACGAATAATAGAACAAATTTTATCTCCTGAAAATTACAATAATCGAGGATTACAATAATTAAGAATAGAGGAATTTTTCCAAAAGTCGAATTCGTTCAAAATCTTCACGTGCAAAACTTGCAAGGATTCCTAGGCTACTTAATTTTTCAATTCTGCAACAATTAAGTAAGTTTGAGGCAAGTTTTTTCTTTTATAGAAAAACGAATCGTTTGATCCGAGACAAAATTTGCTCTGTTATTCAGGATTACAATAACCAAGAATAGAAGAATTTTTCCAAAAGTCGAATTTCTTCAAAATCTTTACGTGCAAAACTTGTATTATTTCCACCACGAAGCAAGTTCTTAGAAACTTTGTTCACAAAAAAAAAATGAATCGTTTGATCCAAGATAAAATTTGCTCTGTTATTTAGGATTAAAATAATCAAGAATAGAGAAATTTTTTCAAAGAATATAGATGTGGGAAAGTGGATCGATCAATTGAGGTCGTTCAACATTGAAATCGATGGGTTCTCCGGGTTATATAGGATGCTGCACAATTGTGTAGTGTACACAGTGTACGAAATGGCAAATCGATATTTTAATAATGGAGTCGGAGATATTAGGCCGTTACAATGGGCCACCTTATGAATAATATTTCATGAGCAAACTTGGGAATGAAAATGGCGTATGAAATATTTAATCCAGTTAACAACCCAGGGTGAAAGTACGACCTTGATAATAACCTTTGAATGTATTATTTATTTATTCAGCCATCTGAAGAATCATTAAAACTTGTTAAATTACACGTATAGGCCGTATACCGCAACCATGATGATTATCTTATAGTCGAGAAGTCAAGAGGCAGCAAAGTTCTGCAAAGTATCAGCCACGGTCAAGATAACTCTCTTTTTCTCTTTACTCCCTAAAAATTTCAAGTCCCTCATCGTCTGAGCTTTCGGAGTTAGAGAGAAGAAGTTTAAAACGTGAAATTAAACGATCGCGTTACACCAGCCCATTAATATCTTGGTTTTGGTTTAATCTAAGACAACGTAATTAGTTTATCTTAAGAGCTTAATCTCAAAGGCTAGAACCTCCAGGTCGGGCGAACGCGATTAAATTTTTGTTTATCCCTTTTACCACAGTGAGTTTTTTCTTTCTTTTGTTTCGTTTTGTGTTTTGTGAATCAGAAGAGGGGCTTCAACCAGATTCCTCGAATCGTTGAATTATTCCATCTCAAATGACGAGAATATCCATATAACCACGAGAGTAATTTAAATTCAGGCAAAATACCCGACTGATTGTTATTAAAATGTGAAATCTCACTCGCCTGGGACTACAACGCGGTATGTATATTCAAATGTATCGCCTTGCAACGTAACTCGATAAGGTTCACAATCATTCTTCTAATTTACTCCTCCAGCTCTTTGCTCAAACTTTATTCCCTTTGGTCTTCCGTTTGATAAATTTTTATTAAATTTACTCACGACAAAGGAATAATATCCTGCGCACACCGGACTCAGTTTTAAATCCTCATCAAACTTTTGTGCTTTCACATTTTTTTCTTTTCAAATACAATTCATTACGACAACTTTGTTGCGAATGAAGGAAATGAAAATCAGCAAACGGGATTCAAAAGTACAGAATCAGAGCTTTATTTCGAAAAACGAGACATCATATTTACACGGGAAATGATAGCTTCCAGATGCCACGGAAATCGAGCTTGCGAAAAGCGCTGATATAGACAGTTTCCGCAATTGCAGCTCAACGGAGGGTCTAAAAAAACCAAAACAAAATATCTTTTTATTCGTCACGAAACCCGATCTAACCTTTCAAAGCACGGATTTTTGAAAAATAAAAAATGTGGTAAAAAAATCGAAATCTTCGTATAAAAATTCACTGTTTCGTTTATTCCGAAAGACGTTTTTGCTCTGGCTTTTTTTTTCAAACAAAAAATCAAATCGATAAACCGTTTCATGAAAGTTTATAAAATGTGTATGATTCCAAATTCACTGGGGCATTTGGTGACCACAATTTTCGATATAACTATGAAGGTTTTTTATTTTTCATAAACCTCCAGCTGTGAACTTTTATATCCCGTTTCCCAATTTTGTTTTTCATTATTCGTATCGACGTCATATCGTATTTTGATGGTGAAGTAGTACTGAACTAATCAAGATTGATCGCATCTGTCTCCATCACTTCTAAAATTGAAACAATAAAACACACACGAGTCCCAAAACTCAGGAAGGAGGTAATAAGCCTCTGCAGGGTATCACCGCAGAATGAAAAAGAATCACAGAGAGTCGGGGGTCCCTTTTCCTCCCTTTAGCTTAGCGTTAATTATTAAACTTCGCTTTATTCAATTTCCTCTCAATTTTCCCGCCCATTATTCCTGCATAAGGAATCGTTTAGATGTTCCAGCTGTAATTATAACTTTTTCTTCTGTGGTACGACCCAAAACCGTCGCCTAATTACTTACCTAAAATGTTCGTCTCAGAAATATTATTCAGCTGATAACTTTTTTTTTATACATGTTCCAAACCCTCGTTTACATATTATTATACCGTCGGTGGCGGTGACATCGGTACAAAAATTCTTCTTGCCATGGCGTCAAAAACGCTATAAGACGTGTAACATAAATAATGGAAAAGGTACGCCTATATCGATTCGATGTTTCCTTTTTCGTACGAATCTACCTTCAGCTTCGACGATTTATTGTACGATATATGCATATTTACCAGAACGTCGGAATCGAGCTTTACTCGCCTTTCGTATCTATATACGACGTAACACCATATTTACATATATTCGTCTTTTTGCCTTTTTTGGGGAATTTCGAGAATAGAAAAGACTCGGAAAAAGTTTTCCGAAGAAGAGGAACGCAATCGAATAATGCAAAATACGTATTTTAACTAGTACTCTGACTTTTCCTCCTTTTTCATTATTAATCCCTAAATTTGTGTAAATACGCAAATTCATTCCACTGGTAATCAAACCCGAAAGAATTCCGGTAGAATTTTTACCCTCGCTCGTTTTTCCTGATATAACGAAACGGAAAAAAGTTTTTGGCCGGGGCGGTTAATGAACGCATATATTTTGGGGTTTAGGTCGTGAAAATCGGTTACAAGCTCCCTATTAGTTACACAGTGAATAAATGTTGGGTACAGGCTCGTTAGATCCAACTAAGTGTGTCTACCCCAAAAGTGTCGAAATTTTTCAGATGGTGGGCACAATCACTTTCCAATTATTCAGGAGGTAAAAAACAACGAATTTGGTCAAAAAGCTTTTTTGCCTGAAACACGACTGCATAATTTACTGAATCGATATTCTCGGATTATCAGTGATCAATTATCATCATCGGTACCGGATTTACAATATTCCTTAGAATATCTTATCTCCCAAAATGGAAATGACGAAGCTAGCGGGTGACGTTTTAGAATGGGAAGTGGGATCAGGCTCAAAACCTTATTGGCACATCTTATCCACAATAACAGTATCCCTTTCAAATTTCATCCAAATCGGTTCAGCTGCAGCGATCCGACCGGAATCCTGCGTACAAACATTTGATGAGAAGATGCCCGAAAAAATCATGAAATGTGATTCAAAGCCAAGAGACTGTATTCCAAAGCCCAATGTTGTGTATTCAAAATTGACGCGAGTGAGCGACTGGAGTTTTCAAACCGGAAGTGGGATCGGTGGAAAAGCTCGCACGTCTTGGGACAGAAACAGTATCCTGTGCAAATTTTATGAGAACTACTCTTGGAAATGCTTGAAAACGACTTTCAGGTGGTAAACCATGCTTCTTATATGGTTTGAGAATTTTTATTCGATCTGACGTTTTTTACGATGGCGAATGTATTTTGACGATCGTGCCAAAAAATTGTTATTTTCAGGCTTGAATATAAAACTTTTGCTCTCGTGTAGGCATTAGAATGATGCTTGAATATCAGATTTTCGGAAAAGCTTGCATGTCTCAGTTCTTCGTCGAGTGACAGACTCTTGAATATCAGATCTTTCAGAAAATTGAGGGGAGGATGAATAATACTCAGAAAAATTCTTTTTTAATGTAGAAAAAAAGATTTGAAATCCGATACTGTTGCCTATAAAAAAGATTGACGACACAGGAAACGAAATGGATTCGATAAAGTATACAACAAAAATATAAAACGAAATGAATTGAACAAAAAATTAATATAGAAAAGAAGAAATTTGAAGAAATAAATTTCAGGTAGCCGTATGAGTTTAAAAGTGCAGCTATAAAATATTCCGCAATGTTCCACATTCACAAAATGTATATCCACGTGTTTTATGGGGAATTTAGTTGGATTCACTACGTCCGAGGGTCGTAAAGCTCTACGCGGATATTTTACTTTATTTTATTATTTTTTTTTTTTTCATTCTTTTCTCTCCTTTCTTTTTCACTTTGTCATTATTAATACAGAAACGTGTTCCGTTTATATTCCTCCCAGTTATATTGAAAACGAAATATTTTCTGGTACACCAGCTGCAACGGTTAACTCTTTTTTTCTTCTGTTCTAATAAATATTTCTCTTTTCCATTTCCACAGAACACACAAATAGCTCTGACACAAAGATTGCGGTGTTGCGTCAATAATCCACGACTGGAAATTTTTCCGCAAAATTTCCGTTTCGCTTGTAAATAACAAAAATCCATGGCTTTGATATTAATTTACCCCACTGAAAAGTACGCTCTATAAAATTTTTCGATACATTTACAGTAAAAGTGTTAACAAAAAGTTGCCTTCTTTTCGGAAATCCGTAGTAAAAAAAAACCAGATGAGTTCAAACATTCCGTTCACTTGGAACAACAAATTTCCATGTTTTATTGAATAACAAAAGTAAATATGAGGCATAATTCGATTCGGACGGTTTACATAATTTTCATTTATCATTCGCGTAATTGGAACATTCTAAGTGGAAAATATTTCACCACCAGGGAATCTGCTTCTCCTCGTGGGTATAAAATCGACCCAAAATAAAACACAAATTTAATATATCTGAGTGAATTTTGAAAAAACACAAAATTTTCCATTTGCAGACAGCACAGACATAGCTAGTCTCGTTTCATGCTCTCCAAAGTAATAGTTCGCAGTTTAGTGTGTTAAAATTACTTCCACCAAGTGAAGCGAAGTGCATAGAAGATATGTGCATTCGCACTCTATTTCATTTACAGCGTGTGAAGAAAGAGGCTGTAGCTGCAGGTGTTGCAAGGTTACTGGTTGCTACAGAGGTAGCAATAGCATCAGCGTCAGTGCCGCGGCTCTAAGCCTCGGTGCTTTATACCTACCATCTACCTCGGAAGTCTTGATTGGACGTTATTCGAGCAAGGAGCTAATGATAATTGCGAACGTAATCTAAAGCGATTCAAGTTCCTTCAAGAAGAATTAACCCTCAACGTACCCTAACTAGACGCGAGGGTTTTCTGTTTCGGATGTTTATACTCAAATTAGCCGAGCTAGTGTAGCTTTAACGCCAAAAGTGCATTTTTCGTGCTTAATGGGGTACTTTTTCGGCCTTTTCTGCTCCCCTCCTTTTAACGATGCAAGCTCGACTGGACCTACTTTTTTTATGCACTGAGAAAAGAGTTTTGTTGTTGTTAACAAAGTTCGTTAACAGTTAACGAATCGTATATTCATATATAAGCAAATATACATTTAGTCATAGCTAAGAAATCATTCATTTGAGTGTTTTCTTTGTCTCAAATAAAGATTTCTTAATAGTTAACGAATCATCAATTTCCTTAAAATTCGCGTCCAGTTATATCAGACGATCAAACACGATAGTGAAATGAGGATTTCTTAATAGTTAAGAAATCTTGTATTTCTCTTCAAACCGCACCTGTTGTTCCAGCAGAACGATCATGAAGTTCAACTACGAATAGTTATTAAATTGTGCTTTTCTATCAGTGCAGTTATCCACGAATGGTGATCTTTTTTTTAGACCAATCAGGTATTGACTAAGAACTAAGAAGTCATGTCCCAATTTTTTTTAACGTGATAAGTGACTGTTGGAATAATGTCTTCACTATTTCCACCGAAAAAGATAGTGCATGCCTAAAATGTGTGCATGCTGCACAAACAATGCCCAGGAACGGGTTCGCCTCGAGCTTAGAATGATGCGCCTCGCGTCGGTCAATGTATTATGACTGGCGCACTTTTACTCGCGAGACTGTAGCTAGAGTATTCAGCGCCGCTCTCACCTCTAGCGGCAAGCGTACAGACTACTACGCACGAATTACATCAAATCTCAAACCCTCATGTAAGATTTGTTAACTGTTAATAAATCTGTATTTGAGAAGACATGGTGTGCTTTTTGTCTCAACCGAATGCTTTATTTATTGCGAATACTACGGAATTTCCACAGTAGTTAAAACAACATGTATATTTACTTCATGTTAAGATATTCTTTAACAGCTAACGAATATTTCGCGAAATTTTCAAATAAATGCGTTCATTTGGTATAAAGAAACTCTTTTCTCAGTGTGGTGGGTTCCGAACCACCAGAATCGCAGGATTCGCCTCCCGGGTACTGGGCCATTGCGACTCTGTGTGAGCGTGTGATCAGCCTTTTATTACCGTATTGTTCGATTCCGTGCGTCGCAGTGATTAGGCAATGATTATCAGCCAATGCCTGCGAATATAGGCGTAGAAATTCATTAGAGAAACTTTGTTAAGTATCGTCGTATAGTCGGATGGTATCGTTGGACCATAAATTTTGGACGGTTAATATTTGAGCGATATAATACCTCGGGCAATTTCATTTGTAATTAGTATTCGTATACTTTTGTTGAGGGGAGGAGCGAGGCCAACCTCATTACCAGAAAACATGAATTCCAATTATTTAAATTGCGTCTATATACATTACCGTTATTTTCGGCTCACTTCACTCTTGTATCGACATTCCACGTATCGTTTTCCACACTCACGAATACCCGTTTCACAGCTCCGCACGACACGACCGCGACCGCACACCTTTCAAATCAATACCCGATATAATGAAATTAAATTAATTGTCACAACAGACACGCGGTTGATTCAATTTATACGAAAAATGTATGAAAAGTTGAAATATCTTCAAATTTCGCGAACCATTTTCAACCGGCCACTTTATGTGCAAACAATTTGTATTTATATTACCTACCTGTCGCAACTACTCGACAATTTTCAGCAACTTCTATTTTTGGTTTTTCCATTCGTGATTTATTCACGTGATTTTTCGTTCGTAACGTATTCGTAGAGTTTTGTGGATTTTCACGCCAGTTGAAAATGTCAAGGTGTATAGCCTCATCAAACCCTCTTTTTACATACCTAACGACGCATGCCTTTCACCCTATCCATAAACGAACGAAGGGGGATTATTTTTAATGAAATAACGAGTGACAAATTTTTACTTTCTGCTGGTTTTTTTTATTTTTATATGTTTTTTCTTTTATTTTTTGAAGCGACGATGAAAGTAGAATTAGAAATCGGAGCAAAAGCTCACATTCCTGTTATTTCCATGTGATTAATTGGCTTTGTCGCGAATTTTTTCATCCTATATTGTCGAGAATACTCATTGAAGTGACGAGTAAATCGTAAAAAAAATCATAAACTTTATTATTATAGAATATTACTTGACTAGAATATTATTGTGATTTGTGAGTTCACAATCAGTAACGTTTGAAACGGTCTTTCTGTCCCGCCATGCCAGAACGTCATTGTTCAGTACAGCGAGGCCGGCATCTAGCGTCGTCTGTGACAACCTCCTCCTCACTTCACACGTTCCCGGTTTCTATTGGGGAATATAGTCTATACTGACACCACCTGGTGGCGAATTCCTAAATTTGCCTGGTTGGATGGATTCAATTATATGAAATATAAAAATGTTCTTGAACCGGGAGAATAGTTCGATTATGCTCCAGAAACAAGCAACAATATTATCTTGAGAATGACTGAACAAGTCAAAAAGTGTTTTTGGAGATTAGGCCAGGCTGCCTGATAGCGTTTTCTAACCTCCAAAAACACGTTGTGGTCGTTTCTTCACCTGTATTGTCACATTTCGGGACTGATTGAGACATTCTCAAGTTGCTTCAATGTCTGAACTCGTTTTTCGAGAAAAATTAAATGTTTTTTTTCCAGTTTTTGAATATTTTTACATAGATTGCATGACAATTCTGACTAGGATGTTCTTGGGACTAGTCACGAGGGGGCGCCACTTGGTCGTGAACTTGTTCATTCTGACGTCACAGCCAATCAAAAAGAGATTCTGAAGAAATTTTAGAAAATGATGAATATATCTGGTTTAATTTTTAACGGATCAAGAAAGATTCTATCAATTTTGAAAAAAAAAAAATAATAATCTGAAGTAACGTCGTGTGTAGATCAGTTTAAAATATGAAAATGACTCACAGTGGTTTCCACTTCTTGTTACATTTCCAAGGTGTATGTTCCCCCTTAATGTGTCTCCTATTGTAACTCGGATTGTAGACTCTCTAGCAACACCTGTGTGTTCAAGAGGCGTGGTACAAGACTGATGTAGGCCGAGGGGTGAAGGGCTAAGGGTGGATGGTGGTAGTTGTATAAGAGTGAAGAGAGGAGGGCTGAGGGGTTGAGGCGCCGCGACGCCGGGCGCCGTAATTACGATCCCCACGGGCAGACGTTCGTTCTATCCTCCCATCGTTGCATCCTAAACGCGGCGATATTGTCATCGTTTTACCAGGTGATCCACTGGCTTTGAAATTCTTTGGCAGCTGATAGTAGATTATTTCCTCACCTTGTTAAATTTCAATTTACTTTGAGTACATATAATAGATAAAATGCTAGGAGTACCTGTATCGCATGAAATAAGGAGAATCGTGCAGAAAACGTTGAAGTAGTTCCCGGCGCAGAAGCAGTGGCGGATTTAATGAGATCTAGTTGGTTTGTTTTACTAGACAGCAAATAATAGGAGAAATTGAAAGACAAAGGGATGAAAGAAACTGGTTCTCTACGTTAATAGACTTTCAAGTCTCCAGGGAAACGTACGAGATGAGATATTTCTGCCCGACTGCATCCAGTATCTGACTATACGTACCTTTCTCCGAGTCCGTTCTGTAGCAAATTAAAACATCTTCAATTGTTTAAATTGTAAATTGTTCAAACATTTCAAATGATCTGCAGTAATAAAGCATCCTTCTTCTTTCTAATTTTTTTGTTAAATTAAATTGATTGAATTCTAGTGAATTAAACGCGAGTTACAAGACTAGAAATGCTTCTTGTATGGTCGTAACGTCATAATTCACAATTTCACCGCCATATTTTAATATAAAGCGAGAATTCGGCGAAACGAAATGTGTATAGTAAGGAACTGGTTTTGACAGACGACGCTAGACGGCAGGCTTGTTGTACTGAATAGTAACGTCATAGCATGGCGCGAAATATAGACCGTTTCGAACGTTATAGAACTTTTAATGGACAATATATTGTTTCAAGTGTCATGAATGATGTTTGGCTTCTTGTTTCACCATTTCTCTGTTTCCTGATAAAAGAGGAAGTCATTGTAGTCACTCCGAAACTGACGAGTTGATTGAGTCTCAATCTCTACGTTTTGAGGTCTAGAGAATGAACTCTGACCATTTTCAGTTCGACGTCTAGGTGTGCATTTGTATTATGCGTATGTGATCAAATTTTTTGTTCGACGATATTTCGAGAACGAGTCATCGATTTGTGATGAAATTGGGCCCGGTCGACGGGGTTTTTCCTTCCTGATTATGAATACGAAGTCAGATTTGTGAAATTCAGAATAAAAAATATAATATTTCAGTAAAAAATAAAATTGGAAATATTTGCATATCTGCACTGAAATTCGTACCAGTAGGTTTTTTGGGTCACTGATCACGAATTTGTCGTCAAATTTTCCAAAGTTCAAATTGACTGGTAATAAATTTTTGAGCACAAAAAAAAAGAAGTTCAAAGGCTGCCTCAATACTTATATAAGGTCATTAAAAAAAATGCGGAAAGTTAAAAAATCGTATTTTGTGAGAGATTGAGCCAGCAACGTTGAAGAAGAGTTTTTATTTTCGTGTTTGGATCTTCGCGGTATGGAGTAGTGTGTTATGATATAGGAAAAGAGAATCTCTTGAAAGTATTATTATAAAAGTTTTGTAAGATCGTAGAGAAGCGAGTTGTGAGCTAGGTTATAAGAGAGCGAACCTCGGTGAAGGAGTTTTATTATTTTTTATTTTATTTTACTTTTTTTTCTTCCTTTTAGTTTCCTCTGCACGCTTCTGGCCAACCTTCAACCTCCATCTCAAGTCGGCTGGTTCTCGCGCGCTTGGGCAAAGTTAAAGTTTTCTCGCGTTCGACCAAAGCCTTTTTCGATGTTCATGGAATTTGGATTGATGTAGATACTCCCTCAGAATTTCTAGTCATAGATGCTCCCTTGTCGTCTCTTTTTTTCTTCCTACTCCTGGGACAAATCGTCCAACGATGTCACAAGTTTTTTCCTTCCTTTTTATTTATCTTCCTTTTTTACCTTCACAGCTAAAATGAAGCGAGATCGGGTCGAATTTTATCGGCGTTAATTAATTATAAAACCTACGGGGATTAACATAGACAGCAATTAAATGCCTGTCATTGAATTAAATCCAAGTTTTAAATACTAGATTATTCTCAAGAAATTATCAAGTTTCACTACGGTAATTAAATAACCTGACTATCAAACGATCTACTGTCACAAACTTTTTGTCTCGAAGAAAAATACGTCAGAGTGAAGAAATGCAATTGCTTTTCATTACATCACAAACTTTACAGTATGTCAGTGTCACAATTAACCAGCTTCGATATGATAATAAATTGAGAGAGAGGGGGAAATCTAATTTTTCCTCGGTTTCGAAAGTTTCGCTTTTTTGATCGGTAACCACTCCAAACATAATACAGAGGCACTTGAAATTCCTGGTAATTTATGAGCGACATGATTAGTAATCCTTAACACAAGGTGTGTAAAAACTAAACGAAGTAGAATTGATCTCTGGCTTTACGCTCTAGCCGAGACCGTTAGTTATAAAGAAGTGGGAAGGAAAATGAGACCACAAGATAAAGGTGATATACGAGTACGTGGGTGTGGCTTGTCTAATAGACGAGGATAAACCGCTTGTCGATACACAGAGGTTACAGTGCAGCCCGCAGTTCGGCTTTAAGGACTCTTATATTTCCATTTACCATTTTCTACCTCGAGGCTCGTAATACACAAATGTTTACACGGTGTGTACAAACATTTACACATTTGTGTTCTCGCAGAATCTACACTCCCATATCCAACGGGTGGTCGTAACAATTGGGACAATTTTTCACAGCTCCGAATGCGAATTTATCGTACGATGTGCTTCGACTATCGTCGGATTACTCACTACGAATTATTCAGCGGACCAATCAGTTTGCAAAGCTACGAGAAACTCGAAACCGAATAATTGACATGGTAATTAGCGGAGTCTGGTCTACCCCATTGTTCAAAGGATTCGAATGCCAATGTATCCGAATTCTATGCACTGCGATTGTTGCCTGGCTCTCTATGCAGTGTTTTGCATTGTTGGAATCTGGATTTCGGGATCTGAATCTTGACCACTGGTCGTATAACAACAAACTCCTGCACCAGAGTGTGAATGAAGGAATCAGTCCACACCTCCGCGATTATATGAACGTCATTTCTTTTCCGGATCAAAATTAGCTATTGAAGCCTAGGGGATATTCGACCCTATCATTTCCTCATTATCCACTCAAACATGGCGCCGCCGGTTGGTTCGTAATTTCGTGCGTCCGCGTTCCTCGTCGATGTTGACGTCACTTGACGTATCGATGTCATTGGGCACGACGTGTACTCGCTATAGAGCGCTGCTATCGCTCATTTCATGTCACATACTAGAATCTAGATGATAATAAATTCGTTGTAAAATTCCGCCAAGATTGCCTCATTGATGAATAAAATCGATCCGACGTTATTTTGAAGAAGGTAGATTGGATCACCGAATTCAATCGTGAATCGGTCAGTAGAAAACGCCGATACCACATAAGAGATCCACGTACAATTCTGATGTATAGGTATAAGCTGGTTCGACGATTTGGGTCAGCGACGCCATCTAATCAAACCACTCAGTGATTATATTGGGTTGGTCACCAATTTTTGCCATTGTTGCGAACACTAATTCAAGTGACAGATGACCAGTGAAGAAAAAAATAAATTGAACGATATCATGACGCTTGAGGACAATGTATTATCAATTGAAAAAGTGCTCATATTGTTTCATGACGTCACTATTCAGTGTAGCAAGCCCGCCTATCTAGAGTCGTACATAGAAATGCACTTTTCATTCTGCAATGTTAGGTTATTCAAATATCAAACGTGAAATCGTGAATTTTGACGTCACAGTCATTCAGAAAGTTCGTTTCACGTACCTGAGGAGTGAACCACTCTTGAATTCCGGTGTGCAACGGTGTGTGAAATGACAGAAGTTCCGTAAAGTCCCAAGAAGGGTACTGGAGTCCTATGAAATCTCTTGAAGTTCTTTGAACTCCATTGCAGTTGCTTGAAGTCCCCTGAAATCTCTTGATTCCCCTGTGGTCTATCTGAATCGGAAGTTTTTTAAGTCCCTGAAGTCCCGAAAAGTCCTAAAAAGTACCATGAAGTCCAAAAAAGCTCCCTAAAGTAAAGGAAAGTAAAGTTTCATGAAGTCTATTCGAATATTTTGAAATCCCTCAATGTCCTTTGGAGTCCTCGACACTTTTTAAATTCTTTCCATGAAGTTCTTTGAATTAATTGCAGTATCTCGAAGTTTTTGAAGTCCCTGAAGTCTTAACAAGTTCCATAAAGTATAATAGAGTCCTTTGAAGTCCCTGACGTCCCGTAAAGTCCGTGAAGTCCCACAAAGTTTTTGAAGTCCTCAAGTCATTTTTCAGATTACAGTTCACCCCTTGGTTTCGGGCAATTTCACCTACCTTTATTGACCTAAATTTACACTTTTATTGAGATTTTTGTGCAAAACCACGATTATAATCAAATCTGTTGACCCATACGTAATTCGACTGGTTGGTATTGTTCATTCAAAAAGTTCCGGGACTGTGGTCACCCCTCATTCCGGTGTACAAAAGCTCCGTAATATATATCAGCATAATGCAAAATTGAAAATATGGGGTTGCAGAGGGGTCAGTCCGTTCATGTTGTCTCATTTTGGTAGCGCTCTGAAAAAGTTATACGCCAATTATATTCCGCGGTATTGCGATAGACTGCAGAAAAAAAGCACTAAGCAAAGTAACGTGATTTGAGAAGACAAAAAAAAACTGAGCGCTTCAAAATGAAATTTTTAGCTTCGAGCTTACGCTCCGGTACTTCAACTCTGGTATTCCGTTTCATGCTGTGGATACGCATTATAATCTATGGACGAAACAATAGCAGCATAGTTTCCAGTTTTAGAACAAATTTCACTGTTCCTATAACCGTAGTCTGCGAAACTGCACTGAAAATATGAAAACTGTCGAGAATATATGGTATATGTAACAACTATATGGCTGAAAGTTTTCATATCCTATGCAGATATCATGCAAATTTAATCGTCAAGTTTATAATCAGCATAGAGAGTCGATCTAAGTCGCAAAGTTTGTCTGTTCATAACAGACCTAGAATAATTGTGCTTCTCGTTGCACATATTTGCGAAAATTTTTACAATTTCTTACTTTTTGTTCATTAACTTTTACGTTTATGATAGCTTTAGCGCAAGGTCGCGCGCGGCGTTGTCTAGCGGTCACGTATCAGGGGGCTAAAATGTGCTGATACACGGTTTTATGGAAGAGAAAATAAATAAAACAGTGACCAAAACCTCCCGCCAACTTTGTTATGCCATATAAATTCATATACCGTCTGATCCCGCGATACCATTACCGGAAACAATCAGAAATAGGCTTGTTTGTAGGCTAACCACGCGCCGCAGTTTCCCAATCTCTTTATCTAAAAGGGGCGGCCATACTTGAATAAGATGTTCCCCAGGTGGCTGTAACACTCATTCTGTTTGTCTCTGGAACCGAGTGTTGATGAGAAAAAACTGTCGTGGTCATAAAGATTGAGATTTTCTTTTTCTTTTTCTGCTGTACAGTTTCTCCGTCTTCTTCGGAGTAATAAAATGTCTGTGTATTTGGTAGAAGAAGAAAAGAATCTCTGTCTTGTACCGCTAATTGCTATCATTGCGTTTTTTTTTTGTTTTTGCCCCGTGGATGATGGACGACCTTCTGTAGTTGAGTCGGGAGAATATCGCTGTTATTAATTGATCCGGATAACTTATGTTGCGTAAGTGATCGATATCGTTGCGAATACCAATGTATAGAAAAGTGTGAGAATTATGGTATTCAAACGTATTTCTTTTGATACACTTCCGGGCAAGCTGCTGTTTTCATCATCCATCACGAACCTCACATCCAGGGAGCTTATTTGGCTTTGTTTTTCGCCCTTGGGTCTGGAGGGTGGTTCGCCAACGTTGAAACAAAATTCTGCCAGAACTTTCGAAATGTGCTCTTGGCATTATTACCATCATTCTCTCCGTCCGAGTTCATGAGTACAATATTTCTTACGAAAACTCCAAGTAAAGCTGTAAACATGATACATTTTTCTTTTATTTATGA
The DNA here is from genome assembly GCA_018420115.1 of Euura saliciscinereae. Classification (NCBI taxonomy): domain Eukaryota; kingdom Metazoa; phylum Arthropoda; class Insecta; order Hymenoptera; family Tenthredinidae; genus Euura; species Euura saliciscinereae. The sequence continues at coordinate 241,775 of JAFFZH010016184.1, read as the reverse complement.
TATTTCATGTATTTCTCCGAAAGCTATCATCAATTATAAGACACGAGTGGATCTTGGAGGATGTTACATCCTCCAATTAAAATTCGACAGTAATTAATTCGTGGAGCTGAGCAAATAACAGCAGGTGAAATTGACCTGTCGAGAGGCGAATATGATGAACGATAGAGTTCCAAGTTTTGAACTATTCATGGGAATAAGAATGCGAATAGTTATAAGTTTTGAGATACCTCGTCTACCTCGTGCATGAAATACAGTGATATATTCTCACACGTGTCGAGTACGTGTATCCATCGATTGTATATGCAATGAAAACGGTAGATACACGACGGAGAAGCGGAGCACTTTGGCTTCTGTCAGGATGAAAAATTTCTTTTTTTCTTTTTTTGGGCTAAAAGTGCATTCGGAGGTGCAATAAAATTGTCAGGTCAGGGGGCGAGGCGAAGGCTCAAGGTAGCCAACAAGTTGCCGGTGCTGAATCGATAGACTCGACAGCACCAGAACCTCCACCTCCACCAGCAGGAGCACCGGGCTCGAGCAAAGCGTAGAATCAGCCCGGGGCGACCATGCGGCTAGCCCAGGGTAAAAGCACAGAACCACAAGCCCCGGCCAGCTTTGTAATTGGGTTCTTCTGCATCCGACATTATTTCTCCTCTTCTTTCGTTTTATTATTATTATTATTATTATTATTCACGTTTTTTAGATCATGAAAATGTACCTGATCCACCTTGAATTGTCCTTATAATTATTATTACGAAGATCGTACTCGCCCTCGAGCCTCGGCTAACATCCTTGGACGAGATTTAAACCGAAGGAAGATCAAACCTGGAGTATCTTGAAGTTGTTTCGGGGGAAATTCGTGATCCGTTGTTTACCTGTGAGGCTTCGGGATAAATTGAGAAAATTGAGTTAGTGAAACAATGGGACTTCAGTTTGTGGTGAAAACTTTTTTTTGTGTGTTAACTTTCCTCCTAATTGGATTTTTTTGATGTGTATATTCGTTGAGCCTCACGACTGGTACTATATAATTTAAAACAAGATTTAGGAGACACAGACGAAGTTAGACCCGTAGAATATTAGCCCAAGGGTAATTGAAATCCCTCGCTTAGCTTGTGGAAAATCTAAGTGAATTTAAGTCGAGACTTCTTTTTCTCTCGCACCGATGTATTCAGAGTAACGAAGTGAACGATGCACACTCAAACTCCACTGAGCTGCGTTACGAGTTTTTCACCATTCTCTGAAAAGTTCTACCCCGCGGATAGAAAATAAACAACACTTTAAATCAGGTCTATGGGTTTTTAAAATGAATTGCTAACGTTTCCCAAGGGTCTGTGAAAGTGGAGAGAAACGGGGCTGGTTAATAGCTGCAAGACCAGACGACGCAAAAAGCAGGCTGGGATAAAAGGGGCATTTTTTCCTTTGGAAAAACCCTTTTTCTTCATCTTGGACCAGCCTCGTCTGCTGCTCCCTGCGTTTTGCATCGTAAAGAAGATTATATACGTTGAAACCGAATTCTTCAAGATTCTTCTTCCATCGTTATTCTATTCTACCACTGCACTGTGGAGTATTTGTCTTTATTACTCGTCCAACGAAATGCTACTTGTCTTTAAGTCCATCCCCGTAATAACTTTTTCCACTGAAGCCACGAGTATATTGTTCGTGATAAAAGCTGGCTGTCGTAGTACAAAAGGTAGTGACGCAAATTGCAGAATGTGCATTTATGTGCATATTGCCAAGACTCTTTTGCTTCTCGCGTTCTAAGCTTTATCCGCAAGGGTGTCTCTGAGAATCGTATCTTAGTACGTACTTCCTTATCCCAACGTACCTCATTCACCCTTTATCTCGTACTAGGAACCGTGAAAAATTAAAAAAAAACCAAAAAAAAAAAAAAAAAAAATTATGGGGCGGGTTCCTTCAATAACGCCACGGTGAACTTGAGGTCGTAAAGAATTTATGCTCTATAAAATGCAATACCATCGCAAAAAACTTGAGGGAATATTTTCACATTTTCGCATTCCCGCACTGAGCCGAATTTTTTTTTTTTTTTTTAAACTTAAAGTGCGTGAAATTTATCCTGTAGTCAAAAGTCAAAATCTATGCTCTGTGTTGTTGAATTTATGATAATTGTGAACCAAATTTGGACGATTTCTCTGAATAATTCATCAATTACAAGCGTATATAACGTCTACTGATAATCCTCCCGGAATGGATTCGTGAGCAAAACAGTAACTCAAGTATTCTGTGTGTGCTCTCAAATGCTGAACCCAATTTGAGGTGTAACGGATGCACCTAAGTGCCTACATGGTAATCGAAATACAACAATTTCTAACACACAGTAGCACTATAGTATTTTGTACAGTTGAGTTCTTAACTTTATGCAGTCGAGTCACGTAATGAGAACTCCAAAATTATTTCTTGACTCCCAGAGGGCAGTTAATGCTGTCCAAACGGCAACCAATAATTCTGGGCTTCTCCTAAAGGGGACTCTTTCATTCCAAACCGTAAGAAAAGAAGCACATCGATCAGGGTTTTTGGTAAATTGAAAATTTCAAACTGTTGAAATGATCAGATCGGGTTCTTTTTTCTTCTAGTTCATCTGGTATCGATGACTCTACATATGTTAGTTGAACAAATTTCTTCATTTATCCATTGAAACATTGTTTTCCAAAATGGTGCCGGAAAATCCACTGAACCGATAACCTTGAAATTTCTGCAATTCGAATTTCACGATTAAAAGTAGGTATACAGAGAGGGAAGACAGGAATTCAATTATAAATTTGCATCGTGAGATGACGGAGGTGACTTGTGGGACAATTTCAGGACAAGTCGCTCATTCCAGAATATACACGTCCAGTTCGTGTCTGTGACACCTGCCGATACAAGGTAACAACGTGAATAGCAGACACCCTGCTCTTTAGGATGGTTAAAAATTAAACGACTCATCTGCTCTCAGAGTCTGACGAGTCGTATCTCTGTGATCGCAGTGGAACTATTGATCCACGTATATCTAGTAGAATTCAAATGAACACGCGAGGCAGGAAATTTTGTACCCCATAGAGAATCTACTCAAATTTTTGTGTCATGTTTTATCAATTTGTGTCATTTATTTATCACTTATACAATAAAACACAACATTTTTTATCTCAGGTAGACCATCAAGTAAAAAAAAAATGGGTGAATTTTCGTCTTTTAGGGTAAAAAAGTCGTCTCATAGATTTAAACGTCTTTTAGACAACTTTCAGTGCTCTCCTGTCTGGGTGGTAAAAAGGGGTGTAAATATGATGCCTTGAGGAAAATTCCAGCCGTACTTTTGGAATTTGTTATGATAACGATGTAATACAATACGAGTATACAGTATGGGGGCAAAGTTGTGGCGTACTCAGGTGTTATTCAAGTGCATATTACAAAGATACTTGCATATTCATGTCCAAGTGGTACTACGAGAGGCACTTGTAAGGCCCTATGGAATTTTACGGTGTAAAGATAAAAAAAAAATCCACGTTTTAGTTGAATATACCGAACAGCATAGGGGGTAAAATAGCAAAGCGGAAACGGGGTTGACGAGGGGTTCTTTGTTTAGAGAGGAAAATAAATCGAAGAGAGAAAACCGGGACAGGGGCGGGGGACGTTATCCCTTTCGTTGAAACATTCATTTGCCACGGTTTTACGATACCCGCACTGAACCCAACCCTTTATTCCGAGGGGGATGCGACCGATGACCCAATACCGATGGGGCAACAAGGGTACAGAAAATCAGTCAGCTATTGTTATCCGGCTAATTTCGAAACCCTTATACCTTTCGGCCAATTTCCCCAATACCTTCAAGCAAAATGTTCAAGGTGACGTTTTATCGCGACGTGATTCGCTCCACGCAATCAACGATTGAAAATACAGTTTGAAAAATGTGTTATTTTCCTTGTTTCGTTTTTATTTACATATATTCTTGTCGTGTTGCACGAAACCGAAATTTTTCATCGCCTCTATAATGGTAAATGGTCACGACCTACTTGGAAATGGTATGAGACAGAATTGATAACAAAAACTCTGAATTCACGTCCTGTGACTAAAGACCCTTTCTGTTACAGTGACAAAAAGTGGATAAAAAAATAAAATAAGAAATATATACACATAAGTAAAGCTTATAAATGGCTGAGATAAGGCCGACCGCGAGCATTCGTTATCTCTCGCGTGAAAAGTGGAAGAAAAGTTGAACAGCTTTTTTTTCATCTTTCATCTTTATTAATGCCTGGTTTTGTATTTTTGTGTTCTGGAACCCGAGTATTTTGTTTTCGCTTTGGAAATACAATAACACATGTTTTCCCGCGAGCTTTTTAACTCTCTCTCTGACCTCTGCAGCCAAAATTGAACGGTGAAATTAGAGACGGGGGAATCCCCATGAGAAATCTCGGCGTAGTAATTTGATGCTACTAAATTCACGCAACATAGATTTCAATAAAAAAAAAAACTCCAGACTAAAGTAATGAAAGACTACAATAAATTGGACCTCTTGTGATATTTTTTGTATTGTTACCATCCTTTTTTTTTTGCCAATCTTGCGATTAATTAACTTCAATATATTCTCTGTTTCAGGAACTTATTTCATACTCTACGACTTCATCGACTACTTTGAGAAGGATGGACCGAGTTTTCTTCAGCGTGATAAATTCCTCGACATAATAAACACGATATTCAAGAACATGTCGACCCTGGAACGAGACGCCATCACTTTTCAGGTGAGTTATTAATTAATTAATTTATTAATTCGTTCATTATTGAGACCTGCGGTCAACGGTGGCATAGTTGTGCAACTCAGTGACCAAAGTAGGCGTACGAACTAGGGTCTAAACTGCTGGATTGAATTAATTCTTCAAGCCAAAACCCCTCTTGTGGTTTGGCAGTACCACTTGGACAAGGATTTAGCCAACCCATAAATTCTCAGTGGACGATCCTAGCCAAATACCATGGGCGTTAAATCTTGTCCGAACATGAGCCTAAACCCAAACGAGCAAACCTGGTGAAACGACCGTTTTGCTATGAATAATATATCCGAGGTGACACTACACAAAGATTGATTGATCGTTGGCTTCTAGAAATATAATTCTGGGGGGGTGTCGAATCGAGAATCCAAGGACACCATCACCACAATCCTAGATTATTCTAATTACCGGTAGACGATTGACAGACTGAAGAAATCTGACAAAAATATTGGAAACGGGATAGTTGATACTGAAATAAATGATCAGGAATTTATGTTGAAATTAATCATTCATTTATTTATAGTCCAGTCAGATTGGCAAAAATACAAAAATTAATTAGAAAAGATCTATAAATTGGTGAAGACCTTTGTCTTGGCCTACTGTTGAACGGACTGAAAGTCCACACCCCTAACTGGGTGGCTCGAGCCATCATCTTGAATCAAAGGTGCACGAAATTAGTTTTTTCATCATATCTGGACAACTATTGATCCTATCGTCACAGAGGTTATTATGAAAAATAAAACTTACTAAATTCTCTACAGAAAAGGTTCAATACATTTTGCCATATCTTCAATAGTTTTTCTCTAATACACCAGCGAATACGTGCATAATTCTCGCAAGCTAGGCTGGGATGGGAAATAGAAATATCGATACTTTCAGCCGTGTATTACTCAAATACCATTGAGGATATTGGAAAAATGTATTTAACCTTTTTTGTAGAGAATTTAGTAAGCTACATTTTTTACATGAACCTCTGTGACGATAGAATCAATAGTTGTCGAGATATGATGAAAAAACTGATTTCGAGCACCCTTAATTCAAGATGGCGGCTCGAGCCATCCAGTTAGGGGTGTGGACTTTTAGTCCGTTCAACAGGAGGCCAAGACGAAGGTCTCCACCAATTTATAGATCTTTTCTAATTAATTTTTCTATTCGCTCCATTTAGATCTAATTTGACTGGACTATTAGCTCAAGGAAGGACTATAAACTTGACTGAACTCCAGGCCTCATATATTGGGCTCTAAGGACCTTAGTCCTAGGATAAACCAGAACACTACCTATACTAACGTGTTTATTTTACTTTACCTTTCTGGCATTCGAATGTTGATTTGTTTTAGTCATTCCTCATGACTTAATAATCAACTACAAAGAAAAAAAACAATTCCAGAACGTAGACCGATTTTTTTTTTTTTTTTGTTTTAAGAAAAAATTCCAGCTAATTTTGACCATTCCCACAGACAGAAGTCACGGGAGTGAAGAACAGAGCTTCTGAATTATTTCTTCGTCTTCTTGCAACGAGAAATCACAAAAAATTGATGGAAAGCTTCAATCTGTATTCTAGATTCTGGTATATTCCGATTACAATGCTTCCTGCTGTATAATTTCTCTTGGATTGCTCAATAAGTTTCGAAAACTGAAATTCGAAATTTCTTGATAGCTAGTGAAAAAAAAAATAGTATATGAGGTGAACATATAATTATCGAATTCCAATCACCCAATAATCACGTATCTGAGTCAGTCTGGTACCACGTGGTGTTTTCCAATTCTGACGTCACGCATATCAGAAAATATTCCAGCTCCATGACTCTGTAGCATAAAATCTCATATAATTATATAATAGTTTTACTGATTTATATATATATCAGTGAAGTTTTCCGAACGACCCGACCCTATTCAGTCGATCTTTCGGTAATAAAAATTGACAAGGCTGCATTTTTGTATGCATCCTCCTGGTTATTAAATCCTGACAAAGTCAGGTGCAAGCCTTCCGTCTCAGTTCATAAACTTTTTATCTCGTTCCATTCTCTCGTTAATAATAGAAGGATAAAGTCAAGTTTAACCCTGGCCTAACCTCTCCCGTATTTCTTGTCGTGTCCCATAGTTATTTGATGCAAAGAAGGCGAACCCTCGACCACCTGAATAAAATATCGGTAGATTTTACCGGGTAGTCATGAGCTCGTGTGTAGGCTGCGAAACATGAGTCAAGTTTCCACACTAGAATATATACTTTTTAATGACAATTGTTAATTTTTAATTCCTGTCGAATTCGATAATGATTGATCCAAAAATTGTATTAAAAAACGGAGATTGTACTTTTTATCATTTGCATTTTATCGCATTCTCCTGGTATCGGGAATACTGAGCTTGCGGAGTCTCTCCTGAGGGTAAAAACTTTTCTTGGCATTCATTCGACGAGGTTTTCGCTTCCGGCTTCATACAGGACAATTTGTACCTAGAACAATGATACCTCCGACCTATAGTCGCGATGTACCTACATATTTTTTTCAATTACTTTGGATTCTGTATACTGAGCTGTGTTTTTTTTTCTTGTTGTTTTTTGTTCTCTTCAATCATGAACGGAAATGGTAGAAGTCTAAACATCGCGCCAAAGTTTTGAATTCCGGTAGACAGAGAGGCTAGGACGAAACTAGAAGTTGAGGGGGTAGAAAACCCGCAACAAAGGAACCATAAAAGTGATTTTCCGTGAAGGTGGCCCACATTCGCATGGATGCCTCGTAGCTGCGGGAGAACTCGTTCCGGAAAATACAAAAGCTTTTTACTCCTCGTATTTCGACGAAAAACAACCGAAAACATATAAAACTGCAGTTTCATAACCCAGTTATAGAATTTTACTGCACTTGTAATCCTTCTTTCTCCTTAAAATCTGGGCTGCAATGATCTACGATGGACACTATTCTTCCAAGCATCAAACTTTCCGAAATATATTTTCGCAATTTATCTTGAAGAAACTGTGATAACAAATTCAGGTCGACGAGTATTTTTCATATTTTATTAACGTCACGTTTCTGGTACGTAGAAAATTTTTCTACGATATATCGACCGCAAGACAATTCGTACATAATTAACTATATGTAGCTTCTCAGTTCACTGCCGAAGAATTCTCATACCTTTTCCTAAAACTTTACACTTACTTTGACCCCTAGATTCCGAGGGTTGAATGAAATGAGGAAATAACGTTTTTTCTTCATTCACTTTCACGCGAGCATGAGATAAAAATGGAAAGATTTTTCTCAAAAAAATAATAGCTCGTTTCGCGTGCAATCAACGGAAACATTCTACTTGACGAGGGAAAATCTCTGGATTATGAGCTTGCGAATTGGCTACATTTGTGTCACTGAATAATTAGGGAGGAGAATTTTCTGCCTACATTCATCCATTAAATAAAGATGTCATTATAAATTTTATGATTTTTTTATATCATGGGTTTTGATTAATGATACTGTCATATGACCATTTCATTTCAGATATTACAGTAATTATTTAGGTACTTCGAACCACTCTCCTATGCCTCGATAATGTTATATCTAATTCATATCCACTATTTCTGAAGTGTCACACGACCACCTTAATAAGCCAAATTGCTAATAATGGTCATGTTACATTAGGCGAAGCGTGATTGTCCATTTTCACAAATCACGAAAATATCCGCCATATTGGAGATACACACGGTAGAAAGAAAAAGGACAGTGATAGAAACAAAATTTTATTTTCGTTCTTTTGATTTCGTCGAATTCACAAAAAAATCTGGCAAAACTGAATAATAAGTGTCTCGTAAATCTTATCAAAATCTGAAGCCCCTGTATCGGTACTTTTTTTCGGTGTATTAAGCTGATCTTCTACTCTGTACACAAATGTTTCCCGACGCGATATGAAAGATGAGATTTTTGTTTACGAGAATAAAATTTCCTGATTAGCAAAATTTTTCGGATCTTTACAAATATTTTCTTATAATTTCTTGGATTCTGGATTATATTTCAACGTCGATATCCTCGAGCAGCTAGTGAAAATATTTGTTCGTTCAATATTATTTTCCGATTAACTTTTCAATCGAGAATACAAACCTCCTTCTCGCCAGAGTTCAGACCTGCAGGTTCACTCGTCTACGTGGTTGGCAAACATTTGTCAATTTTACGTGGAGAAGTTGTGGTCGATTTAATCTTGCAAAGTCGTACGAGTGTTATAATTACACATTTATAACAAGATTTTTCTCTCTCCGACATCCATAATTCGATTTTTTTTTTTTTTTTTTTGTTGACGTACAAAAGCTCTTAATTCTCTTGTATCGAGATTATAAAAAAATTCTGAGATAATCGCGGCTGAAAGCTCTCATAAAAATCTAACCTTAATACATTTAATATTTTCTCGATAATCCAGACTCGCACAACTTTTTTTTATTCTCATTCCTTCAGGTCATAATCTCGCGGTATCTGATATTCCCGACTGTCTCTCACACCCACAATTCTATCGAATAAACCACTCGAGTGCCTCGGGTCACTCAACCATTGGTCTTTTGATCTATAAATTTGAGCTTCCGAAGAACAATAAAACACCACGTCATCCGTCGGTTGCGAAAATTGAATACCGTTAAATTGAACTTTTGGAAAATTAGAGAGATCTGTCTGAATCAATCTGAAAGAATACTCGAAACGAAATTAACCCCTCAAAATTCAATCCTTTATATCTCTGAAATTATCGGTTCTACGATCAACTCGATTAGAACCTTTCTTGTAGGTAATTTCAAGAGCTTCAAGATTGATTCCGTTCACTTTTTACGTAGGAGCAACTTAGAAAGAGATTTTGGCAAAATGAGGTGAAACACTCCATGAGTGACACTTTAAGGCTCAATTCTTACAAAATGGTCGATTATACGCAAAAAATTATTGATACCTTTTTTGTAGGGAATTTAATTAGCTTTGAGATGATTCTCTTGCACTTTTTGCCTAGGACTAACCGGAAGTGAGATATTTGCAAAAATAAGGCGAAGCAACTCATTCCGCTGGTATATTCTACATTTTACGGTCTAACGCCTCACTGGGTGTTACATACCTCTGGATGTTAGACCGTACCGACTACAGGGAAATTGTATTGAAATATCATCAAGATTACCCTCATTCTGTCTCCTCCCACTCTCGTGTCATCTCCAAGGAAATGGAGACTGGCTCATACGCCAGGATATTGTGGAACCGTGTATATGCTACTGCTGAAATAAGGTCCAAACTACATATATCCACCAAACCCATCCTGCTCAATTCGAGTGCGAGTGATGAATCAAGACGCGTTGTAATCCGGGGATCATTCCCAGCAGCTGACCGATCCATCAATTTCCGGTTTGGTTTCTGCGTTGAAAATTCCTCGGTATACTATTACCGAATTAGACGAAGAAAAATCTCCGAAACGATTCTTTCGGTTTTCTTTCTGTTTTCGTAGCGGGGATTAAGGAATAATTATTCAATTGTGGCCCGACCGGATCCCCGGGGGGCGCTCGCAGAAATGCTATTTGCAATTTCGAACCTTAGGGTCTTATTGTTAAAGCTGTATCGGAGGAACGGTCTCAGCTCTGCAGAGCCCATGTTGATTGATTGCGAAGGCAGGCTTTTCTCGTGATTTACCGATCCAGAAATTTCACCACGGTCAATTGTCTCGCATCCCTCTGCAATTCCAATGACGCAAGTGTATGCCGAATGATTAACTGGTTCGAATGAACGTCTTTGTCTCCGGTTAATTACTCATTATTCAGCAGGTCTATATGCCGTTACGTGAATCTATCCATTGCCACAATATACACTTCGTACTTACCTACGTACGTGAAAATTCATTTTTGTGTATGCAGGGAGTCGTAAAATTTTATCGATTCGTGAATACCGAACCGATACACGTTTCGACTTGTGAATTATGCATGCGAATTTAAGTGCTTTCCGATGTAGCGAGTCCGTCCCCCAACTAGGGATCTCAATTTATGACAAAAAAATGATTTTTTCGTTTTTCACGCACAGATGAGGAAATGAAGAAAAAGCAGACATTTTTTATTTCACCCTTGGAAATTCATGTCCTTACGGGGGTTTTTTTTCTATTTTTTTAGGTAAAGAAGAGTTTAACGAAGGCGATACGGACTGCGGATGATTAATTATACTGTATTCCCTAATGGGACTGAGACTTTCATTGATTCGTTAATTCTCAGTGATCTTTTCTTTCGATTCCCATCCTGTATTGGTTGGTTAAAAGTTTAGTGGAGAATATTGCCAGACAATGGTCACGTTTTTAATTAAACCTCCCGAAGAGGAGAGGCTCGTTGGAGGTTAAAAACTTTGCCTCTGATTGTCTCGATGAAATTAAGAAATCAAGACCTTCATCTCGGTCTTGAACCGTTTCAAAGGTCAAGTCAGAAATTTTCGAGCTGGAAGAGCTTTTCGTGAGTTTTGAGACCGTAAGGATTTCGATCATCAATCATTTTCTTGTTCTGAAACGTGTGTTACGCTCGATTATTAATCGTGCACCTCATCATCATAAATTATTTTTGCCTATAAACAAAATACTCGTCAATTATTCTTCCACTCTGACGTAAAACGTTGTTATCAAGTTTTTGCACACATTTAGCTACTTCGCGTGTGGTACCAAATCTTTTTTCGGTACAGAACCGACTGTGCGTTCTCGATCCAAATAACAGGGAATCTCGACCGGGCTTTGGAGACATTTCCAAAAAACCATCGCTCAACTTTTTTCACCCTCTACTCCAGACTTTATTAAATTTTCCTCGACTTTTCGTGACTGTAAAAATTCCGAGCTTTATTGTCTTCCTAACAATCGAGCAAGAATTGTTCATGCATTTTTATTCCGCGGGATTTAAAAGCGATGAAAGCAGAAATGTTGTAAAGAACCAGGAGACTCGGGTCTTTTGGTGGCGGTAAAAGCGTAGAAGAGAAAAATTTGAGGCAAAGTCATCAGCATAAACCAATCTCCGATCGAGATTGAATATACAAAATCCCCTCTCGGTTCTCCCCTCGGTTTCTTCCTCTTATATTTTCGTGTCTTTCGCTTACCGGCTTTTCTTTCCTCCAGCTTATTCTTATCGAGAGTCCCTCGACGGTATTTGAAAGCGAGCAGAGGGAAGACGCTATTACCTATTGTCGTTATGTACGCGATTCGATGATGCAAAAACGCCGGAGTAAAAATCCGAAGGGAATATTATCATATTTTGTTTCTTCGTCGGACTAGAACTGAACTAAATTAGATAGTCTAATTGATGTTTTCCCACTTTACGCTTCGCCGGAAGTTTTCAAACTTTTGAAATTAACGCCTAGCAGAAACTTTCCGAGAATAGTTTTCCCCGGTTCTTCATCCACTCCATTTTTTCTTCCCCGTTTTGATATCCTCGGGAGAATTAAACATCCGGTGGTTTTTCACTTCCTTTGACGCAAGGCTTTGCCTTTGATCATGTGTCAGTGCTCGAGCTAGTTTTCACAGTGGAAAAATATGATACGTGTATATATTTCGGATTTGTATAAAGTCAACCTTCCGGCTCTGGGTACAGAAAAATCGTCGAGGCGGTAGAAACGAGAAATAAATTTCATGTGATATTCAAAGCTCGCGATATTATCGTATCAGAATTTTTGCGAAACGTAGCGAAACCGAGATTTGGTTTCTGACAGATTTCGTTTCCTCGGTCACATTCTTTCTCCGTTTTTTTTTTTCTCTGACATTCACTTATTCCCTGAAACTCGCGGACGGATCATTCTGCACTTAGAAAAAAAAATATTGGAAGATTGAAAGCTTTTTTAGAAGCTGAATACAAAAAAAAAAGGAAACGGACCTCCGCCTCCTATATATATACGTTTGAAAAGATCGAACTTTTTTTTTGTGATTCTAGATCTACGTTACTTGACAGTTTGACTTAATGAACAGATGAACGATTAAGATCTTCAAAAGCGTCTATAGTGCCGATTTGTACCACTACTTTTTATAACACTATGAGTATTTTGCCTCTTATTTCCCATTAATTGCCTCTAATTACACTGTTTTTGCGTCTATAATCGTGATCGAGCATCTTTAAAGATCCTTGAATCGAATAATAATTGTTTGAAAGAACGATTTTGCTCAGAAAATTTTGCTCTTTTTTCTCTCATGTATGAATGACATGAATTTGATTGTTTTCAATCAGAATGGACGATATCAGAAGATGAATTTTGCTAATATTTTGATGACAGTTCAAAATATAAAAAAAAGAGATCAGGTTGGTACATATATTTCAAGCTCGATCAATATCCTTTTTTTATGTTTCCAAGAGAAATGAATGATATTATTTTTATGGAGACTGGAAAAAAGAAGTTTTTTTTTCATATTCAAGTATTCTTGAACAGGAATGGACAATTTTTATCAGGACAATTATTGCTTGAGTCATTTTTTTTTTTTTTTTTTTTGTAACTATCAAACAATATATTTCTATGACAAGATAAAATTTACCATTTCTTACAGGACTGATAATGAGAGGCTATATTTTTTCTAATTTGAAAAAAACTTCCCCTTCAAGAGCCAAAAAATTTTGTTCTTTCAGTAAAGAGCAAATAAATGAGCAAATTATTACGGTATCCCCAAAAGTACGGTTACGTTTTCTTTTTACAGTAAGATAACATCCCTAGGGTGCGAAATTTTCGGTCCCGAACGCGGTGCTCTTGATATAAACCTGACCTGATTCATTCCCGATTCATTGTTGCTGCGGAGCAAGAATTTATATTTCATGAAATATAAAGGATTTTGGAGAATATCAGAATCCCATAAATTTTCAGACCTTACTTTTCGGCACGCGAACGTTACATTTTTTTCGCTAAAAAATTCTACCAACATATTCAATCGTCGTTATGATTGGCATAAAATTATTCACGGTTCGAATCCGGCATGTGCCATTGTACTCCGAATCCCGTGGGCTTGTATCGAATTTATTCATGAAGTTCAGAACTTTCCACGTGAATTTTGACAACCAAATTCGTTATTACTTTCCATGATTTTGTTAACGGCTTTCAGAAATCAGTCAGTCAGTCAGTAAATTTATTGTATAAAATTGATTTTCAACCTTCAGTTAAATTTGATCAACATCAAGGCTCTCGTTCATTAGGTTAGAAATTGTTAATTCTGCGATAGAACGGGATCAGGAACGGTCACCATGGCGTCGGGCGGAGCCCAGCTCTGATCGTGTTACACGACCGCATCGCACACCTCCTGGTGATTAATTCGAGCTTGTTAAATTGTCGAGGATTAGAGTTCCGTGGGTTAAGTTAATTACAACGTCATCAAGCTTCGATTTAGAATAATTTTATTTACTCGTCCACCCACTGCACGGTTGGACGGCTGCAGTGACGCGAGAGCGACGTCATTAAGCTCCGCTTCATCGACTTTTCAGGGGTCTGAACTTCATCCCTCGACCCGAATTTGTTCACCGTGCAGAGAATTTAACAGGATTTTCCAAACTTTTTTCAACTTTGAAAAGGAAATTCGGATCCTCCTCTTTTTCCGGTTCTCCCAAAATCTCTTCAAGTACGCGTCTGAGTAAATCCCCTTTAAAAAGTTTTAATCGAACCATTTCGCACGCCTCTGATTCAAAGCAACAAGTGTATTAGGGCTGAAGAACCAAAGTTCTTGGTTTACAGAAAGTTTTATACAGTGGCTTACATCCGACCGATTCTCCACTGCGCTAAAACCGAAATAAAGACACGGAGGGGTCATTAAGACCTCGAAAATTGTTCAAGAAAACTTGCGAGCTTTTATCGCCCCTCGCTATGAACGACAGTCCTTCGTGCGGGTAAGTTACTTCCGAGTTTCGAAGACTTTCGAATACTTCTGAAGAATCATGTTGACTACCAAAGAATGTCGATGAGGTTCAAAGACTCTAAAAAAATTTCAAAGACTTGGAGGAAATTGGAAAACTTTGACAAACTTGTATAATATATAAATAACAGAAAAATTCCAAAATTTAAGTGAACAATTTTTCAAACTGATGAACAATTATGAAGAAAATTTGTTCAGACTTTGGAAACTTCCAGAAAATATACTCAGGAATAATATCAAATCGAAACATCAAAAGGGTTTCAAAGAATTTTCGAACACTATAGTCTAAAAAATTACTAAAAAGAAACGAAACTCAAAGAGTTTTAAAAAAGTTTGACGACATCTAAATAATTGTGAAGAATTTGTGAAACTTCGAAAAATTGATAAAGAATTACAAGAATAAAAAACCAAGGAGTTTCAAAAAAAAATTCTGCAGACTCATTGACAAAGTCAAATGACAAAGTATTAAATTTAAAAAAAAAATTCAATCAATTGGAAGAAATCTCGAAGAGTTTTGAATCGTAAGAAAAAATATGTTAAGATATTTGTATAAAATAAAAAAGAAATAAGCGATTTTTTGAAGCAAGAAAAAGTATAACAGGAAACATATACTCAAATATTAAATTGTAAATTTAATAAATATTTATAGGAATTATGCGAATTGTGAGAATTTAGACTGTGATAGTGAGAAAAAACGCTTCTTTTTATCTCTACTAATTTGTCAAACCTCTATGAAAATCAAAACCTTAATAATATAACCTATATATATAAAAAAAAATGTTTCTGCTTTCAGTACACCGACTGGGAGCACGTGAGCGATGGTTACTTGAACCAGAAGATGATTGGGGACGTAGTAGGTGATTACTTTTTCATCTGTCCGAGCACACACTTCGCCCAACTCTTTGCTGATCGTGGGATGAAAGTTTATTACTACTTTTTTACACAGGTGAGTAAAATTTTTTTCTCGTTTTTTTTCTCTCTCTCTAATCTTACTCCAATAGTGTAATGAGGTCCGAATCTTTGGTCAATCTTTGCAGTCAATCACATTCAATAACGTCTCTTTGTACAGACTTCAGACTCTGATTTAGAAACGACAATTATCACGTGGTGTTATAACGGACCGCGAATCGGATTCAGATCCTGAATTACAGAACATCATTCTCTCTTTTTCTTCGGTGTGTAATTATACCACTGAAATATGGGCGAGAGGGTAGAAAGCTTTTTGTGTTCTTGATATCTTTTTCTCCTTTTCTCATCTCCAAAGCTCGCACCACCTGCCCGAGCGAAAACTTTTCAAACTTATTTTACTCCGTCTAGAGAAATTTTCTTTGTTCTATGAGATGAAAAACCGTGACAATACGCAAGAGAACATTTAGCAAAGAAACTACTTCTCTGGAAACAAGATTTATTCTAGCATCTTGAACTTCACTACAGTCGATTGTCCAAATGCAAAATAAAATAAAAAAGAAGCTTTTTCTTCGTTGACTTATTTTTTACAGTTTTGAAAACCTTTTTTTTTTATATTTTTGGTAAATATAGACTTGCATTCCCCCAGAAGACTTTTGGTTCGTTAATTACGCTCGTAAATTTTGTCCGCGTTGATCATTTATTTCCTTAGGGATTATTATTATTCCACGATGCTCGAATATCTTAACGTCTTGGATTATTTATTATAGGGTTAAATTTTACCGGACGGGGGTTGATATAATATAAGCCGTGGGCAAATTGTTTTCTTAACGAGTTTTGTAAGAGTTCCAACAGCTATCTCGTGAAAGTAGTTAAAATGAACAATTTGATTAATAACGATAATGAATCTAATCGTTGCGGTATATTCAACACACACAAAGAATGATTAAACTCTCCGAACATGGAATTTGACCGCATCATAACTATTGTGCAGAATCGCATCGCATACATAAAGGGAGACCTTAATGAAGCTAATGGCGAAAGAAATCTGTGTAAAATTTTCTCACAAACAAAATTCCCACGAGATGAAACGAGTTCTAGAGCAAAGAGGCTGTTCTATATTCTCCAAACCCGCGAAATTCTGCTCTTAATTAAAACGCGAAACACCAACGTCAAGTCGAACTAATTAAAGTGCAGCGTGGTCTACGCTGCTCCACACATACTTGCGCCCACGTTCCACATGTAGGCAGTTTCGTTTTCCTACACTCTGTTCATTGTTTCAAACATCACATTTACCGGATGAGGAAGTGAAGTCTGCGGCTCCCTCTCGAGCCTCCGACAAACCCGGGGAGCATAGACTCACTTCGTTGCAATTAAAACTGGCGTATAATGCCGAAAAGTTATCCATTTTCGGTAGGATAATGATGGACGTATCCTGTATATCCTGACCATGACATGACGAGGGGTTAATCCCTTGTCATATATTATCAGCTGCACACTCCGTCCGCAATCTTGTAAAATCTTATCATATTATTCCACGTTTTTTTAAATCCGATGATTTTTTTTCTCTTAAATATCTTAATAACTAAGATATTTGAATCTTGTAAAATCGTTGCAATACTATAGAAGACTTCGGGATTCCTTTAAAAGACAAAAAAATAATGAATGCTGTAAAGTCTTGTCAAATATCGTGAAATTTTGTGTGAATCAATTGAACACTAAATTTTTGTAGGTAATCTAAAATCGCTAAAAGTGGTTAAAAATTTGTAAAATCGTTCAATAACTTGACATTTTTTGGAAAATCTAAGAACTCCAGGGAAATTATGTTGAATCGTTTGATATCTTTCGATGTCACGAAGTATTGAAATCAATTGTAAAAAAAAAAACGACGAGTTTGATTTGATTAACCATTCTTCCAAATTTTAAGCGTCCACTAAGTCGTATTTATTATAGCCACAAACACGTGAAGGGAGGTTCGCGAGTGTTGCTAATTACATCTGTACACAGTTTGGGCGAGTCTACGATGAAATTAATCAAACTACGTTTCTGACTGACCGAATGACCTCTGCTCATTGTTTCCAAGTGTGTCATGCAATAGAGTCTACGATATTTTCGTGAGCCTTAATTCCTTTAAATACCGAATGCGAAATGTGCCCGTGGAAAAAGTTTGTAAAAAGTTTAGCAAAGAATGCGACTCGGCTTTGGCTAGAAGAAACTCTCTTATCTAAGCTCAGGGCTGTGGTTCGCGGCTTGCGTGTGTGATATTAAAATTGGAACCGAGGCTAATCTTCGTCGCAAAAGAACGAGGTTGAACGAAGTCTGTTATTAAAGGTACGTAAAAATTATTGACGTTCATAATCGTGTGGCTGCCTCAGAATGAAATCCTACGTCGAAACTCTGGATACAATCGAATCTCGTGACTGACAACCTGACTCTTCGTAAAGTTCGTGTGGCGAAAGAAATCTTCAACGCAATTTCGCGATTGGCAGTTTATAATAGAATAAGTTGGCAAAAAGTTTAACGTTCCTCGAACACGTCGGAATTTTTTAATCTTTCGCTGCACAGGTTTGACGTCGAAAGAATTTTTCTCTGCGAAGGTGAATATGTCTGAGAAATGCTCGAACCCCTCGAACCTCGCGGGGACTTGTACGATATAATGTAATATCAGGATCTGAGTATGTGTGTGCGGGGCATGGGGCGGAATTTTAATAAAAAATAGTCCCCGGTAAAAGCTGCGAGTAGATGTTGTATATGCACGAAGAAGAGGATCCGCGGATCCACCAGTATTGTGTAACTCTGACTTTATCGAGAGATTCTATTTTTCTTCCCTCCCACCACGTAATGGTTCCTTTTCTACTTGACATGTAAATTTGTGTTCTGGTTTTTATACCGCCTCTCTTTTTTCCCTCCACATTTTCCACTTTGCCCAATGTTGTACGGGTACCTACTATACCCGGTATGTAATTTAAGGGGTCTAAAAGATCGACATCTCTTGTGTATCTTCAATCTTCAAATTCTCGTCTATCGCTGTTAAGAAGAACAAAAATTTGCATCAGTTAACAGGTTGGAATTTTACCCTGTACTATACACACTTCGTTCGCCTATAAATCAGGTAGAGAATTCAACTTCTTTCCTCTATTTTATCAAGTGAATAAAACGACATCGATTCAATCTCACCCCTCTATCATTCAACAAGAATAAAATATCTCGATTCGAATAGGTATTCGAGAAGTTAACGAACGGTCTGATTGCCTGTCTGGCTCCAACGCGGCTGTACTACTTCGAATCCACTGTGTTTTTATGTGGAAACTGGCCACCTGCAGCGTGTCGGTAAAGCAGACTGGCCAGTTTCCAGAGACACGGATGGCGTTTCCTCAAATGACACGTTACAATGTGAAACGAAAGAAAGAGGGCGTTTTTATTCGGTTCGCCAACTAACTGGGAGAGAAACAAAGTGCCAACTGGCCTGTACCCATCCACCCCAGTAATTAGGGGTAAGGCAATTTATCAGAGGGAAGAATAGGCTCGCTGGATGAACGTGGTGGAGAGCTAAGGAACGAGGTGTGGGGGAACTGGGAGCCGGAGAATTTAAGGGGAGAGAAGAAATGTGGGAGCAACAGCTAAGAGTATATCATTATTCATGCCCTGCCCTAATCTTAATAACAAGACTACAAGTAACCGGTGCAAGAAAGCGCCCACGCACTCAAGGGGTAGTTAGTTAGTTTAGCACGATGAGGAAGATTTCCTCGAGGCTTCCACCGCCCAACCCCTCTCAGTTTATCAGCATCCTCTTCTGATACTCTCGCTTGTCCACGGGCGTCCGAGATAACGGTGTGTTCAAGAAGCGGAGTTGATGAAAGCGGGACGATCAGCTCAGAGCTTGCAACACGAGCCGAAGGCGAGTGCTACAAAATTCACACGACGAGGGTTAATTAACTCAAGGATCAAGTGGTACGATAATTATTTGGCTTGGAGCAATTCGAATGGAGTGATTCAAGTAGACGTAATTTTATGATTTTCAAATTAATTTTGTTTATTCAAATGGATTGTTCAAATTTAATTGATTTCATCTTTATTACATCATAATTTTTTTGTATTTTCTGTCAATCTAGTTTGATCAATTTAATTTCAATTAATTGTTTTCATTATAAATAATTTTTTTTCCGATACAACTTCAATTGCCTTGGTTCGTTCATTTCAATTTTTTTATCCAATAATTCAATATCTTTGCAGTGTTTTCTGTTTATTCAAAATAATTCTAGATAATTTGTACAAGCTTCAATTATTCCGATAATTTGGTAAACTTCTCATCGTGCGAGCCAGGTGAATAAAAATTATTTCATAAACCTGTCGACACGATAATTCAAGGAATTATTTTCCCCTCGAGAGATTTATTTTAGAGTGCACATGCGCGATGCGCGAAAAAAAGCTCTAGTGCGGAAGGTGTTTCATGCGCGCATGCGCCAACTCTTCTTTTTTTCACTGTCCTGAAATAAAGTACTTTACGCGCGTTGTTTATACATTGACTTCCAAACATTTTAATAATGAGAAATTTTTCAGGCTTGGTGACGGCATGTCAGATCTTTTTTTTCTCCTTCTTTCTCCTCTTTTTTTTTCCTCTTTATTTGTCGTTTTAAGACGCACCGGAACCTACTGCCTTGACACTAACCTTTTAAACTTTTACCGAAGTAATTTCCTGGGTTATTGAATTTCATTATAAAAACGTTCTTCATTGCTTTACTGTCATCCGTTGTGACGCACTTTTTTTCTTCTCCTCTTTTCGGGGGTGGTTTTTTTTTGTCGTTAGACGCAACCGGATTCTTTATTTTCTCTTCTTTCTTACAGTCTTTTTTTTTTATCCGTGAAAAAGTAGATTAAAGAGGAAGAGACGATGATAAAGAATTTCATAAGGGAGAAAATTCAGTGACATTCGGACGTTAATCAATGCGGTAAGATCGTAGGTTATATCAAGTTCCTGAAAGTTTGAAAGTGTGTTTCCGGCACGTCATTGAGAGGACGAAAACGAGCTCCATAAATTTGAAGGAAAACTTTTTCGAACAAAACCCCTACCTAAACACTTCCTAACTCTTGAGCCATCATTCTGTTTCCGCGACACGTAACTCTCGGCCTGGGGTTAAGACGGGGAATCAAACCGTGACAAATATCCGTATATTAAAGTTTCGAGAACAAATTATCCCAGAGACTAACTCCAGTATCATTGATCATTATATGTATGTGGTAAACTTTCCGTGGAATCATGTCTCCGACAGTATGATTTCAGTATCACTTTCTCCCTCGTTTATGACAACATTTTAACACCTTTTAGCGTAAAAACAGAAGATAAAGTTTCATGGAAGGCATATTCCGTGCCTCAACAGGGTACGACATGTAAAAATAATTTATTATCTTCGTTTCGCCAAAGTTTGACGGTCATTTTTATACCCAACACTAACTATAAAATCAAGATACGGTGAAGTTTTGTTGCTCGGTAATTTTCCAAACCTGTTTTTGGTTTTTTACTCTCCCCTTTTTTACTCGCTAATTCCTTAAAACCCTGCAGCGTGCTCGGTATATCATCCTGTAAATTATTCTCAGACAAAGGGGGATTTTCTACTCAACCATGAATCGATACCTCTGGCAGGCCACATGATCAGCTTCATGAAATCGAACAATTTTACAAGACTCGGGAGTCCACTTCCTGCCTCCGTGCCGGAATGTGACTCTGTCGATATTCGATATCGATCTTACGATCATTTTACTGCACGTTCACTGTCATAATCAACGACCAGAACTCCAGAAGGTGAAGACAATATTCTCAACAATATAGGTGCATAATTTATGCCAACTGCAACACTGCAGCAACGTGCACCGAACAATCTTTACGAGCGATCAGAAAATTGGATGGAGAATATAGGCATGTATACGTGATATTCTCGAACAGCTTATTTCTCAGTCTTGATTTATTGCTACTCGTACATTTGTCAAACCTTCTATCAACCAGTCTTCGAATCACGTGAATTTTCTGTTCAAGAATTCTACTAGTTAAGTTGACATATAAACTTGTACAGTTTCAATCTTATCGTGAACTTTTACGATTTCGATAAAGTCTGAGAAAAGCTTCTACCAATCAAAACTGCTCTGCGTCCTCGAAACAACATTTTCCTCATTCAATTTCTTAATAAAACAGTCGAAAATCGGTTGAACCTGGAAACAAACGTTCTCTGATTGGCTGTGACGTCAGAATTCACAATTTTACCGCCATATTTGAATAACTCAACGTATTCTTCGATAAAATGCGAGGACTATATGAGATACAAAGCGTTTAAAGTGAGGAGTTAGTTTTCACAGATGACGCTAAATGCGAGGCTCGTTATACTGAATAGTGACGTCATAGTCAAATTGGAATCCAGTGATATAACGATATTCAATATCAGTGATTACTAAAATATTATTAATTTCTGCCAACTGAATTAGTGTTTTTCGAAATTTATTCACAATCAAGATAGAGAATATTGTCTGCTGATCATCCCTTATGTGGAGGATAATACTCGTTGAATCGAGCGGCACAATATTGAAATATATAAGAAATTGGTAGACCGTCTTATCGATAATGGATATTCGAGTCTTAGGTTAGGTTGGGAGTAGAAGACCTCAGCCACTATCCGTCGTAAGAGAACTCGTCGATGGAATCGCGAGCGTGAGATAACTGATCTCGTTCAGTCTAACCCGCGTTGATAAATTCTATTAGGTGAAACCGCCTGAGAGAGCTCTGAGAGTTTTGGCAAGCCAAAGAGAAACCACCGTAGGTGCTACACTATTACGATCGATCTACAAAATCTACGATCGATCAAAATTTAACCGGTGGTGTAGCATTATAATTATATTTTGCTAAACTAAAGTTTTGCCACTCTATAATACGTCGAGGGGCTAGCCATCTCGTTCCACCATCTACCATACATCAAACCCTGAGTGTTACTCCTGTTGAACAGAACTAAGTTTTGCCAATTAAATTAATCAGTGATATTCACTACGATTCTGGCGTATCCACGTTAAGGAGCGCTCCAATCAATCGATCAATCTATACTTTTAGTGTACAAGTTGTTCCATGATTTCGTGATTTCATAAGATTTATACTCTTTTACTCACTTTCCTTGTCATTTTATGCTTAATTCTGCGTCATTGCTGCTGATATTCGATTTTTTCGGAGTGATTTCGGAAAATCTCAGCTGATTTTCAAGCATTCCAGGTAATTTTGAAGAATTTCAGCATGACTGACACTTCCAAGTAAATTTGTACGATTCCGAAGCAATTTTTTGTTAGATTTCTCGGGTTTCGAACTAAGTGAATTAAGCCTCTCGACTCTCAATGCTGTGTAATCATCCATTTGATCATCTGCATGATCAAACATCGAACATTTGAAGGAAGTAAGTTTATGCTATCGAAATGACTGCGAAAGGGTAGAAAAAGCGAGGGAGCGACTACTTCGAACCATTTCATGATACTCAACAAGCATTTGCTACTATTTCATAGACGACTGTCTTGAATATTGACCGAGTTTGCTACCCCCTTGACAAAAATCCGACATTTGTTCATGTTTAATCCTCCTTAAAATGGGAAACGAGTCCGTTCACGTGGTGATTAGGTTGTATCAATTCAAACTAAAGCTCATCCAGACGTTTGAAGGTAAAAATGAATTGTTTTTCTCTTTCATTTCCGACCCCGAAAAATAAAACTTTCGGGATAATCACCCGGAAGTTATATTCCTTCAATTCTGTGCCATAAAATGTGGTACCAGTGGCAAGTGTGCTTTGACTTCCCCAAAATCACCTACCGGTTTGGGTTTGGGACTATTTCCCTGTTTTTACGACAGAGTGACTCTTGTAGCCTGACGTTTAACGATAACTGCTTTGAGTTGAGGATAAATCCAGGGATTTGTATAAAGTTGTTAAAGACGAACGGAGGGAGAGGCGGTTTACGGGGGGGAATCATAGGGAAAACAGAAACCCAGAAACGCCCCGATGCCGAATATGTATATCTGAGCACGTTGGTTCCAGGCGTCTAACGTTTTCGCGACCCGTTTCGATGTGTAATCCGAGTTTTGTACGTGTGGAACGGTTATACCCCATCCACGTTATCCATATATACAACAGGTATTACCGCCGGGTTCGCTTTACGTCTCGGCGGGCGTGCGTCTTTGCCTGCCCTAATCTGGTCTTTACTACTTCAATAAGCTTCGGGCGCGGGCGGTGGGATCCGCCCTTATACGCATTCGAGGATTCACTCCGACCCACTAATCTCCTGCGGGGCTCGATCCACCCCCCTCTCACATTAAACTTTGACCTTGACTCGGAGAGGAATTATCTTCAGATACGAGGAAAATTTGTCTTTTACCATGACCTCAGGGGACTAGGCAGACTATGACCGCTGAAAATGGGGTCAAAATTCAAATGGCGTTTATGAACAATTGTTACATTTCTGTCAGAATAAGTGGTATTCGTTGAAAAAAAAAAAAAAAAAAATAGTTGAAGGACATTTTTTTTAAATTAAGGCCCTGCCTAGTCCTCTTAAAATCTAGCGATCAGACGTTCAGCCTCGAAGGATAAAGCAAACAGGATTAAAACCTTACGACCATCGATCTGTTCAATCGATGTAGGTCATGAATGTCGTAGGTATAAAAATGACACGTGGAATTTACTTATTTATCAAAGTTGGTCTCGCAGGATCACCGCAAGCTTCTCATTTCGGAACACCTGGTGCACGAATTCAGGCACACCGTTGGTCCAATTCGACTTAATCCACGTTGTTCGGAATGACCGCCTCGATAGATTGAGAGCAGGGAATGAGGATTTTTTATTTTTTTTTCCCCGAGTCAGTTGCAAATAGGTGTAAAAAATATTACAGTTTATGGAAAGTTGACTGTAATAAATTTTCTAAATCAATTTCCTCGACTCAATCCGGGAAGGCACGTATTCCGAGTAATCTGGATCCTACAGAATTCTAATCGGGCAAACGGTGTTCCTGAATTAGCGCAGCAGGTGTTTTGAAATGAAAAGCTTGATATTAACTTTGGTAGATAAATCGATTTCGTCTCTCCCTCAACTGAGACTCCATGCTCGCAGAAATTAAAGAAATCCTTTCGGTCCCGTCGACAGATCGACTTTAAGACCCTGCGACTCACGCTTCCGGATTTTTTCGATGAGATGACAGAAATCTAGCAACAGAGCTGACCCTGGGAAAAGTCCCTCGAACGTTTGGTCTTACAGTGTCCAACAACCTCGATGATCCTTTGATTCCTTCGCGATTTCCCGGCTGGACCCTTTCTGAAGACGTCGAATCATTTCCTTACATCTTGCTGATCTTTTTTTTCGACTAAATCTTCAACCTCGCAATTCAAAAAGCTGCAACAGTGACTACATTACGCTGATTAAAATTTACGTTTCTAATTTACGTGGAACGTGAATAGTTTGTTTTTGCTTTTTGATGGAATAGTTTGACGACAAAATCCCCGCTAAGGGAGTTTATCCGTGGACCTGGGAGTCTGAGAGTGAAGTTTAATGTGGCTTTGAGAGATAATAAAGCTCTTTTACAAACACGAACGAGGATCTTTTCTGGTTCCAATAGGCATAATTAAGCGGGTCTCGTGTGCGACGTGGGTGTATGTAACCACGTGTGAGTAGCACGGTCTTTTATTTATAAAACCTCGCTTTTCACGTGAATAATTAATTGAAGAGCTTCGCCTCGTTTGCTTCTCCATTATTTAATGTATTTAATGCAAGAGGGCCTATAGGAATTATGCTGAAAGCGAGCCCACGAAATGTATAATGGAACGATAAATCCAAAACGTAGAAATGATGAAAGGGGTCGAATATAATGACAGATTCTTACAAACATTGTACTAATGATCCCGTTTCAACTCCAAACGTGTCAACACTTGGTAGCGTTCGAAAGAAAATCTTCTTTCAACTACAAACTTCTGAGGTATTCGCGCTCATTTTGTACATTCGCGTGGAAAACTAATTCGACTTTGCTCAGGTTTTATTCAAACGAATACATTACATGCTGCGTAGGCGTGAGTAAGACCCTAATTACGTCACACGAGTCAGGATCTAGAGCGTAAAATGTTAGGGATCTTTCCCTAAGTCCAGGTCTCCCACCTTCTGCGTATCACTCCCCGACTGACAGACGGCCTTCCAATTTGATCCTTTACTTTGCGACGTGTTTCCCACGGTCTGGATCCGTGTCTGGACTTCAGCCAGATCCGTTGCCTCGTCGAACCCTTGTCAGAGACGACGATCTACGTCCAGAATCCAGGGACATCGACTTTTCTGGACTTTTTCCACGACATTATCGATGAGTCTGATAAAATCAGCGATACAGATAGAAACATTCATGTTGTTGCGGTTTTTCATCATGTTTTCGCACTATATGGAACAGTTCAGTTTTTAACAGTGACCATTCAACTGGAGCTACTACTTCAGTCAAGGGGTGACAGTGGTCACACTCGAGAAGTGAATCAGGTCACTCTTTCAATTGAATCACGACTCAAGTCCAACTGACACGATTTTCACTCTTGAAAAGTGACAATGAGTCACATTTATGTTCAACGCTTATTTCGGCAATAAGTGTGATGATGCGAGTCTTTACTGTTTCTCTCAAAGAATGAATGGTCACTCCTAAATACTGAACTACATGTGAACAACATTCGGTGACATCGTCTTTCATTCGGTGTTGTAATGTTTGATTGATACACGTCAAATTTCAATGAAATTCAGGCTTCCTTCGATCAATATCACATTCGACGTTGCACAATAGTTTGAATTCCTTCCAAAGGAATTTGTGGAACTCGTCATGTGTGACTGACAGTTACATCGAGTTCTATTTGCTCAAATAAACTGGGATAACACTACTGATCGATTTCGGGCAATATGTAAAAGTTTCTAAAGTAACAATTTCTATATAATGAGAACATATTCAAACGATAGATTTCTCGTCAAAATGATCGAAACACCTAATTTTATAAATGTGTCGAGATCTGAAGTTTCATAACTTCATCGAAAATCGTCATAGGATGCGAATTCACCTCTAAAGTACCAAAAAAATAAAATACTGACCTCCGTAATCTTCAAATTAAAAATATCGTGTTTTCCGAATGTGCCCCACTTATCTATCTCATAACGAAACGGTGCTTGGTCAAGCACTGCATGTCACAAAGTAGTTGACACAAATTTAACGGTCTAGCGATATGATAATTCCTTATGGCATTATCGCATAATGTACGCGATAATGCCCAACAAATTTACCACATTCGCTATACGACGTTATGAGGCATATCGTGATACAAGACGCCCAACGGTCCCGTCTTTCAACCAAGATTCTGCGACCCCGACAAGCTTTACTGATCTTATCTTCGTCTCCACAAACTGTGACGCAAGCTCGCGCGAAGCTACTACATAAACGTAATTAAACGCGACTGCAGAAAACTAAAACTCAACCCCTGAACTCTTCAGGGGTGAATACTGATAGATGAAACGCGATATCGCCGAGTTTCGATTCGAATACTCATTTGAAGAGTCGCTCATTGTCGGTCCTGTGGCTTTGGGTTTGGGGTTGGGGTTGGGGTTGGGGTTGGAAGACCGAAGCGATGCGTACTCGAGGCGTAAGGTTATGCTAACGACGCCGTTAGCGGTGGTTTCCCTCGATGTAAAGAGGCTTGAATAGTCGGTTTGGAGTCTCGAACACTCACCCTGGCACACCTTCGCCCCGCAATAGCCGCTGACGGTTTATGTCGTCAGCAGGAATTCTCGCGGTGCCGACAGGAAACCGATGACAACAGATATGCCCTGCATCTCTGACCCAGACGCGTTTACCATCAACCGCATAATTTCCACGGACCACAGAAATCTCTTTTGACAAAGCCGGGCTCATTTATCTCCTGTAATTACAGTCGAGCTCGGTAGACTGTACACCCTCTGAACGCTTAATCCTGAGTGAAAAATTGTTGGGGCTTTTTTGTAGGGAATTTCATGAGCTTCAAAATTAGTTTCAGTCATTTTTTACGTAGGAGCGGCCGGAAGTGAGATATCGGCAAAAACTGTTCGTTTTTTCTCGCGTTCGTTCATCGATGAGCATGAATTACGCACTTGACATTAGAGGGGTTGATTTTTCTACCGTACATCGAACGGTGGGTAGATAGCAGCTCCAATTTCCTCTGCGGCGCATCTTACGACTCCGTTCAGTACCGTATTGGCGGAGTAACGATTTTGGGGATATTTTATCGTGACGAGGCAATCAAGAAACAAGATGCGAATATTTCATGACCCTGTATCCTCGGCTCAGGGTCAGCGCGGAAAGCGAAAAGCCAACGTGGGTGCTACATAAAATATCAAAAAGTTCGAAACCTGCCCATCCAAAAAAGTTTGCCTTAAATAATCGATGGACTCATTTCTGAAGAAGTAAACGCCGAAAATATTTTTGATTATCGAATAACCCGAGGGAAATCAGGCTCGTGTTGGTTTTGACCCGACATTATTTACACCCTTGGTAAAACAGTGTTTTAGCACGTGTCGGTGCATAACACGGTATGCAAAGTAGGTTAGAGCGTGTGTAATGCGGAGTGTATTTAATACGAGTTTGCGACTATAATACCCGGAGGTAGGGTAGAATTTCACTGGGTCAAGCACTCCGAGGGTATTTTCAGAGTGGTAATTGATAATCGTTCAAAAGCGCAGAGACCATGCCCATTAATTTCGAACCACTCGGTGATTATTTTTTCCACAAAGAAACAGGGGTCGCGGTTTTTTGCCGCAGTACAGGGAAAAAAAAACGAAAGAGAGAGCTTTCGCATAAAAAGTGAAATACTCGGAGAGCAGGGTTCACCGGTAAAAGTAACTAAACACAATCGGCGACGTACTCGAAACCGCAAAGTCCTTGTAAATAATGCTGCCTTGCCACTTTCGACCAATTGATTAACCACGCCGGTGTACCCTATCACAAAACTTGTTGAGTAGATGCCACAAAGGTCACCGAGGGTACTCGATCCTCGAGGATGACGGATAGGGGAGGACGTGGGGCGTCCTGAGCCTGAAGATATCAGGAACTTGTAGACTCTTCTTTTTATCCCCACGCATACCGCGAATCACCCCAAAGTACCGGGGCACGTGGAGCTTGAAACACTGAATAATTCAGATCCGGAACATCTTGTGAGACTCGAGTGGAAAGTAATGCGGAAAATTTAGGATCCCTTTGAAGACTTTTACGGATTTCGGTTTTTTTTTTACTCGCTAGCTGTAGGAAAGGCTGAGCCTGGATTCTACGATCCGGTACGATTCACGGCTATTTAGTATTTACCCTTCGGCGTTGACGTGACTGTATAATTTCCATATTATTACTCCATAGCGTGACCTCAGAGGTTCGACTAGAACTTCGTCAAACTTAGTTACATGGGTAATTAGACTTCCGAAACTGTGAACCAAATAGCAAACGCATTGCAACATCGGATAACTTCCTTTGTATCATTTGACCCTTTCCATCAAAGTGGCCATTAATGCGAAATGAATATCTTAGCTGCGTTTCTACTTCAAAATAACCGATACCTACTCCTACATTTTAGAAAGAAGACCTAACGTTCGTTGTTTGTTTGTTGATTGGATCTTCAAGACGTGAAATCCACTCGGAAATCGTGGGAAGAGGTCGAGTGAAGTACACGAGCTGTGTAAGTCTGGGAAACTTATGTTAGCTTGCATTGTTTCTCAGTAATTATTATTTGACGAGAACGTCGCGGAAGGGTTCTTCAACAAAGATTATAACCGACGACGTGTTCAGAACCTAGTTCGCCAACAATCCCATGACTAATCAACGACCCTTGTTGATTGCACAGTCTTAAACTCATCAACGCCTCCCTTCATCCTCGGCAATTGAAATTTAATTAGCAATTGATATTCCCAACGTGCGGCTTTAAAACACACCACCTGCCATCCGCGACACACCTGCCAGACACCACAAACGTTTTTAGCATACTGACAGAGAAACGTGTCATGGTTTTTAACCGACAGATTAACATCAACATTTTCTCAAGCTTCGTACTCTACTCTACTCAACAATTCAGTGACTGAACCTCATATCAGTCAATCATATCAAAAATCAAACTTCCCATACAGGATTTTGCCTCAACGTTCTTGTAATTTCGAGTCTGTAAGAGAATCGAGTCTCTAAAGATGTGAGCCTCCGGGTCTATCCAGTTATCCGAAGAATAAAGTAGTACCTACCAGTCGCGAGATCGAACTCACTCGCGCGTGTAAATCCTCCACTTATCTTCGATCACTTCGGCCTGCGACTTTGGCAAAGACTTGCGAGGGGGTTGCCAGTTTCCAGCCTTTTCCTGCTAAGAGAGAATCGACTCTTCCTATATACTTTTCTCATCTCTCGCTTCATCACTCATTCAATCCCATCCTCCGGTTCATATACACTGCATATTTATTTATAACTACTTCAGTATGAACCCAACCGTGTCTGATATTATACGTCATCAACAACTCAGCAGCCACGCTTAATTATTGCCGAGATGCTCGTCCAATTATCGCGAGTGGATGCTCAAGGATATTTATACCAGAATCGTGGAACTGTAATCCGAAGCTCTCCGGGTACCTTTCGAAGATGTAATTAAAATCGTGCAATTATGTACCGATATAACCCATCGAGGTCATCGATTGATCGACTTTCGTTCATTAAAAATTCATTTCATTCTTCTGTGTAACAAGATCTGACCGAGATAGAGAGAAAGAGAAAGAGAAAGAGTGAGTATAAAGCGGAAGTCAGGATCATCCGCGTATGCTGGGTCACGATCCCTGCGGTACAGTGATCAAATATAAATGGGTTGTCGCAATACCCGGCATGAGTACCGAGCTGGGATGATAGGGGTGGGTGCCAGCGTTACAAGCTGATAGACTGAAATAGCTGACTCAATATTTCAGTACCTAATCCCGGAGTGTGGGATACGCGAGGGAAGAAAACTGACGACAAGGGGGTAAAAAGCGGCGACTTAATTGGATCGTTGAAGAAACGGGAAAAGTTCAGCACAGAAACCTGGAATGACGCTTAACTCCTACCAGGATTAGGACGAGGATCAGATCCCGTAACTAGAATCCAAAATCCAAATAATTTGAAAAAAGGAAATGGGATGTCGGACTGAAAAAAGAGTTCATTCTTTTGGAACCTTTATCACAGGCCTTATACTATTCAGGGAAATTATAAGAGGGATGAATTTCTCGTTTTTTGGGGTTTCTTTTCGGTTTTTGAATCTTTGCCAGGACTGGAAGCCATTTAATAACTCATTCGGAATGTCGATATTACCGCGAAGATGAAGAAAAAGCTCTGCTAATCGCAGTGGCCAAGCGACTGCTGCATAAATCACTAGTTTGGCTTCGAACACGTTGCAGTCGTATGGCCCTCCGGGTCCCAGGGGATACCGGAGGCTCGTATCCCCCCAAAATCACCCCGCGAAGCCCCGAGGCATTTATATCGATGACGAACTTCAAAGGTGACCTCGTGTCTGCCCCAGTTCGACCTCTTGGCAAGAAGCCGAAAACTTTCAAGTGAAAATACACGCGATTTTCAGCAATACTATTACGATGGACATACCCGTGCTAGGACAAACACAGCTGTCTATATTTATCTAGTTATACAATCTTCAATCCATACCCTCATATTCTTTATTCATTCATTCGTCGTCGGTCATCGTAATTATTAAACCCATCTAACCATTCGACTATTTCTGGTAATGTCATCCGATCAGATTCGACAGATATTTATTCGAAATCGAACGAATAAGTTATTCGTATATAGCGACACACTCTATCAACTGGAAACACCATTATTGCGACATATATGTGCTGAATTATTTACAAAATTGACGGTATAGCCGAACGAATTGGGAATCCAAAGAGATATTTAAGGACATTTCAATTGCTTTGATTGGACAAGTTCAAAGACAGTATAGCGCCAAACATTTAATATTCATGTTAATTTCATTTTGCCCGAAATGAATAATGATATCGCATCCTATGTCCAAGATGATGAGTTTTCGTAACAATTAACCTTCAAACAACTGAACAGTAGCATTGATGATAAATTGCTCAGGATATCCATCAAGCAGACTGCATTGAACCGTGAAACAATGACATTGATTTTTCAGTTCTTGACGCGAATCTTGAAAACTCTGATGAATTTTTCAATTTGTGGGCTCTAAATTTACTTCGGGTAAATGAAACCCCGGTTTTCAATCTACGACTGCAGACTGGGATGCGGGAGTAACTGAACTTTCTTCAAGATTGTTTTTTCTGATTTTCATCTCGCGTTGAAAAGGTCTGGTTAAAAGTTTCTAGGCGAAAACGTTTAAGGTAACATTGGCTCCGAACACCCCTTCCTCTGCTTTCGGTCAAGGCGGTTGCCAAGAAAAAGCTATCCTATCGACTCGTTTCAAACTTCTCAAGGATCTTTTTCACTATCATTTTGTAACGGATAGTTTTTGTCCACGAAAACAATTCTCGGGACAAGCTTCTACCGGTCTTCAAGAGTCTCACGCAGGGGAGAAATTTATTACCGACCGTAGTTGCACTTTAATTGGAGTAACTTTCATCCGACTTGTCGCCACCCAACTTCATAGCTTTCCAGTGTCCGCGACCCCGCGAACAGAGATTAAAATATTTAATTTATCTTTGAAGAGCTACTTCCTCACATTGAGAAGAGCAATTCAAGAGTTTCTTACCGCGAGAAAGAAGAGAATAAATTCGCGTTATCCGGTTACTCAGATTCAATTCAATCCGTAATCCCAAACGACGTTTTGCGAACGATTTATTTCCAATATAATTCTTCTGACGGGTGTGAAAACACTGAACAGACATCGAATTTCGATGAGTTCTTTAAACCTCCGGGGGGGGGGGGGGGGGGGGACCCCCGATACAAGTCAGGCTCAAGCGATAACTTTATTTCGAGTTAGATTTTCTCTAAAAGCTCTCAGGAGACGACCTAATATTTTTATTTCACGAATTTTCAAGGCGTCTGAGGTACGTGATCCAAATACCCCGATCTCATCCAGAGGGCTGGGGATTCTATACTATTTTTTTGGATCACGAAGAGAGGGGCGAAAAAAAACATACAACTTCTGTAGAACTTTCCAATACTCCGAATGTAAAAAACCAAAGTTTTTTCTCTTTTTACCCCCCTTTTTTTCTCCCTGATTCAAGAGAAGGAGCTAGTTCACAGTCTCATTTATTCCCATAAAAGCCTTTCACATTAAGATTCTTGTCTGTGGGATATTCGCGTTAAAGTTTCCCCAAAAACGTTTTGAATCTCCGCAGGTGGGAAAGTTCGAGAAATTTTGTCCATCGTTCTATATCTCCTCGCTATTCCCTCAGGCCATTACGTGTTTCCCATTCATCATGCCACTGTCCCATTATCTCGGTTTCATGTTACAATTCGGATGATTAGAAAAAGGACTCAAAATTATGGCCTCCCTATATCAGCTAATTAATTCTCTCTCTACTTGCCTAGAACCAACGAGCTTAGGTACATCGATAGACACTCCAGAATCTGATGGGTCAGACCAACATTGCTTTCTGACAAATTGGGTCATTTTAGAAGAACCATAAAGAGATTGAAAAAACTCGGTTATTCTGATAGTCATGAGTGGAAAGATTCACCTATCACTCTCAAAATAAGAAAAATGTTAACGAAAACAGGAGAAAAAACTTTTCGATCCTAATGAAAAAAGTAAGTAACACATTAGTCAATTGGGTCAATTACTTTTCGAAGGACAATTTCTTTCCAATTAGAAAAAAGCTCGTTTAGTGAACGCAGTGGCGAACACAATGAACAAGATACGAAAGTAAACTACTCATGCAATGTTTGCCTGGGGGAGAAACGGAGTTTTATTTCGCTGATTACCGGACGTAAATCTATTCGGGACGTAGGATTTAGTCGGAGATTAAAAAAGCAAAGTCCAGGGGTTAATTAAAGCTCGGAGTAACCGTATCTGAAGAAATCTTTTGATAAATAATCCAAAGAGAGATAAAACTGGATCGAGAAGGTATACCAATGGCGAGGAGGGTTCTGGATTAGGGCCGAATCTTGAGGGTGAAGTGTTCGAGTGTTATGTTTGTGGGAGGCGAAGTGAGTAGTAGAGTGGGCTGCATTAACTATTTACAAGGGCAAAAGGTTGGGTGAGCCGAACGTTGTAACCTTTCGCCTGAAAGCTTTCGGTGATTTTTTTCTTTTTCTCCCCATCGCCGGAACAAAATAACCGATTCGATCTCTTGGGTGAATCCTTTAAAACCAAGGATTAATTTTTTGCTGTAATTAAAAGACAGTATAAGAATGAAACATGAAGCCGAGAGAGAGACGCGTCGCCGGGATTAAAATCCAAGAGTAAATGTTTAATTTTGTCACAGGATTACTTGAGCGAGTTTTCGCTGAAAGTTAAAAAGGACTGAGGTTGAACAGGCGAAACTCGACTTTGTGTTAAACGAAGACAGTGGCTCGTCGACGATTGAGAAGATAATGTCTACCTCTTCTGGGAAACTGTGGCTTGGAATTTTCCGAGTGGAAGAAATCAGGGTTTCTCGTTTCCTTGAGACCGCGTTTCAATTAATACGACCTTTCCGCTCGAGTTATCTCGGCTATTCGAGTTGTGAGGTCTCCGAGCTCCTGGACAATCGTCCATCCCTCCATGAGTTTTGGAAACTATTTTTCTATTACATCGTCCTTTTATTCCTCTAAATCTTCGCGAAGGTCTCCTCGTACGTCTTTCCTCCCGCTGCAGCTGTCAGATCGGTCCTCGGGGATTCGAGGATTCAAAAAACAATGTGAAACCTAAAACTTTGATCTTTACTCCCACGAGGAATTCCCACAGTTTCCTGAGTCTGATCACCATTTATGCTTCTATCTCAGACGTATATTTTTTTTCCACCAGAAAACAGACCCGCATTCTAGCTCTTTCGTTAATTGCTATCGGGATCCTCGTCAAACTTTCTTTCTCGAGCCAAAATTTTGTCCCAAAGTTCAAATTAACGTTTCATATTTCCCGCTTCATGATTCTTACAGGATAAGTTCAGAATACTTTTACCGACAAAATTACTCGAAGTACCTACACAAGTTAGTCCTAAAATTATCTCCTCGAAATTACTCTCGTATATTCTTTATCGCAGGACTGATACTCGGAGATAACAAATTTATAAAAAAATTATAATTATAATCATTAAACAAACGAAGTGCACAAATTGGGGTTTGGGGGAAAGAAAACAACAAAAAAAGGCTCCAAGAAATTCATTTCTACATTAAAGCTGATTGTGAATTGCAGCTTTGAAACAATATTTTTAGTGATAAAAAGAGTTAAAAGGGACTGGCTGTGATATCAGAGTACACAATTTTAGCGCCATATTTGAATAACCGAACCTATCTTCTGATAAAAGGCATAAACTAGGAGACACGAAGTCAGGTTTCCACAAACGAAGCTAGATGGCGAGCTTGTTGTACTGAATAATGACGTCATAACGTGGCGCGAAAGAGAGACAGTTGCCATTGAATTTAATTGAATAAAGAATGACGTTTAATTGAATATTTTTTTGTCCGCTAGTTGTTTTGCTGTTATAACAGTGAAAAAAACAAATTTTGGCAAAACTCGATTCTCGTACATCTCCCTGTGAGACTTTATCTCACCCCGAGGGATAACACCGAATAAAATCTCGTTGCATGGCTAGAGGTCAGACTAGCTCGCAAAAGCAGCAATATTTTAGGAGGTACAGACAGTCAGACGAACAGAGGTGAAAGCCCGAAGCTTTTCTACTACGTTTTCCAAAAGAAAAGAAAATTTCTTCAACGGGCTTGTTGAATACAAATCAATCTTACACGCGGTGAATCATTGGAAGACAGAAGCTTTTCGAGCTTGAATTTTCTCAGCAAACTTGCGGCTGCCCGAAACTCGTACAATTTGATTGAGAAAATTAATCAAATTATAACTTTCATTTCACAGCCAAACTGGTCCCCCGGTTTCACTGACATTTTAGCTAATCAAATTTCAGAACCTAAGGTTTTCGACTGGCACCTGGTCTCCGTGAATCAGCCGTCATTTTGTATACAGCTTTTTAAATTCGTAGACAGAGTCGAGTTGAAAGCAAATTGGGCCGGTGTCTGGGCCTCGATTTGTCTTTGAGAAGATTATCCATTAACAAGAATCGTTTCTTTATCGAATTCTCACTCCGCTGAGTCGAAGGTCAAATTGAAACATCGGCATGAAAAGCAGATGCCTTGACTCTCAAATTCCTCCGAAACGTGGGAAACAGTCTAAATCTTTCACGAACTACTTGCCCATAGAATTTCCTCGGAGAGTTTGCCACAGGCACATGCATTATTCAAAGCCTTGTTGAGTAAAATCTCAAACTTTGAGGTGGTTTGCGGAAACCAGCAGCACCGGGCAATTGACGGCGTTGAAATTTCGAAAGTGGATCAGAAAAAGCACACACGCTCTTGATCAATGAATGAGGAAATTAACGAATCAAATCGCATTTCTGTTTCAGAGAACGAGCACTAATCTGTGGGGAGAATGGATGGGTGTGATGCACGGTGACGAGATAGAGTACGTCTTCGGTCACCCGTTAAACCAGTCTTTGGAGTACAATAAAAAGGAGCGTGATCTCTCCCTGAGGATGATGCAGGCGTACTCGCGATTCGCGCTTCTGGGGTGAGGACGGAAAATTCTAGTTTTTTCAAAATGAAATTGAATTTTTCTTTCTTGTCCGGGAATCGAAAGTCTCCCGATGAATTCTCTTCGGCATAATCGCTTCATTTTTCATCCTCGATCTCGGGATTCGATAAGGCAGGTGATTGGCAGTTCGACAGGAGCAGCTGACGCCCAGGAATTCTATTCTCGAGATTCTAACAATTTGTATTTCTTTCACAAACTTTGATGACATTTCACAGATTTTTCACCTTTCGCACACACCAAATCTACTACCTTTTTGCCTCTTGTAGCACAGATACCTCAAGTTCGGGTTTTATTTCAAAGCACGTCCGTGTGCAACACCTGATGGAATATTGAACCGGTATGAGCCATATCGTACACATTGCTCATGCATTATTCGATTCATTCATCGACTATAGGTATGTGTGTACATCTCACACCCGGTCCACGTCCGAAACCAACATCTCTACTCCTTCACCTTTTCATTCGTAAATTTAAACCCTGACGCAATTTTCATTCCAAATTTGAGAACTTTTCAAACTAGACTGAGGAATCAATATTCCTTGATGGCAAAAATCATATCATATACAGGGTGAATTCTTAACGATTAAACAGTCTAGAGTCGGCTGGAATTGAGAAACAAGCTTTCAGACAGTATTCTGTACCGCAATCCGACTGTCTGAAAGCTCATTTCACGATTTCTGAAAATTTCAGACTGTTCAGTCGTTAGAAATCCATCAAGGGGTTGAACCATCTTGAAGTCAGGTGTAAACTCTGCCGAAAAGTTAGCTGAAGTGACGTGAAGACAGTCAAAATCAGGTGACTTAAGGATGTATAGGCCATACAATCTCAACCAAAAGTGAGTCTCGTCGTCAATATTGAGTACTTCGAGATGAGGTAAAAATCGGAAAAAAAAATCAACCACAATCAAGATGATAAGAGTATTCATTTTCAATAATAATAATGTCCAGAAGTTATCAACAAATTGTTTAAACAAATCATTGTTTAACAAATTTCCTGGTGACGTTATTTTTTTTCATGTCAAATGAATTCGTTAATCTTTCCGAATACACGTGAATTTTTTTCGAATTTTGTCACTTTTTTTAAATTTCCGTTTTCGATTTTGAAAATGGAAAAAAAAAAATCTGAATTTTGGATATGTTATTGTGGAAACGATGTAGATTACAATTTCGAAGTTTCCGGAGCGTGGAACCAATAGTTTTGTAAATACAGCCTTTAGAAATTTCCGAAAACGGACATTTAAAAAAAGTGACAAAATTCTGAAAAAATTCATGTGTATTCGGAAAGATTAACGAATTCATTTGACATGAAAAAAAATAACGTCACCAGGAAATTTGTTAAACAATGATTTTTTTAAACAATTTGTTGATAACTTTTGGGCATTATTATTATTGAAAATGAATACTCTTATCATCTTGATTGTGGTTGATTTTTTTCCGATTTTTATCTCATGTCGAAGTACTCAATATTGACGACGAGACTCACTTTTGGTTGAGATTGTATGGCCTATACATCCTTAAGGTTAGTTCAAGTCACTTGGTGACACTTGAAGTCATGGGAAGTCAGTCAAAGTCAGCTGAGGTCAGTTGACGTCAGTTAAATTCGAGTGCCTTTAACATGGTTCAAGTCACTTGATGTCGCACTTGAAGTCACGTGAAGTCAATCGAAGTCAGTTAACTTCACGAAGTCTTGAAGTCTCGAAGTTGGGTGTGTAGGTACGGTTAATGGATGAGTGATGCACCCTTTGGAAGTCACCTCGTATAATATTAAAGTCCGTAATCGGATATCCGGATTTCCGTATGTCCAGAAATTCCAAATATTTGAACCAGTGTCAGAAAGCCATCATCGGTATCATCATTATCATGATCAATAAATCAATAGTATTATTATTTCACTGTTTCTGTTAGTATGTTGTTCAATTCGTTATTCATGCTACTATTCCCGATACACCCGTCATTTTTGTCACTATCTTGATCAATCCGTTATTTATGCTACTATTATCATTATTTTCGCGATTCCTGATACTATTATCGAAATATCCATCAGTACAACCCAGCTAGTTATTCCCTAATTTTTGTATCCCTGGATGAACAGCTGTTGGCTAAGATTGTACATTAATTTGCGTGTATTTATTGTGTTTTCGGTTACAATACGGCAGAAAAATGACTGGGGTTTTAATCAGAGTGATTAATTGACGCGGAACGTTGATTTGCCTCAACGATTTGTTTTCATCGTTGATTTACGAAAGAATAATGGCTCATTTTTTATAGCGAGTAAATATCGAGTGACGGGTAAACCTCGGCACCTTTGTGTCAACCCGGGGACAAATTGATCAAGATTTAAGGTCATGATGACACATGGCAGTACAGTAGAACAGATAAGCTTCGTAGCACGTTTCGTGTTTTCTTGCAATCCATATTGTTTTTTCTACTTCTTTTAATCGTGACTGAAGAAACGCGATTGGAATACCCATCAAAACTTCGCGGCGAATTAATTCAAGCCGAGAAAATTTAGCGTTAACTACATCGAAACTTTACATATAATGTTCACTGACGAACCTGAAGGGGAGATTATGCTCCCGGAGTGTCAACTCGCCAATATAGAGATAAAACTAAGTTCAGAAGCATCGCGGTAAACTCTACTCTGCTCTAGATGCACAAACTTTCTCATCCGCAATGTAGAGGACGTATATATCCCGAGGAACTCGACGGTGAACACTAAACCACCAGACAACTTGGCTCCAGCATTGCTCTACCGATGCTGAGTACAATGGACCTCCTCGACTGCCGCCTGAGCAATCAGAGATATTGATCAACGCCAGTACGGTTTTATCACCGAACGGTACAAAATCACAATCGTACGAAAAAGGAAATAGCGAATTCTCTTTGATCTCTCAACGTTGAAAAAAATTTTCACCCAGTAACGCCAGCCATTTTTCTTTTGAAATCCGCACAGAAATGTTAATTTCGAAGGTGACGGAATGAGTTTTTGAAATTCTGGTTTTTACTACTTTGGAGAAACTTTTTCCTCCCCACCGAGAGGCTTTTGTCCTCAAGCTCCGGATGAACGATTTCAAGTGGTAACAAGTGCTTTCGAAGCAATTTCAAACGATCAATCAGAGGCTTGTGATTTCTGAATAGTCCCTCGCTTTTGAACCACGCATTTCCACTTGTAGCTCATTTTCAATCGACTCTGCACTTTTTTCTAGCTTTTCGTTGTGAAAAAGCATGTTGAAGGTTTTGCAAAAACCTTCCTTATTCAGCGTTTATGGCGGCGTGGGGGGTTACGGCAGTGTGCTAAAAGCGTTTCAATTTTAATTGTGTCGTAGAGGCAAGTTTTTTCACATAGTTTAATTTTTATTCAAATTCTACTGTGTATATATATTCTATTGTTTCAAGACCAGAACCAAAAATTGAGGTAAAAAATCAATTACCTGCTTTCTCGTTCTTACGTAACTTAAAGCTCTGTCTTTGAGGATCATTTTTAGAGCTTGACGATGTTCGTCCCAAGAAAATGATCAATGTTGCTCTTTTTTTGTTCAATACATCGTGAAAACAGTCATAGTTAATTTTATCACTACCATTTTAATTAGTGTACCGTAACAATTAAATCGTTCTAGAGTCTATAGTAAGATGAAAGCACAAAGACTGCGGGTCTATACTATGCATGTATACTTAGTACCTATATAACTAAGAGTTCTACGTGTGCTTTGTTTTACCGCCGGAAGTTCGGAGAGGAAGAAAGAAGCTTGAACGGCAAAGCACACCCCAGAGGCTCCTATAATTCTCTAGCTTCGTTCACCCTCCGCCACCGACTCTGGTTCTCGGTTGAATTTCTCCTTTTCCATTTTCCATTTCCCAACTCCTATCCCAATTTCGCTTCTTTTTATGTTCCCAGCCGCTTTCCTCACGTGCGTGCATCTCTACGTTACACATACGAATTCTACCAGAGCCTGTAGTAGATATCCACGCACAGGAGGATTAGCGGAGGACCTATCGGCCCAGACACAGCTTACATGAGGATTCGAAAGTTTCTCGAATATCCTTTTCTGGGAAGTCACATCTTTTTATATACCACAGACCAAGAAAATATAAGAAATGTGAAATGATGTGAAATAAATCGTTCTACTCCTATTACAGGAAAATTTATGTTGTAAAGACGAACTCGAATCTATTAGAATCTTTATATTTACATTCACTGTAAAACTTACAATCATGAATGATAAATTGACTAAGAATTCGGTAAAATCAAATACAGTTTTGTATATTACTCCATAAAAAGTCGAGT
Organism: Euura saliciscinereae; assembly: GCA_018420115.1. Taxonomy (NCBI): domain Eukaryota; kingdom Metazoa; phylum Arthropoda; class Insecta; order Hymenoptera; family Tenthredinidae; genus Euura; species Euura saliciscinereae. The sequence continues at coordinate 201,239 of JAFFZH010016184.1, read as the reverse complement.
AAGATTAGAAATCTGATTCAAATCAAGGGGGCAGTTCAGTGTAGGCGCGTCTAAATAAGGTAAAAATTTATAAATTTTGACCTTTTGAAAAACTTTTTTCACCTTATCGTTCACGGATGGATTTTAAATGAATAAAGTTCTTCCACACTGCGGTTGAATTTTGCGGTGCGAGCATGACGTCAAACAGTACCGACGTTCCGTAAACACTTTTTAATTGATTGGCCAATCAATTAAAAACACCTGATTGGCCAACTCAATCCAACTGGAACGTCACGCACCGATGACTCCAGCTCCCGATAAATAGGGACATCCTGTACGGGGGTGACCAGTATCACAGGTTACCTCTCGCCCTGATGAAGTAAACTGCAATTTTTACGAAACGTCGGCCAAAACGCGGCTCCAACCCGGAAGCCGAGAAGCTCATCCAGGATCCAACCGCGGAAGCCTCAAAGACCGTATTGAGAAAATTTCTGACTATTTGTGTTCGTTTGCGTTGGTTCCAGAAAACCGATGGCTGAGGGTGTAGAGTGGCCAACATACTCGAGGGATCAACCTCAGTATTTCATTTTCGATGCTGAAAAAAGCGGTCTTGGCAAAGGTCCGCGAGCAACAGCTTGCGCATTCTGGAATGAATTTCTACCACGGCTCAAAGGTGTGCCTGGTACGTATCCGTAAAGTATATATTACATACCAACAATGCTCGGAGTCTGTGTGAGTGTCCGTTAGTCGGTATTTTCAATCTAACATCATTCAGCCTTTTTATCAGTTCTCTATCACTATTGCAGGCAGTTTAACTACACGAGCTCTTTTACCTTCGGATTTTCAATAAAATTCTGTTAAGGATATATTGGCCGAACAAAAGTGATTCTCGTCGACAATATTGAGTACTTATAAGAGTATTAATTTTGAATAATAATAATCTCGAAAAGTTATCAATAAATTGTTTAAATAAAATATTGTTTAACAAACTTTCTGGTAACGTTGTTTTCTTCGTGTCAAATGAATTCGTTAATTTTTCATGAATTTTTGAAGAATTTTGTTACCATTTTGAAATGTCCGTTTTGGCGAATATTTAAAATTTTGAAAAATGGAGGAAAAATCGCGAATTTTTGACACGTTTTCGTAAAAACGATGTACATACATTACGATTACGAAGTTTCCGGAGCATTGAACAAATAGTATCGTGAATACAGCCTTCACAAATTTTCTAAAACGGAAATTTCAAAATGGTTACAAAATTCTTTAAAAATTCATGTGTATCCAGAAAAATTAACGAGTTCATTTTACATGAGAAAAAAGTAACGTTACCAGAAAATTTGTTAAACAATGTTTTGTTTAAACAATTTATTGATAAATTTTGGGCATTATTATTATTCAAAATAAATATTCATTTCGTCTCGATTGTGGTTGATTTTTTTCCGATTTTCACGAAGTACTCAATTTGTCAACGAAGATCATTTTTGGTTTAGATTGTACGCGGGGCCAATACATCCTTAAACAAAAATAAATTGCAACCTCGCGATAGCGCGTATTTTCATCGAAATTAGATTATCCGAGGGACTCTGAATAATCATTCTCTCTTTTGTTTACCCTCAATATTGGTCCTGACAAATTGTTGTCATATCTGAAGCGCATATGGCCTGATTTATCCAGTTTGTGTACCGATATCGAACTCGCAATATTCTCAGTAAAACAATTCGCAATTTTGTTATGCAAGTTATTTCTCACGGTTGATTAAACAGTAAATATTTTTTCTGAAAATCGTCAATAAAATGTCGGTAAGCCCTGACGTACGTATATCGCAAAAATATTTTTCAATTAACTATATATGGGGCATTCCATGCCAAATCGACCTCCCGGTGACCCTCGACCTCTCAGATCTAGTCCGTGATTTTTCGCGTCATTCTTCCAACTCTAAATAGTAACGAGATTTTTTTTCAGATTTTTCAAAATAAATTTGAGCGCGTGGTGAATTTTCGAATTTTTTTTTCCAACATCTCGATGGCCGTATAACCGAAAAATCTGGAAAGGTCGATTTGGCATGGAATGCCCCCTAGATACTTCATCTCGACATCATTTTGTTCGATTAGTTTAACCGCTTATAGCCGGTACCTACTCTAGTTGATATTCCGGGAATAGTTGAATGAAAAATAGACCACACCGAGAAATTCCGCCATAATTCAAAGCATTTAACAAGTTCTCGGAATAATACTGGATCGCCGGTGATCAGGCCGACTATAATTAATGAAACCTAACTACCACGTGTGCCACGCCTCGGGTAAAAAACGTGGTGTAACCGGCTGCTCCACTTTCGAACAGCGATAATAATTTTCTCTTGTTTTTTTTTCGATGCTGTTGCAGATCCCCCGGAATCGTGCGAAGGTGCAGTTGCATCGAGTGTTTCAGCGGGTGCCAGACGTACCCAGCACGAACTACTGGGCACGATATTGTTGTTTTCTATGTTACTAACGACGCCTGTAATCATTTAGAGAATATCGATGAAAAGAGACCCCAGAATCCGGAATTGAAAGAAAAATAAGTCCCCGTTGACGGATAACCGCGTCGTCCAAATGCAGATCGGGAATTTAAATACACGCTTCAAGTGTGATCAAATCCAATTTAATTGGCTCCATCGCTGAGAATTAGGTACTCCTGATGTTGCGTCGTGTAGTAATTGGCGCGTGATAATTAACCAGAAAAATATCGTCGGATTTAAATTTTTTTTCCCGCTCACGAATTAATCAGCTCCACGATTCGTAATCCGTTAAATTATATTTCGCTCATTCACGTCGATACTGTTCAGATTTATTGATCGGGCTAAATTTTATAGCAGCCTGATAATTGTACCTCAATTCCCATATGATCACCTGCGGTGTCATCTGAGAATGAACGGAGTAACAAACATCGAGAACTGAATAAGGGTAGTTTTTTTCCGTTTTGAGTCGATTTTTCCAAGGCCTAAGAGGAGAAAAAGTATAGCGAGATTTTAAAGTATCATTCGACAATTGTTAACAATCGTAATGATTGAATTGTGGGAAACATTGAGGATATTAGAAAAAAAAAGAAAAGAAAAAGTTATTTTCCGGTTACAACAATACTGAGTGTCTGATGTCACGCAAATAAACTTCAAACTAAGACCCAAGGCTCGATTTGTATGAATATCTAATCCGATATTTGGATCAGGCTGAACAGTTTTGCTGATTAAAAGTGGGAAATGATGATATACTCTACATAACGAGAGTATTTTTTAGCGTTTTTTCAATCGAGGTTAGGGCTAGAGATTTGCCTACGAATGCGCATGCGCGGAGTACAAATAAGCTCACTTCTATCGCCTAGGAGTGTGAAGTAGCTTCATTTATACTCCGCACATGCGCGATAGCAGAGTCATCGAACCGTCGGTAAAACGGCTGCTTCGCGTTGAATAAACGCGTGACGCATATAAAATCGTGCTAGATTGGTAAATTTAGGTATATTTAAGATAAATGAAAGATTATAACTTTGGAAAACCCTAAAGTTTGGGTAATAGTTTTTTCAAATTGTTTAAAAAAAAATAAATAAAGGAAAAATTGAATAGCAGCTTTTTACAATCCTGTCGAGGATTTGTGGCAGTGGGAGGAGTTCGTCATTTTTCTACATTACATAAAAATTCATGTATAAAGTGGATCTCAGGTAACGTATACATGCGAGTACAAGAATGAAAACAAGGTCGAGATGACACTCGGGACTTGTAGTGCATGCAGCCGTGTCATTCGTAAGAGTATAATGTATATACCGTGCCGCTGTTCGTTCAAAGTGCAGCCCACCGTATGTACATACCTGCAGTGCTTCTGTGCTGCAGCTGTTACAAAATTCATATGAATTCAACGAGGTTGGACGAAAGACTTTGTATCACGTAACGCGTCTGAGAATTTCATCTACGCAATATTTCTTTCTCTTTTCTTTTCTTTTTTTCTTTTTATTTTTTAAGATAAATTTTTCTCTAACGATGACACGTAACCCAACCTGGACGGTATTCCAAAGTTATATATTGTCTTATATACACATTATTGGGGTGTGTTTGTTGCGAAGTGCTGAAAGAGCGAATGTCTGTTCACGGGACTTTAGCCTCTAACAATTTTGCGACCGACAAAATTTGAATTTTCAATAATAATTATAGACTGTAGCAAAGCCACAGTTGTTTTATCTATTAAGGGGTAACACAGACCTTAAGATTTCAAAAAAAAAAGTCAAAACCGAGTCATTTTTGAGACTTTTGAATCTACCGGTGGACCGATTTTAGTTTTTCTGGTCTCAAACCGTTCAGTAAAGAAGCCTTTTCAATGTGAACAGAAAACGTTTTCATAACTTTTTTTTTACTCGAGTTATCATGAAAAGTAACGTATGACGACAGAAAAATGCTATTTTATTCTAAAAAATGATGAATATCTGGTACGATTTTGATCGGATCGAGGATCGGATTAAACTTTTCCTTTTTCTTTACTGAATAGTTTGGGACCAGAAAAAATTAAATCGATCCACCGATAGATTTTATTTTATGCATCGTAGACAGAACAAAAAAAATTTTCCCAAAAAATTGTGTGAAAAATGACTTTTGGCACTTTTGACTTTTTTGACAGGTCAAGGTGTATGTACTCCCTTGAATAATATTCGAAGAAACAGCAATCTTCTTTTTTTTTAGTCCGTCAAAAGACTCTAAACTTGGTGTATACATACGTCGCACCCTATAAAAATTGTTAAACTTTGATCATATATATATGTATATATATATATATATATATTGTGAAAATTCATCATGTCGAAAGCAAAAATGATACCTCATCAGTTATTGCAACGTATAAAAATCACGCGATACGAATATAGATATTATATTATATACTGTATAAAATATAATAATACCTACACGTGAATCTTCCATTTGGTACATATCACCCTTTACGCTAAAGAATGATTGATTATTATTATTATTATACAATTATCGTTAACGTTATCAACGCTATAGATATACATATAAGTTGAATTCTCTTTATTTCTATACATGTACATAACATTACATGTATAGTGCTGTATAATATATATTATTATATACATAACGTCAGTTTTAGTCACTGATATTATGGAAAATATACACTGCAAGCGTAAAAGAATTGTTAAATTTCAAAAGAGAAAGAAGAAAAAAGAATAATAATAATAATAACATATAGGAAAAAGTTTAGGTATTTTGATGAATAAAACTAAAAAAGACAAAAAAGACAAAAAAAATAAATAAAATATAAAATAAAAAATTGAAATGATGATGAGAGAAGAAAAAAAAGATATGAGGTTATTTTTTAAACGAATTATTATAGATTATAGTGCGTTATGGCAGCATTGCTCACAGATTATATATTTCGATGTTTCTCCATCTGAAATTTCAAGTGCAGAATAATACAACAATGCTCAAGATTTTAGGGGCCAGCTATCGAAAATAAAATCGTTCCGCATAGAGTTTTCGAATATATCTCAAAATCAAGCTTATCAAAAAATGCTTTCCATAGAATTTCAAAATTACAGTGATGAAAAAACAAGAGACAGTTGACAAAAATGAATGGGCAATCTGCGTAATGAAGCATGGATATAATAATTGCATATTTGGTAAATAATAAAATTCTAAGTATGTATAAAATAGTAACATGGATATTATGATAAATAATCATTAATAATAGTATATTATATACACTCGATTATTATATAGAGCGCAGTCCACGGCTTTTTAGTGTATAAAGCACGTCATATCACATATCACTAGAGTTAGATATTATATAACCTTATATCGCAATAGATAATAGCACTAATAGTATTCGTGCCTCGATTTTGGTGATAATCGTTTGGAGAAATGTAATTACTTTCACAATTCTCATCCAATCTCACCAGCTAACGTGTTTCTAATAGCTTGATTGATCAATTTCACGTGAAAATTGAAATCGATGTATTTTTTTGTTTTTATATTAATTTTCTTTCAACCACCCGATTCACCACAGGCATAACAAATTTTAATTACGTACTGCTGTATCGACTCATATACCTACACATCGCATCGTGAATCGTTACGTCTATCATAAATCTAATTACTCGCATATAATCCCACGATGTTGTGCCTGAGCACTAAGCACGCGCTTATACTCTTACGCAAACCTTACTTATACAATCAACCTCACCTATTGTTCTTGTAATTAACAATTAGAAAACCTCATTTCAACCAAGGGGTAAAATACGATAGGTATTCTGAAGTGGAACAAATTCGAGTCAAAATTACAAGCAAAGGCATATTAATCCCAGTTTTTCTTCTCCATCGTGTTAATGGTCTCAAATTTCGATAATTCAGAGAAAATTCCAGCCAAGATGAACGAATCAGAGTCGAAATTACAAGTAGACGCATCTCGGTCCCAGTTTTCTCCTGGAAAGTTCCTTCTTCCAATTATTGCGACAACATCTGAGCAACAAGTCGAAAGAGGCTGAAGTGGGTTTTTTTTATACTGTATAGGAAAAAAAAGATTCATGCATGATTATAAATTGATTGAAGTGTCAATTTATGAGTATAGAGTAATAGAGAATTGAACAAAAACAACGCGGCTACTTTACCTGCGTTTATTACGAGTGATTGAACATTATTTGTACTCGTGGGTACGTAACATCCTCCGGGAGATCTATATGGGCAAATTTTACCCACGAGACGACCGTTGATTGGAGTTGTTAATCACCGTAATTAATTAAATTCATTATGAATTTCCAACTGATATAGATACGATATAGAAAATACAAACGATAAAGAGACAAGATATATTGCCTAAGATATACCGAGCGTTCGTTGCCACATGAATACACGATCAATCTTGACGCAGTATCGTGATAAGCCGAAGAAGATGTTCGTAGGGCCTACAATTGAGATACTTTTTATGATATTGTAAACATGCACTCTGCACTGTTTCATACACGATATGTAGATTTTTCAAATCGCACATTCTGATACTCGGCCTATACACAATTAGAAGAAAATTAATTTAGAAATACAGAGTAATTGCATTTTATCAATCAACTGTCGATCCCTTGTTACATATTTTGGCGATAATTTATTCGAAAGATTTTTGCACGGGTCAATAACTAGATCAGTAAATTAACCAATACAGAGGAAAGTTTCGTTATAAACTACGAAAATGATTCAAACAACTTATAGCTACTGTAAACGGTGAAAAAATTATGTATTTTCAAATTCAAACACCGTCACACAGTTCCTCAACAGCCATGTTCGACCGCAGCGCCACCAGACGACAGAAATGTTCTCCGTGACGTCACGCGCGTACCGCGAAATTCAAACGCTGAATTGAAGATGAGGAAATTAATGGAAATAATGAAACTTTCCTTTATTTATTTATTTTTCTACACATTCTGCTACCACATGAATTTTGAACCTTGGACCAAGCCAATCGACGGACCTGTCCGTTCGTTCAGGAATATTTGATCTATATTGTTTAATTAAGTGCGATTGACTATTTTGTAAATATACACCGAGGCGTTTATGATATTATTTTCTCACATGAACCTCGCATTGTTTCATACCGAACAGAGAGACGTACACAAAAACACAATACACATGCGGATTGGCGTATGAATGAGGTATAAATATAGATGACATAAATTTGAATAAATAAATATATTGTTTGGGTTGAGAATCATTGCGTAGCGGTATAGATAGTGTAGAAAAATGATTATTCGCAACGTCTATATACACATACCTGTGTAATACTACGCCTGGATTAACCGTTCGAACTTTATCCTGATTTACGGATCACCTTGCGTACTGAACTCGGTGTTGATAACAACAATCGAAACGTCAGTACGCTGGGATCTGGGGAGATAATTTTCGAACAATCCATACTCTACTGTGATGTGCTTTCCCCGTACAATACAATACTTATACATTAACCTATATACATATATATATATATACCTACCTATATTGAACTAATCATTAAATCAATGTGACTGCTTAAAAAAAAATTGTGAGATATACGTTTGCGTCAAGTTGCCAAAAATTATATCTACGAAAAAGTGAATACGTGGGACCTGTTATGAAGATTTTCTTTCTGTCTTCTTTTATCGTCACATATGATATGATAATTATTAAAAAAAAAATTGATAGCGACTCGACACAAACGATATATTACTCCCCTAATTATAAATACGATAATATGTTATATACCTCTTTACAATTAGAGATATTGTGGTGTCTATGATCCGAAGGCAGTGACGGTTCCGCTGCAGATCCCTGGATTTTATCACCAAATTATTAATTAAAATTGTTTGCGATATATAGATGAGTAGAATTATCTGATAGGAGGTACAATCTTTGGTATATAGAACTGAGAAAACTCTTGTAAAATTACCGTATTTATATAATTGGTATAATAAAATTTTTGGAAAATCTAAAATCTAACGATTATCGAAGGTGATAAAATCGCAGTGTGGTAGCGTCAGGTGTTCCTCACGACTCCTTCTATACGAAGTCAATGTAGATTGTAGAATTAGACCTTAACTATATATTGTGTATATATTAGCTACTATTATTATTATCATTTCATTTCACAACAAATACTTCAAACGTTTCATTTTTACTTTTATCATTTACTCAAACTAACTATTTTTCTCCCTATATAATTATTGCTCCGACGATCTACAGCTACGCAATCATAATTATTATCGATACAGGGGTTAGAACACAAAGTGAATATTAACTACATTTTTTTAGTGACATTTTGAAAAAAAAAGTGAATCGATTAGTTTTCAATTTGGATAAAAAAAATGAAGATAAAATGAAAAATATTTTACACGTAGGAAACAACGACACTGTAAATACATGCAATTTCTACCGTACGATGTAGATAGAACTCTTTGGCTAGGTACCACAAGTAATCTGGCGTTTGCCCTTAAGCCATTAGACGGAGGAGAATGTCCCTTCCTCCTTACTGGAAGCTCTTATTCATTATCGTGAGGATAATCTAGAGTCTAGAAGCGATTATACCACAATCTGGACAATCCATCACACTTGCACCGGGGCTATTTGAGGCCAATGCATAATTATACACTTGCAGTGTGTGATGTGTTGCATCGGCAGACCCGGATGGTACTCTTCACTTGTTTACGCCATTAACGACAGCGGGCCCATTATTCTCGATCTCTGATAACTATCGTCGATGATAATCACTTTTTTTCAAAGATTCGAAACGACGGGGGCCATTTTGCAATATTATCCAACATAAATGAAAAATTGTTTAAAAAAGAAAAAATAATAAAATACTGTATGCCCTAGGGTGAATTTTACGGTTCGTTCGATATTGAATATCGCATAGTCGTTATTTTTTTATCGATAGTCGTTGATGCGTTATTTCTGTGTTATTTCATGTAGCATAACTGACTGAAAATACTGAGAACCTTAGTTTTTGGCAGTGCAAAATGGTCCTGAAACAATCTGACGCTTTGGAACACGTGTCAATTACATTATATTTCATCGGGGAATTGAATCGAGAGATAAAAGTATCGGTGCAGTAAGATTTTCCACGCATCGGCGGGTGTTATCCGTTTCTTAATTAACCCGGATTAATGATGATAGATATAACTTCTCACATTTTTCTACCCTGAGGCTATTATTACGGCTTAACACTCTAATAAATCGTATTTTAATTTTCGAAAAAACAGTTTACGAAATAGATAGTGATGCCTCACCTTCACATAAATGACATCAAACTTGTATAATATATTATGTAATTAAAGAGGTGAAATAAAATAACGTTGAAAACAGAAAAAAAAGAAAAAAAAATAGGGAGAAGAAGAAGAAAATTACGATACGGGCCTCTAATCGTCCCATAAATTAATTAAATTAATGCACTAATATATATATGCTGTAAATGAAAGGTAGGAAAAATTGTGACAAAATTAAAAGTGGCGCCTAAAGAGCATCGTCAATTTTCAATATACATACACATAAATGAATATTAAATGAATAAATAAATATATATATATATATTATGATTATTACATATACACATAGAAGAAAATTCAATGTGCTACAACGGAAAATCTCACTCAAAGGTTGCTTTGCTTTAATTATTATTGATTGAAAAAAAAAAATCAGAAGAAGAAAAAATAATATAATATACACGAAGAAGAGAGAAATATTATTACGTTTAATGTTGGTTAGGTTAAATGAATATTATAAATGTTACCGTTGTATGTATTATTATTATCCGAAAACAGTGTAACAAATCACGAATAAATTATATAACGATTACTATGATTCAACATAGGATATTTTGATGGATCCTAAAATCATGAATGCGTACTATCATCTATAATTTTATTTATTTACAAATAAGTAATTTCAAGATCATTGATTTGATAAAAAAAAAATCGAAAATTTTAGTGATGATTCTCTTTAATCGGGTGCCGCCGCATTGCGTCACCAGTGAATAAATATATGAGAGAATAGAAACCCCTCAGTCGAAATGCGTGGGTGTCTGCGGGTTAGACTGAAATAACCCAAAACCCACGCAATCGCTGTTATACGCGGAACACAATGGGGATACCCGAACATTGTTGCGATGTAGGAAAGACCCCGAAGAAACTAAAACGCTTCAAAACCCACGACCACAAAGGTGCTTTTATATGAAAAATAAGTTCGAGGGCACTCCGATTCTATTTTTACTATACATTCTCAATTTTTTATGTTTCATTCTTCTTATTCATCCTCCCTTCTATTCTTTTGTTATTCAACATCTACAACAAATGATAAAGAATATCTTTTTCTCGTCCCTTTTGATTACAAATACAATAATAAAATCATTCAAATCGTGTCTTCGATTTCTGATTATACTCCCCGGTTATCCCTTCATCATTTTCACTCCCTATCCGAATCAGGGACGTTCTCGAATTTCCCTTAGAAAGTTGCAGCGTTCGCAAATTTGGAAATGATTAAAGGTAACAAAAGATAGAAATATACCTATCGGAATATGCGGGTGGTTATATAGGGGTCGGAAAAATCAATAGAGCCAAAGGATGTTATCCTATACTTTCAGTTCTATCGACTGACTCAGGATACGGGAATGGTGGTTGAATTTTCCTCTCGAAGTACGAGATAAGCATAATACTAACGTAAATCCACGGATTATATCCAGCCCCGAGGTCAATGCGTTTCTGGTTCCTGGTAAAGCCACCGGCAGCGAGGCAGTTCACTCCATCTGACTCTACTGTTGGGACCTAAAATCGAGACCATTGGTCTTGACTTCTTTCGTCTAATTGCGAAAACATGCTAGTGCAATTTTTGTCGGTCTTATACAGTGGAACCCCTATGAGGGCAGCGGGCCGAGGTAGAGATTCTGCTACCCCCACTCTTCCGTGCTTCACCGCGGCCCCCCTCTGCGACGTCAGCTGGAGCGCCGAAAGTATGGGAGTGGGGGAAGGTGAGCAGCTCGCGCGCAGGGAAATCTGCTCTTAACGGGGTTTTACTGTATCGAGTGGTGCAAGGATGAACAGGATGGGTAATTAGTAATTAGGCTACCGCCTTGATTAAACGGACTAGTCCAGTCTCTGTACGATATTCTCCGCTGCCGTGTACCAGTCGTCTACATCCCGGCAGCAGCCCTATTTGAATAATGCTAATTCCAAAGCCCACTAATTCGATCCTCTGTAAATGGTTTACGATCCCGACCGCGGTGTTTGTCTAGCCGCGAGGCTTAGCGCCCAGGCACGTTTCGAATTTGCATTTTATTCACGCGTTCGGAGAAAGAGAAAACGAGGTAATTTTGAAAATCAATTTTCGATCGCCGCAGCATTCGACCGAAGATAAACTGCGGAGTCTCTGATCAGACTCCAGACTCCGGACCAGGACCACAACTTCTCACGGAAGAATAATGGCTCGGTGTGCAATTGAAACGATAAATCGAATGCACGACCGCGTGTCGCCTTCGGTTCTTAATTAAGCCAGAGACGTTAAAGGGGAAGAAAAGAACGTTAGAATGATCGATGAGAATTTAATCGTGTATGAACAGACTTTTTATTTTTAGTAGATATCAAATCAGTCACGCAGGAAATTGAACTACTTCGAGACATTTACTCACAATTAGCAGAAGACTCCCCGAAAGAAAAATCGTATTTTCAAAACGCTGTAACTCGGTGGAAGAAAAATTGAGCAACAAATTCGATGAAACAAATTAACGATTTTTCAACAACTTTTTTTTAAATAAATGTATTACGGTTGCTGGTCTTCTGCTAATATTTATTAATTAAAATCATTATTCTGGTGTAAATTTGCATCAAAAATCAAAAGCGGTAGAAATGGACTCTTTCACTTGGCGATTTTTGATCGAATTTGAATTTTTTTTTATCAAACTCTAACCCACGAATTGGGTGATACTACAATTCCTTCAACGTAAAAAAAAAAAAAAATCAAAAGTGGTCAAGAAAATATTGGACTGGTTCCATTTTACGTCCATCGAATTCCGTGCAAAAAAAAAAAAAAACTACAGAAGAATTTTTTTTTAGTCCTATTACACTGATACAGTTAGTATAATATATACTAAACTTAGTACATATATTTCCCTCAAAAATGGGCGGTAAGTATATTTTCCAATCTTTAGAGGAAAATAATTTAATGAACGCCTACTAATGTAAATACATACTAGTTTTAAGAATGTCCTCTAATTCAAGTTCAGTATGTCACATTCTCAAGGTGAGTATTTTCCCTGAACGCCCGTTTAATTTGAATTCGAAAGGAGAAATCAGTCAAATTATGGAAAAATCATTTCATTTTCATTTTTTATTCATACTTGACACTCAACATATAAAAAACTCATGCATTTATAATAATTTTGTTTTTCTCTCATCCTAGTTATGTGTTAGGATAATGAGTGTATCAGCTATAGTATCACGTTTCTGAGCCTGAATTGAATAAATTAATATAATATTAAAAAACATTTAAATGGCTATATAATCGCTAAAAATCATTATTTCTAAAGAAATAGATCATGTAACTGAAAAGAAGGGTGTATGTTTCTTCTTGAAAAAATCACAGACATTTTTTCGCAATAGACGTTCTGAAATTCGCAGTTTCCTATTTATAATGATTTTGTAATATTTCTTCACAGTTTTTTTTTACAGATTTATTCAATTTTTATCCAGAATGAGGAGGTATGTACATCGGTGCAAATTACGAACCAAAGGATCCTGATTGCTGCCTGTACGCCTGCGCCACTTATCAGTATTTTGCTTAGTGTAATTAAATATAGATTGTCTTCTTTTTTTTGTCTTTCAAACGTACAATATTCGATGTCGTTATCGATGGAAGTTCCTAAAAGAGTTGAATGTAACGAGTACATCTATAAATAGGTCACAACCTGCAGACTCTATGTATTCTAGATTGAACCCTGGAGCATTGATTAAATCGATAGAGTAATTACCACGTCAATTCATTGTTTCTGTACAGCAGCCTCTCCAGTTCTAGAATCATCTCGAATGTCGGTACATACATTATCGATTATCCGGAAGATTAAGTAAATGCATCTGCAGTCCGTGAACTGGATAAAAATACCCCCTAAGTCTGCAATCGTTGAATCTTACCATTTGATAAATTCTTCTGTTTCCACAAATATTTGAACGAACTCCAAACAGTACAGATGGACTCTAGGTACTACACGTGCTCCGAAAAACAAAGCATTGAAGCAAGCCTTGGATACAGCTTTTTTTAGCACCATTTTAGGAGTGTATGTGTAAAAGGTGGATCGTTACTTGGAGGGTTCCGTTCCGTAAACTGAGGGAGCCCATCCAGAATGAGCTCGGAAGGCAAATCTCCTTTTTAGAGTAAAAAAAACCGAAGAAACAGAAAAAACCTCGGAGCTCGTTAGTCAAATTGAAAGAATAATTATCACATGTTGAGATGATGCAAGATTTTTATCTCGTTTATCTTCGCTCTTATCTTTTAGGGAGAATCGCTCGCTCGGTCCACCTGTGAATAAATGATAACATCATTCCTTGGAGCTTAGAGCTCACAAAGCAAATTGCAAAGTGGAACTTTGCCTGTTAGGGGAACACAATGAGAATAAGTTGAAGGGAGGGTACGAACTATATTTCATGTGCTGAACTAGATGTTATTATCGTCATAAAGTTATAAAATTAGCTAAATTTCGACGAATTGAAGCCTTTCTTTTTTTCCACTTGGTCCCCACGTGGGGATTTGGTAGTCCAACAACATAAAATTAATCATGGAGATCGCGGTTTCACTAGGCGTGGAGAATTTACCGTAAATGTAATAATACATCCTGACATCGATTTCTCGTCTTTGAATTCGACGAAATAAAAATGCGATAAAACGAAGAGGAAAAAAAAATGGTAACCAGTTTTGCATAGGAGGAATCTAGATACACGCTCTTTTGAAACATACGTGAACCAATTAATAAACACGTTTCATTCGATCGAGAATTTTTTTTTCACATCTGTATACACAGACGAAGCTTTGTCTACTGTAAATTTCCCACGGGTAAATAGCTCTCTTACATCGTAAGCCATTCTAGGAGGAGGAAGCTTAGATAAATGTTCAACAATCCACGTTATGTTTATGAACAATATGTTGTTTAGCACTGAGTAAATAACGGAAACGTAGATTTATGTGTTATCGGTAATTTTCAAACTGTGTAGAATCGCGGTTTTATTTACCAATCGATGAATCCCGAAGAGATTCGGAGATGAACCTGTAACCCATAATCCATAATCCGAATGATATCTAATGAGTCAGATATCAATGAAAAAGGATGTGAAAAACGTCGGATGCATTCCGATCTCTTAGCAACAAAGCAACTTAGCCTAATAACTTTATAATGTGTTTGGCTCATAAGTTAATCAACCGAACGATAAATGTGATCTTCGCTGCAGCAGACAGAGTGTCGTCCATATGAGTTGCGACAAAGTGCTTGAAGAAAACGAAACGATTAGGCCTCTGGGTTTTTTACGCAACTGACAAATAGAGGATGAAGTGGAAAATCATTTCTCTTTACTCGATGATTATTCAATCCCCATTTGAACAATTTTCAATATTTATCCCCTCGATGATACCAGCATCGAATATTTGTTAATTCGGACAGGCGTGGGTCGCATCCCTCTGGGTGCAGCATTAAAATATTCAACAGTTATGCTAAATAACTCGTGTCCCATAAGCTCTGGTCGTCGATCGTGGTACATTGTGAATATATCCCAGGCCTGCCGGAATAATCATGAATAATTACCTGCAGGTACGAGAGGATCGAATTTTTCGCTTTTTCTTCCGGGTTATCTCTATGTATCCTTTACGACGGTATGTATGCGTGACCACAGTTTCGGAGAGCAGTTTTGTTTTACCACTCACGTCGTGGATCGAAAATAAATACGGAATAGGACGATAAAAAACGGGTAAAACGAGATACTCAATCCGATAATTGAGTCTTCGACAGTTTTTGTTCTGTATTTCTGTAAGAAGCGGGCCTATAAATTCGGCATTATTATGCAACTGTGGTTCGCAATTAAATTCCTGTTTTTCCATTCAGAATTGAATCGGGGATTGATAAGCTTGCCTCTTTTTTAGCGCGAAATTACGTAAGTTTTGAATAAAACTTTTCAGCCAAGAATTAATTATCGCAACAGCGAAACTATAAATTTCCAAATAAGGAAAAGAACGGGTCAAAAAAATTAACTACTTTTCAGAAACCAATGATCATTATTTCTGCGAGTTAATTTGGCTCCAGTTTTTTTTTTACGACATGCAGGAAAAAACTTTGCATGCTTTGACATTTAAATTTTTTATCGTTCACTTCGTTTCCGTTTTTTTTTCTTCTGCTCTATTCTTCGCTATTAATGATACTTTGTTTCGTTGCATTTGGATTTGCTAGATTTTGATCATTTGCAATAAACTCTTTTCTTGCTGTAAAAAATCGTGGACTTCTCGTTCACGTTTCCAATATTTTCTCATTTGTCCCGCAACTGTTGATCCTCAGAATTCATGGCTATCTGAACCCACTGACCCAGTGGTGCTCAACCAGTGTAACACATTTTCGTGACATTGGCTATCTGAATCCCTGTACTAAACCAGTGACCCACTGTTACCACGGAAACGGAAGCATTTCCAATGATAAAATGTCACGTTATAGAGAAATGCTTCCAATTTATATTTTTTGAAAGTGAAGAAAGGTGGACTGTGGATGAATATGAAAAATTAAATCATGTTTGGCTGCGTCAGATTGTGGTTAATTGCGATCAAGATCAAGCCTGGGTTCATATCGGTCGATTCCAGATGATCAACGTTCAACGAACCACGTCAATGCTTCGTGTACTTGCAGAATTGAGTAAACACGTCTAAGGCCATACGTGCAGAACCGTGATACGATATCGAGATGTGTGAGCATAACGTACACGTGCATAATATCGCCGTATGATTGATTGTGGGAAGCATGATAATGAATCGAGTGTACAACCGTGAAGCGTTATAACACGAGAGAAACGCGTCTGAAATTTTTTGCTTCTTTTTTATTTTCTCATTGCAAAACCACTCTTGTATTCTTCGGGGTTGATTTTACTGAAAATACAACCGTCGATGTACGTATTTTTTGAAAAAATATTCAACCAGCTGAGGAAAAGATAGAAACGAGGGGTATGAGTACCAGTGGGATAGGAATTAGGTAGAGCTTTAGCGAACGAATACCCGCAACATGGCTACATATGTTGTTTTTGGTTGAAGAAATAAAAAAATACAATTTCACAGGTGTGGTTTTGTCAAACGTTCTTGTTCATGTGTGACAAATGGGAAGGGGGACATCTCACGTACCTACATCTCTTTTTTCTTCTCTTCAACTGTGATAACAACAACATATTTATTAAACCTGAGAACCTATACACTCTATTTATAAATGGACAAAACTCGACGATAATAACTGTATTTGTTTTACTACTGAAGAATTTTCAAAGCGTGCATTTGAAAATGATTCGAATTTCTCTGAAGAAAAAAATCTTTTCAATTTCCATGTTGTTTCAATTCACGTAGGTGAAATAATAATTCTCCGATGGCTTTTGGCTCTGGCTCCTCGATCTTACGGACGCCTGTTATCAATATTGACAACGCGTTATGGGTATTCCACGCAAATCTCCTATCTCGTTACCAGTCACCGGACTCTTCACACAGTTAATGAATATTAAATTTGGGCACTCGAGGGTCGAAGCGCGGCGCAAGGTATGATTAATCAGTTCTCCTCGATAACAAGGCCGCGCAATGACTCACTATCAAATAATTAACCTCGTTCAATTGTCAAGGAAAACTCATTCCGCGCCCTCGATGCAAAATCGCATATTTGGGCAAATTGCCTAATATTACACAAATTCATGAATGTTTTTTCATATGCGCCATTATGTAGCCTCAAATGACATCTTAATCTCCATCAACACCAATTTTCCTTCATCCTCTCTTCGTCATCTCGAGACTCGGTGACACAGTTTCCTACTTCTTATCTCGCTCCGCGTGCGGAATCGCGTATTTTAACGACCTCGAATCTCTTTGGAATAATAAAATTAAACGGAGATTCGCTAATCCGATGAGTTTCCTGAAAAAAATTAGAAAACATTTTGTCATCTTGGTAAGGAAAACCTTCTCTGGGTGCAAAAAAAATGCAATTCCGAAATTACAACGATGACACCCTGGTCGTTGCTCCGTTCGTAAGGTACAGAACGATTCGTACGGTCCGCCCCCTCTCTGCAGTCGGCATCGTAATCACCTTGTAACATACGGAATATAAAAACCAGACTCACCTGGTAGACTATTAGTCTCGCCAGATCGGAGAACCCGTTCGGTCTCACCTATACATGTTAATCAATTATTTATTTATTTATTTTTTTTTTTTTGATCGGGATTCTCCGTACCCAAGTTTTGTTCGCATTACTCGCCTCTAATCAACGTTTTCGGGTTCATGATAGAACTGGAAAATAATCTAAAATTCGGAAAAAAAAATCTGAATCTGGGCATCGCTCACTGGGATCAGAAGCAAGATGAACCCAATATGGAGCGTGGTTTTCATCGCCGCAGTGCTCCATGTAACCGGGATACAGGCACTCAATTGTATCGGCTTCAAAATGATTCGTGAGTATCGATCCTACAACGTGATCATATAAATTTGAAAATTCTAGTCATTAAAATCTAGTGGATTGAGCTACAACAGATTCAGAATCGACGAACGTATTTTCATGTTATCACACGGACTGTGAGAAGTTTGAATGACGCAATAAAGCATAACTACACTATTTTTCATTTTGATTGACACATTAACTTCCCGGGGTGTTCGATTTTTCTATGCAAATTGGAGAATCTTTTATGCTCCGATTCATTTCCGACCGTCCATAATTCTTTCGGTATAAACGACTCAATTTTTAATCAAACGTATTGGAAATTCTGAATGGAATTATACTGCGCGTCTGATTACTCACTTTATACCTGCTCCAGTTTGCGCATTGAGTAGTGGATTGGTTACCGGGAAACGTTAATAGGCAGGAAGTTCGAAACGATTGACGGTATAATAAATTCGTATCGTAAAGATTTTCCTCGACAATGAGTTTATTTTGCCCGATTGAATGGAACGGAAGAGTTTTGTTTCCCTATTTTTCAATTTACGTTGCTCTGTGTGAGAGAGTAATTGATCTTTGTACAGTGAATTCGTTTCTGAATTCAACAATCGTATTTAAATAATAAATTGGGAGACTCGATTTTTGAGGGAATATAGAAGATAATTTGCCCGGAGGATATTAATTGATTAGATTTCAAGTTCCTGCCGAATGACGAATAACAAATCACTATTTGATCGACTATCCAATCACCGAGGCGAAAATTTGTAAATAGAAAGTGATTTTTTAGATATATTTTAAATAACATAATATCATTTCGACATTCATTCCTGTATTCTCTAACGATCTCTGGTCACCGCAGGTAAAGGGCAACTGACTTGTCAGGACAAAAAGCTTATCATCGACGAACACAATCGACTGCGACAACAGATCGCCTTGGGACAAGTCACTGGACAACCGAAAGCAGCTAATATGATGGAAGTGGTGAGTATCGATATCATATTGTTCAAGATAAACGTACTTTCCACCGCTGATACAGGCAGGTGGGACATTCCATCCCAAATTACCCTGGCCACAACCGATTTCCCAAATTTTTTTACCATCGATGGCGAAGCAGTCTTATTTTCGTACCGATTTGTATCTCAGCATCCGTTGAGTCTACAAAAAAAAAATCAATTCAAGGAAAAATCTTTGCCATAGCTTTAAATTGGCAGAAACATTTTTTGCCGATTTTTTCACCTACTCGAAGTGCATGATTTTACACAAATAGTCGAGGATTGCGATTTTGACAGCGATGGACGTGACCAATTTTCATGATATTTCAACCATAAATTCCGCGTGAAATGACAAAGATTTTGAGCCTTCGACAAATGTGGAGAGACTAGTCTAGTTTAGTTCAAACTAGAAACTCTGATGTCAAAATACACTTTGTTTGGCTTGAAAACTATTTATTCTTGGATATTCATAGTGTACCTATAGCCGAAGTTTTGTCCAATTCATTGATAGAATTCGCTTATGTATCCAAAGTCAAAAAGTATATTCGATAATAACCAAAATTTGTTCATTATCTTTCCAGATATGGGACGACGAGTTGGCAAATACCGCACAAAGATGGGCCAATTTTTGCAGCGAGGACCATGACACCTCCAGGCACGTCAGTAAGTTAATGATTTTATCTATTCATAGTAGCAAAGATGGAACGAACATAAAATCCGGGTGGTTTGGGAGAGTCTCAGAGCCCCATCAGGCTGTAGTTTTTAATTTATAAAATTCAGCTAGAAAAACAACTAGGATGTTTGTACAAGTTGGCAAATGGGGAAAAGTACTGGCACGTTTATTTTTGAGAGGAGACAATTCACTGTCTAAAAGGCTTGAAGCGTCTTACGCACAATTGATTGAATGATGTAACATCGAGTAGTAAAAGACACATGGATCGGACCGATCGAATCTCGAATCGATTTGCTCGTATAATAGGTATCATGGAAAATACCCTCAACCGTTTGACGTTTCGAAGGTTGCGCTGCTGTTGAATAATCGTCTTTCGTATTTTTCCTTCAAAAACATTATCATCCGGATACCGTGAATTGAGTCATTGCACCATCCACCGCCAAGTATTACCGTGAATAATTCATCTCCGTGTCTCAATGTCCAGTTCAGACAATGGATTTTTTCTTTTTCAGCGAGGTTCACCGTCGGTCAAAATCTCGCAAGATCTTGGACCACCAAAGCTCCGACCGCTCAAGCCGATACAAATCCCGATTTCGTACGCTCGATCGACGGCTGGTTCAACGAAGTTGCAAAGTATAAAATGGACGGCGTGAATTTTGGCACCGGTCATTACACCCAGGTAAATTATTCTTTCCTAGACGATAATATCTCGTGGGCGATGGACGCTGGCACTTGGCAGACAATCTGACGCCAAGATCTTGGCCACGAACTCTGATTCATATTCTTGGGGCGGAAAAAACACTGAATTGAAGATCCCGATCGGTTCGCCTCAGGCACGAATCCGTTTTGTCATAATACAATCCATTCACTTGACGTCGATGATGATTGACAAGTTCATTAATGGACTGCTAAACGTTGATTGAATCACGGTTATCTTGATTGCCGGGGTGATTATCCAACCCATTTGGGAAGAGGTTTAGAACTTTTGAGATGTTTTCTTCGAGTATATTTTATCCAGTTGTTTGAAAAACTTGAAACTCGAAAACAACCTGGTGACCTTGATCTCCTGCACTGATATCGTTGATATTAAGATCGTCGCGATTCAAGATTCGAAGTACAACAGCTGCTGACGCTGTTTAAAATTAGTTTCCAAACTTCGGACTAGAGGAAGACGTGATTTATCGGTGAAATACGAATCAGCAGAAGCACAAAGTTTCGAAACTACAACAAATGGCACAATGCCTCAGTCCAAAGCTTTCAAGCGACCATTATTGCGTCAACTCGACACTGAATCAATGGATGCAAGCTGGATTCATACAGAATTAATTGGATTCCAGACAATAATTAGAGATGATCATCAGAATAATATTTTATCTGTACAAGATTCAAAGTGGCTGAAACGAATCACTAGCTTCATGATCGACCGTGAAGTCAAACTTCACAATTTTTATGAATGATCTAATTAGGTCGTCAAGATTTCTAGCTCTTGGTGAAATTCATAATTACTTAATTTTGTCTTCAGGTCATCTGGAGCACCACATGGGCTGTAGGTTGTGGATACTCTTACTACTGGGATCCTAGCAAGGGCTACACGAAAAATTACGTTTGCAACTATGGACCAGCGTGAGTAAAAAACATTATTTAATCTGGGACTAATAATTGACTCTAAAACAATGAAATAATCCGTGATTAACAAATTGTTTATTCATCACACAGTGGAAACATCAGAGGACTCCAGCCTTACAATAGCGGAGGTCAATCCTGCACCCGCTGGGGAATGACCGCCTCTCAACTTTACTCTGGGCTCTGCGGTGAGTACATTCTTGATTTCCTTAATTCATTGAAATATCATTAATTAATGGAGCAAGATTCAGGCCGATTAAAAGGAGGATTAATGAGAACAAAAAGAATGAAAGAAAAAAATTTAAAGAGCCCACTATTATAAATGACAAAAAAAAAGGACAGTAGACAATCGAGATTTCGATTTCGTCCAATTCTAGTGATTGTTGTACAATTTTTTAAACGGTTCTCATTTGTTTGTTTCAGCTTTGAAAGGATTCCGCTTTCCACTGGGACTCGCTTGCATGCGCTATGGAAAAAAGCCACTGATCTCCAGCTTATATAGAAATCAGTGAAAAAAGTACTAACGTAAATTTTTTTGACGCAAGAGGGAATTAATATCGCCGCCATTGCCGCATCCGGTTATTACATATGATCATACCTATATCAATACTCCGTAATATGTCACAGTAATTGTCTACTTATTACAGATATATTATTTCAGGTCATTATGTAGTTTATATTAAAGTTAAAATGAGTTACAATAAATTTTATTTATGAATATTTAATTGAACGATTAGTAAGAAATTTTCATCAATTTAATAGAATTTCTTTCATTCAACTTATCGATTCTTATCACATTACAACGTGATAGTAGGTAAAAGAAAAAAATGCTTCTAGTCGTTCAGTTTTATCGCTCCATCCAGCATATATGTACATACAATGCGATAAGGAAGCTCAGGTGATATGGTATGATAAAAAAAAGAAATTGGTGCTGTTCTCCTGGTATGAGACAAAATTTTTTCAGAGTTCATTGGACTGTTTGTTTTGCGTATTATACAATTTTCTCACGCGTGACTACGTCGCGTCGGCGTACTGAATGTAACAAGTAAATTATTTTAGACAAAGCCAAATCCTAAATTACGTATACTGTAAATTGTTATTAATAGAATATTATGGATACGTGTAAAATAACCATTGTAGAATTTTTTATAGATTTATGTATTATATGCTATAAATGTGATAAACAACTAGATTTTACAATGTTACATTCATTCATTCATTCATTCATTCATTCGCAATAAATTAGTGATATTATTCGTAGAATATAATTAAACTTGAGATTACGGGATTTTATCCTTTTTTTTTAACCCAAATCATCGATAACCCGGACATCGATGACGAATTTACTACTCACATCAGATAATAGCCTCAATCACAAGCCCACGCAGTATTTAAGGAGGTTCGTCAGTGAATGCATTAGTTCACGGATTGATTGAGAATTTTTGTATGGGTTCCTTTACACGTAATACAATTGCTGAAATAATTTCAAAATTTTTGACCAGCCCGTTTACGAGAAAAAAATTGATGATTTCAGCTCCTTATACATGGGTTCTTATGGGAGTTCGGTCGAAATGATACGTATAACCCGAATAACGTAGAAAACCGCTTTAGGACTTGAACAAAAAAATATGCAAATGATGCAATAAACCTTTAAGAAGATAATAACGGAAGACGGGAGAATTCGACCAGCGCGTTTATAAATAATAGGTGAAAATAATAGTAAAAGTGCATACGTTTCGCTCGAAGTCGGCGCGGCCCGTGTGAGACTTGGCAGCACCGCACACAATGAACTCGACATGACGCGGCGTTAGGGTTAGAATATTGCGTGCAAACCGGGGCGCGAACATTCAAAGGCATTCAAAATTTGAATAAATAAATACGAACTGAAACTTTTGATTTCGAATTTTTTTATTATTGTAGTCATTGTTGTATTAGTAATTAACTGTCAGTTCTCATGATATCGATGCGTATGTAAACATACAACCGGCCTGCGAGTCCATAGCACAGTTAGCACTATAGCAGTCGACGTAGCAGTCTTGCCAACTTATTATCGGCTGCTGTGTTGCCGTTGTTCGGCTTGAAATATATAATGTTTGAAACTAAAATACTAACATTCATTTTCACTTCACACTATTTATTTTGCATAAAAAGTGTAAAATGAAATAACAATTCATACTTTTCTCGCGTCACATACAAATGTACATGGTTTTTATAAGTACGAAATTTTGATTCGCGTGAGTGGTATTGGCCCGGAGCCCCTGTGTATAAGCATAGGCTTTCCCCTTTCACCGCCCGTCTCTCGCGGGCACTGACGAACCTCCTTAATTGTCGAAACTGGCAGTGCGGCGATTCGCCTGATTGCACGTGACCCGCAACGCAGTACTGCCACACTGGTGGCCTTCCTAACGCCAAATTGGTGGACTAACATGCCTCAAGCTACAGTAAAAAGAGTTTAGGACCCCCGAGTTTGTGTTATTGTTGAGAATATACTCAGTTTCTTCATGCCCACTTTTATACACGTGGGATGAAGTTAACCCCGGGTGTATCGTTCAATTGTTTTATCCACATTGACACATCAGATAAATGTGTGATGAATTTGTGTATGAAACAATTGAATGATATACCTCCGGGTCAACTTTACCCCACGTTTATAAAACTGAGAATTAGCGGCCCTATTCAGAGGTAAGTGTCCAAACACTCGAAAACAGAAATAAAGCGGGGGAAGCACTAGAGCGAGGATCAGAAGCGGCCCTATTCAGAGGGTCCCCATGCGTGGGTTTCACTGTATGATGTTCACAGTGAACAGATGCCAAGGCATTTCGCAGATAGGGCTGCCAGGTCTACTGCTTTAACGGTAGATCTACTGGTTTTGGATCCTGGCTACGGCTCTACCGCTTTTTTGGAATTTCTAAAGATTTTTCCAATTAGCCCTCTCAAATGTACTAGTTCACGGTTTTGCCTACCGGTTTCTAGAATTTGCGA
The DNA here is from genome assembly GCA_018420115.1 of Euura saliciscinereae. Classification (NCBI taxonomy): domain Eukaryota; kingdom Metazoa; phylum Arthropoda; class Insecta; order Hymenoptera; family Tenthredinidae; genus Euura; species Euura saliciscinereae. Next base: position 176,813 of record JAFFZH010016184.1, on the reverse strand, counting down.
TCGATTTTTTTCCCTTAATTTCGTCACAAAAGATGAATGTAGTACATTAAAGGTCTCTTCTATCGGTAATATCAGATGTTCAGACTTTCACGATGTTATTTTGGATTTGAAAAAAGTTCATATCCATGTATATGTGATATACCATATGTGTTAGTAATATGAGACCAAATAAAAGAGTTTTTTGATAGCTACCGCCTTTTCTTTGTGCTACATACGACAATACAGGCTTGTCCACTGTGCTTCACTGTGCTTGTCATGATGGGAGGCTCTTTGCACTTTCAGTGTTCAACCGTTCTGTTCAGAGACAATAAAACCATATGATATTCATTACTCTTCGTTATTTTATTCGAAAGATAAACTTCCCAGGTAACACAACATTCTCTTTGACTTATATTAGGCCATGAATTGACTGTTGGGCGTCTTTCATTCAATTCATGGTCTAGTATAGGTCAAAGAAAATGCTGTGTTACCTGGGAAGTTTTTGTAGTTTTTCAGTACCTGCCAGGCGAAGTTTGATAATGATAGTATTCAGGTCTTCTATTGTTTACCGTTCGCGTATGGTTCGGAGAGCCGATAATGAACATATCACTCAAACAAATGTCACAGGCTCGTGATCAATCTATCCGCTGAACGAACGTCGAACCGAGTAATAGCAAGTCTGTACGAACAAGTATAGAGGGAAATAAAAAAAATCATAATTGGAATGAAACGGATCATCAATTACCAACCGACTAAACGTCAGCTAACAGGATTTAGAAATTTCAAAATTATGACTTTCAATATCGATCGAGAAACAACATCCACAACTTCAACTACAACTCGCATTCAAATAACGTACACCACGTATTCGAACACCTCCTCCTAGCCGCAGCTGGTCCCCTGTTCCAAAATTCAGATGTGAATTGAAAAAAATTTGAATTTATGTACGTCAGCGCTTGTGTGTACACAATATAGATGATGACTATTAAGCTCTGAAATTATCGTACACTTTCTCGTCGCAGATGGTCTCTTGATCAAAAAATCGATTTCGTCGCAAAAACTTGAAAATTGTTTCATCTGCAAATATCAACATAGAGACATTGTTCGATGATGCGTGAGATCGGACAGGCTTTTTATACACACAAGACACTGTGCTCGGAGAATTTATTTTTCTCACAACCGGTCGCAGAATGCCACTTTTCATACCTCTTGAGCCGGCGCCAAACGGATCTTTTCGGCTCTCGGGCGCAAAGTTCCGTTTTGCGCCCGCTCACTCGGTCTGAAAAGAGGCATTTTTGCGGACCAGGTGTTGAGAAAAAAATCGTGTGCAACACGGGCGCAAGGCTATTTTGGCTTCGGCTCGTACTGCAAATTTCACACTCGAAAAATAGTGTTTTGCGCCCTTGATACACAATGTACTATTTTCTATCTATTTCATTCTACGATGCAATCTGTGTTCAGCAAAAAATAAAGAACCTACAAGAAGTTTAAAATTGATGGTAGACCAAGGAGACAAGTGGATTTATGACTCCAGATTTCAACTCGCTGTTTCATTTATGCTATGCACAACCTCAGCTACAATGATAAGACATCGCAGTTCGGACAACCAACTCACAATAAATCCAAAACTTTCAAAAAGCGGGTATAAAAACAAACTATACAATTTTTCAACCTTTTTCGATGTCAAAATTCCAAAAAATCGACCATCGCGATATTTTCGCCAAGAAAATTCCAAAAGTTCTGAAAATTCGAAGTAGTGTCATAAAGGCAGTATTTTACATCACTCGTCAAATTTGCAACCACTTGAAAGTTACGGAACGTTTTTTTTAATCAACAATTAAAGTTTTGTGTTCGTAGTAAATTACCAAGAAAAATTTGAAAGTTCTGCAAACTTCACAGATTCATCGGAATGATGACCCGAATATTTGCATAAACTCGCAACCCTTTGCGCTTACCGGAAGATATATTTTTGTTCATAAATGTTCACAAAACCTTAATTGTTGATTCAAAAAAAAAAAAATGTTCCCTATCCTTCAATGGATTACAAATTTGCTACATGATGTAAAATAATGCCTTCGACACCACATCGAATTTTCAGAACTGTTGGAATTTTATTGCCGAGATTATCGCGAAATTCCATTTTTTGTAATTTTGACAATGTTCCGTAATTTGAAAATGGTTGAAAAATTGTATAGTTTGTTTTCCTATGCGCCCTAATTTAACACGAAAAATCCAAAAGTTTTGGATTTATTGTTAAATTAGCAATTTTTTATGTCTAGAATTAGCCCGGCAAATTCAAATGTGCGACTGCTTCCCCTTATGCATGGGTGTTACATATCACGCAAATGATTTTATTTATTCTGTAAAACTAGATAGTTGAATTAATCGATTTTACACAATACAACTGAGGCTGTAAGAGATAGAATGAGGAAAATTATAGTCGTTTTGAATTCGCACCCCGAGGAAAAAAAATAAAAAATCTGTATATTTTGTATGATAAAGTCAAGGAAAATAACGTTGTACGAAGAAGAATAAATGTTGCTTAAATAATAGGATTTATTCTTATTTTAAAATATATTATATAATATAATAGCATTCGTATTCACAATGTGACTTCGATTTATAAATTTCATATATAATCTTTACAAGAATTATACAGATAATGTGTTAAATATCAAACGTTGTTGACGAAGGTATTCTAACTTAAATCGTAAACGCAATATCACTTCAATTCAGTGGTTATCGCACGCTCTCACTGATAAAAACGCAAAGTTATCAATTATATATTCCGTAAATATTTCAATAAAGTCATCAACAATGACATATACCTGGATATTCCAACGAATCTCGCTAATTGCGTATAATCTCTTGCTGTTAGCGTATAGAAGAAAGAAAAAGAAAATAAAAATATTATCAAATACACGAAAATTCTCGTAGCTCTATTCGATTTGATTCTATTTTTTTTTTTCGAACCCTGACGAACTGGCATACAAAATATAATATGTATTGAATACATACAGTTACACAGGTATCTCAAGTAATATTACTAGAATATATATATATATGTACATAAGTATACTGGTATAAAGTACGATCATTTTTTTAAAGATAAAGATTCATAGGGTTTGTATAAAAGCCAACAGCAATTGCCCAGTGAATATCTGTACGCATAAATCTACCTCACTCTCTTCATTTTATTTCATATACCCAGGCTTCATGTATATCGATGGAGGATTTTTTCTTTCTTCAACTTACTGCAGTTCAACAATTAGGTCAATATCACTGACACCACAGTCGGTGTTTTCCTTGCTTCATCTCGATCAGGGTAAAAGTGAATTTAAAAATGTTGATTTCTGATTAATTCTAACATCGTTAACTCGTCAGTGAAACAATTTCAACTTGAATTTCAATTTTTGTTTACCGATATTCGTTAGTATAGTTACCCACTTTAGTTCCATGTGATTCAGTCGAGCGAACTCACATCTCAGTATAAATAAACATGCTATACGCATGGATACAAATTTATGAACAATGTTCGTCACACTAGCTATGTATAAGCTTCTACAAGCGTTCATCACTAACATTACTGCGCAACCGTCGACTTTGCTGATCCAACTGCTTGAAACCTCGGTAAACAAAGGCCGAATTTAGTTTCTATGCCAGTGAATATCGGCAAGGCTACTTGGTAGCCACCGATATGGTCCGGATTCGTCGATCGAATCTCATCGGCTACTCCAGTCGTAGGTACCTTCTGCTCCGAGCCAGTCGGGCGGCTGAAAACGAGACGAATAATTACAGATTACAGATAATTGAAAGAAACCCCGAGAGAAAAGAATTGTCCCATTTCATGTTTCACTTACGATCCTCCAAAATCAACGACGAACAACCTCTGGAGCAACTCGTAGGTGAAGAGGGTGACTCCGAACTGCGGAGACGACCTCAGGACTCGGGCTAAAAACGATGCATTGAATTCGTTAGAAAATGAAAGGGATTGTGAAGCTTTTTGCATCCTCATTCCATTTGAGATGTAAATCTGACGATGAGTGAATGATTATGAGATCGATAAATTGAAATCAGTTATACGAATAATAAATCTAGGTTCGTCATAAAACAAGATGACTTTCGACCATAACAATTATGAATGCGGAGTTCAGTTTAGATTAGAAAACAAGAAAACGGTTCTTCAGGCGTGAGACTATTCTATGCGATTTCACTCTGCACACTGAGATTTTTTATATTACATGATGATCGTTAGCTCACGAGCAGTTTCCAGATAGAGGGAGAGTACTCACTGACAAGCAAGTCGCCGGGTCATATTGGGGAGAAAGATTGGCCAAAAGATGCGGTGGGACGAGCCCGAAGCATTTTATAGACCATGACAAAATTTATTACTAATCTTTCATAAGCACAGGTGTATGTGTGTGATCTAAGGCTACAAGCCAGGCTAGCAGATATACCGAATAGAGTCTATGTAGAAGCTAACGAAATAATAGCACGATAAAAGTTCATTTTTTACAGAAGCCATAATTCATGCATTACTTTGCGAAATTTATACATAATTCATTCACTGCCGTTACGGCAGGATGAACCAGTCCCTCAATGTTCAGCGTTTTTTTTTTTTGTCCATTCAAAGTAAATATGAAATATACCTGTAGCACCCTTCCAGAAGGCTCTAGCTCCTTCTTCGTGGTATATTTTACGAGCACAGTCCGTTACGCCTGTATAAGTTGTCTGACCTTGCCTTGCGACGACCTGCGAGGATAGAAAAAACACTTTAGGCTTCAGATTTGCTATCAATTACCAGAGGCGAAGAGCGATTTTAACTCTGATCTTCTCCCCCTTTTTGAAAGAGAGCTTTTTAAGAAAATCACCTGCAATCTTGTCTTAATAACATCGGCTGGTGTGACCAATGCCGCCGCTGGAATACCGGCCAGAGCTCCGGAGATCAGTAGAGATACCGGAGTGTTGTATCCTTCCTCGTTAGCCATATTACTTTTTAGATGAGCGTAAGTAGGGAAGTATATAGCACTGAAGGGAACATCGCGGAGCAGACAAGCCCTCGCACCCTGGAATGAGACGGTAGATTGAAATAAAATCTTAAAAATTGTGATAAAGTGACGAAAAAGTTTGAAGACCCTGACCTTGTAGAGACCGAACAATCCCAATTCCTTGACAACCGATAACGCGCTGACTTTACCACCGCCGGCAATTTCGCCGGCAACCTGAAGTCTGATTTTTACAATTTCCAAAGGATTCGTAAAGACTACTTGAGAACCTCCAGCCTGTAAAGTTAGAAGTGATAAACTGCATACGATGAATAATCATAAATGATTGGATTCAAAGAGGAAGACGTACGCAAGCTCCGGATATTATTTCTCCTATAAGAGGAAGATTTCCATTCTTGTCCATGAATTTGTCTCTGACAAAATCGTTGACTGTAAGTTTGATAGCTTTTTCAGGAGCTACTCCCATTAGTTGCGGAACCAGTCCGCGGTACAGTCCGGTAACACCTTCGTGACGAATTACCTGTCAGACAAAAGGTAACGGCTTGATTATCGACAATGCAGGAAAAGTTGTAGCGTTAGAATTTCCAATTCCAACCTTTTTGAAGCAATCGATGCTGTTTCTGTACATTAATTCACCGATGAATGAACCCGTTCTCTGATTTTGCATCCTCGTCTTCACCAGATCGACAGGATACACAGCCGTCGCTCCAACGGCTATAAAAATTGAACAGAATTGACACAAATTTAGCGTAACGAGTAGGAGTGATCATTCTCTCAGTTTATTTCCAACGATTTATATTCACCTCCACCAATTGAACCGAGCAAGAATCTGTATCCGCTCTCCAGTATTTGAGTAACAACGCCGCGCTCATCGGGACTCTAGAAATGAATAAATATGAGTGATCTGCGATAGACGCGGTGATCTGGTTGATCGAATCGTGATTTTAAACTGACCGAAACTGCCTTGATTTCCGCAAGACGTTTTGAGATCTGCTTGAAATACTGTTCCGGTGTTATGTCCACGAGATCGTTGTAGACTATTCTCCTGAAAATATTTTCAAAAAGAACGACAAATGTAAAAAGATTTCTCGATCATTATCGCGAGGAGTTGATTAAGGATGTACAGGCCATACGATCTCAACCAAAAGTGAGTCTCGTCGTCAATATTGATTACTTCGAGATGAGATAAAAATCTGAAAACAATCAACCACAATCAAGATGATAAGAGTATTCATTTTCAATAATAATAATGCCCAAAAGTTATCAACAAATTGTTTAAAAAAATCATTGTTTAACAAATTTCCTGATGACGTTATTTTTTTTTCATGTCAAATGAATTCGTTAATCTTTCTGAATACACTTGCATTTTTTTCAGAATTTTGTCACTTTTTTGAAATTTCCGTTTTCGATTTTGGAAAATGGAGAAAAAAATCTGAATTTTGGATATGTTATTGTGGAAATGATGTAGATTACAATTCCGAAGTTTCCGGAGCGTGGAACTAATAGTTTTGTAAATACAGCCTTTAGAAATTTCCGAAAACGGAAATTTAAAAAAGTGACAAAATTCTGAAAAAATTCATGTGTATTCGGAAAGATTAACGAATTCATTTGACATGAAAAAAAATAACGTCACCAGGAAATTTGTTAAACAATGATTTGTTTAAACAATCTGTTGATAACTTTTGGGCATTATTATTATTGAAAATGAATACTCTTATCATCTCGATTTTGGTTGATTTTTTTCTGATTTTTATCTCATCTCGAAGTACTCAATATTGACGACGAGAGTCACTTTTGGTTGAGATTGTATGGCCTGTACATCCTTAAGATTACAAAGAGGAAAATGTCGTCGCTGCATCTCCGCGTCTATCCATAAAGACTGAAATTTGAAAAATTTTATTTATCCTTGGTAGTGAGAAGTGCGGGAAATTGATTCCTAAAAAAGAGATGAATCCTAGCAAGTGATGAGATAGTGAGGAAAAAAAAAGCCCAAATATAATCTCATTTGATAATTATAAACAGAAATAACGGTACTAGTAGAACAAGATATTCGAAAATACAAAGACGCACCCAAACCATGGCCTTGCCTCTGAATCTTCGGTCGCTGAACTAATCCGAGCAGCGTAAACACACAAAATGTATACTTTTGATTTTAGATAATGAAAATTATAAGATAAATCTTGTCCTCGCCGGTTCCTCTCCAGATCGATCATCCCCGCCTTTTCACCGCGCCACGAATCAACCCGATAGACAACACAAGAGTCTTATAATTAATAAATCCAACTCTACGAACTATTGCTGAACGGACTTACCCAGTTTGATGAAGAAGATCGCAGAGTTGGAACAGGATATCAACTTCCAACGGCGTAATCTGCGACATCATTTGAGCAGAGTGAAGGAATTCCTCTGTAAAAATATTATTTGCCTGATTCAAACAGTCGGATAAATCGTTTGAACAAACTCTTCTCTTACCTTTTGTTACTTCCTGGTTTCTGTGACCGTTGGTTGCGTTCAAGTATATACGTTTTATCAATTCCATGTTATTCAGCAACGAATTAAACGCCATGAAGTACGGAAAACTGACCTTCCTTCCTCCCTGACCAGCTCCTGCAGCCTTTTAACAAAAATTCATCAATTATATTCATATTCATCTTCCTATTGCCACGTCTGCTCGGCGCGGATTACCGATAGAACTCACAGCGACAAGATTATCCTTTATCTTCTTCGTCAGCAGGTGGCTTTTTATGCTGATCATAATGTCCTGGAAATCTAAGGCAGTGATGAAACCCGCGCCAGCGGTGTCAAACTTTCTGAAAGCTTCCATGGCGTATTCCTCGTGGAAGTCCTGCGGAAGAGAGAAATCGATTTTTATAGATCAAATCGAAGGAGGCTGAAGCTCGAATCTGGATCTGATCCGACTCACATGGAGGAATTGACTGAATTCGGCATAATTGATCAATCTTTTCTTATCATTGCCGAAATATAGCTTTATGAATCCACTGTCCATGTTGAACGGCATCTTCTGGTGCAACACTGTCTTCCGCATCACCTCAGCGAACTCATCTGCAATTATTTAATCGTTATTCAGTTATTTCTCGCAGTTTAGAATGTGTGTGTATAACAATTACCAAATGCAACCATTCCATTTCCGTTGGTATCGAACAATTGGAAAGCCGTTCTGTAAAGTGCATCTGGCACGCAAAGGAGGCCCTCGAATGCCTGGAATTCGGCGAACGAGATGAGCCTGAAGAATGAGAACAAGATTCAGTTAAATCCTCGCAGACTTTTATTCTTGTTATTTATGGAAATTATCGATTATCATCTGAACTCACCCATCTTTGCTAGTGTCGACGATGCCGGCGAGCAGTCTAACTGATTCAGGATTAAATTCTGCATCTGTATAGAAGCCGAGATAACTCCGTACGAAATCAGTCGGGGTCATAAATCTCTCTCCATTTTTTTCTTGCGTAGCATACTGTAATGAAAATTCAAGATTTATGATAAGAGAAAAAATGTTTATCCATTATAATCATCATTAAAAAAATTATCTAATTAAAATAACGTTGATTCAAAGATAAGATTTGCCAGGATTAAAATTATAGTTTGATCAAACTCTGGTGATCTTGAATGTGTAATTTTAAAGCCAAGAAAATGTCTAGATCTGTGTGTATGAAAACCGGAAGTGTACGTGTACAATACCGTGCAAATATTAATATTGCGGATTTGATGCCAGAAAACTTATTAATAACGATTTAAACAGAGTTTACTGAGGAACAGGCGATCCGCGAAGAGGGAAATCGCTGATTTCGCATTCTTAATTAAAAAAGAATTGCCAATTGCTTCTGCACAGGAATTTGCGGAGGGCTTTTAGCTCATAAATAAGCTTCAAGAATTGATTTTGAAAAATTGTGTAAATTCCGGAAGGCAAAAATTTCCAATGCATAATTTATTTGCGTCTTTTCGGTGATTCTTCGAGTAAAGATTCAGTGAAATTTTTTTTATCCTAATCTATTCGGCGAAATTTCAAAATTTATGCAACATCATTTTATTCATAATTGTCAGATATGGAGACCCTCCAATAAGACGATGCCAGTCTTATCTAATCGTCGATAAAGTTACGCGATATCGATACCGAGTTTAATTTTATCAGGGCTTAGATTATAGTTTGATTACCGTAATCAGAATTCAATAAATTGACACTGAATTAATCTCCAATTGTTTCGCACTAAAATTCCTAGAAGAATTTCAAGAAGACCTCAATGAACAACAAAACTTTCAAAATTCTTCCATTCTTCAATAATGAGGCAATTCTTCTGACAATTTATTATTCTCCCTTTTCGAGTCAAAGTCTATTTTTTATATCAATAAACTCCTTCAAGTTTTTATATGATTCTTTGATTTCATGTTTTAAAAAAATGTTGATACATTCAACATTTTTTTTCCATATTTCAAAGTAAATTGCAATTCTTTCTTGATCTTCTCCTCCATCGTGGTCAGTCACCCAAAATTGATGATTTCCAAAATTTAGAATCCAAAAAAAAATAAGCTATTTTTTCGACGACCACCGGTAATCCATATTTTATCTGATGATGCTTTGCAGCATGCGGCTCTTATAGACTATCACGTCTGATAACCGAAGTATATTTTACCTGATTGAATATTTCATGTAGCCGATCAGAATTCGCCCGTTTGAGATACCCGGCAGTCTGAAACAGAATATAAAGCATGAGTACACACGGATATCGAATTGAATAATCACATAGATTCAATCTTTATCTTATCACTGTCGTAAACTTTTGGTAAATTCCCAGTAACTGTTAGGTAATTTCAGTACTGACATAAACGCCCTAAAACAGACTGATTTCTATCTTTCTAAACTCCATAGGTTCCTCATTCCTTCATTCATTCATTCATTGGCTACGCGATCAACACGGTGTCTCCGTCACACAAACCGCCGTAGTGACACTGGCACTCAATTACTTCAAACTCTGCAGAGGCAGCTATCATCGAGGTCGAGAGAGCTCTTACGCAATGAATCAGTCAAGGTCGTTCCAAAACTATTCACCATAATAAAAATCACCAATGCAAACGATCCTCGATTTCCGTTACACACTTTCATTCAGGGTCGTGATCAGTCAAGTTCGATAAACCCTAAAGCAGAAATTGACTTTCAATGGAGAAAAACTATTCTGAAAGCGAATTCCACCCAGAATCCCTTTTCTTGTGATTTGAATAATTTTTATCTCCCATATGCTTCTTAGATACGTGTTTTATTGTGCAGTTAGTGTCGTACTCTGGTCAAAGACATGCTGATGGACAACTGATTCAACGATCCTTGGATAAATCCGTCCAGAAAAATTGTATATTCGATTCGTGAAGATATTTTACAGCACTGCGGGGTATCAGATGGTGAAAACAACACGAGACGCAAAAGCAAACGATCTAATAGCTCGTCGGTTGAAGACTAGCTCGAATATCAACGATCGTACGATGACGACGAACCCTGCTCGTCACTCGACTTACTTGCGAGGTACAGCTGATTAGCGATATCGCAACGAAGCGTCTTCGGGTCTCTTTATCACGACGAACTCGAGCTTGCTTCGGGAGCTTGCATGAAAATTTAAAGCTCGAGAAAAAGGATTACGCGAATTCAATCATCTATTTGTCTCTGATCAAAAACCGTGGGTTTAGAGTCGCAATAATTGATTCGTCCTCTTCTGCCCCTACAATTTTTATAATTTTTTTTTCTTTTTTTGTACAAGAAAAAATATCAGAGGAAACTTGGTCGTTAGTGCCAGTCGACGTTGGGCTACCTTTTCTGTATAGAATGTGTAAATTATAGGCAAGATCATCTACAGTCAGGGAATAACGTTCGAGTTATCAATTACCCACATCGCCTGATGATCACGTGTGTATCGTATCTTTTCTCCCCACCCCTCAGGTAGATCGTCTCAATGAATCAGCTGATCATCATTGACACTTGTTTTTCATTTTTATTTTTGTAGCTGTTTGAAGTAGAGTAATTTGCAATAATTCAAATCATAATTACAAATTTTATAGCCAATGAGTCTAATCTTCGTTGACGTCACATAGTTGCATTTTCTAATTTATCTTTCTTTCAAGGAATACATGAAATATATGACCACATGTTTTTTTTTCCACAAACTACTGACTTATGTGATAACAAAAATTCGGATTCTTGCACAATTTTTTCATGTATTTTATCATTATTATCTTGTTCGATTTTCCGCCAATTTTTTTCTTTTTATTTTGTAATATTGCAAATTTGATTAACAAGTCTGATAGTGTATGTCTTCAGTAAATAAATGCGTGTGCTAATTTCGACGAGTAAAGTGAATTTACAGTTACTCTAAGAGACGTGGTCGAACATTTTCCAGATTTTTTTTCTTTATCTTCTTTATATTTTTCTTTTATATTCTTTAATTATCTATGTGTGATTTTATTACTCAATTCATTAGTCTGAATTCAGCAGTGTCATTTTTTGACAAGTCATTGTCAGTTATACATATTGTGTCTTGCAATATACAGTCCAACCTCTCTATAGGGCCGCCCAGGCCCCCAAGGGGAAGAGTTTTTCCAGGAACTGAGGTACCCCCACTTTGCCATCTTCGCTAGTCGCACGACTCGTCTTTCGTCTCTTTCTCGAGCGCAGGTTACATGGTTGAGTGGGGGAACGCTGCGAGCGAGAAATAGGGGAACCGGCTCTATTGGGAGGGGGCTTATAGAGAGGTCGGACTGTATTGCAGTCAGGTCGAGAATCAGGTACTTATATGATACGAGGGTGATTATTGTTGTATGTAGAATAAAATCTCGTGTACAGCGTGATTCAGAAAATTAGTGACGAATATTTTACAACAGGGCAAAATTTTTGTCAAAATTAAAATCAAAAGTTTCTCCCCACGCTACTTTTTTTTCTCACATCTTATGTGAAACTGTTTTCGATCGATTTTTTAAGCTTTTTTTCCGAAATAATTTTCGTTTCCTGAATTCTCACGAAAGTTGTCTGCCGGAATTTTTTATGCTACATAAATTTTTGTATACATATTTCTGTATAACATAATTCATTTCTCTCGTATTGTTTGACAATTTCAACGATAGTTTCATCTTTGATATTGAAAAAAAATTTCACGACGAAAGTTTCTAATTCCATTATTCGTTACTTAAAATGTTTGCTACATTCTCTATTAGTTAGATAAGCTGGAAGCTGATTAGCATATACAATCTCATAAATAAAATTGAATTTTGAAGGAAACAACTTTCTTTGAAAATAAAAACCGGAAAGTGATTTAAATGAAAAAAATCACCGTAGGACGTTTTCCAATCATAGGTACGAAAATTCAAACTGATTATCATTTTTTATAATTTATAACTATTGTTATGAAAATGGATCAGTCATCTATTACTTTTTTTTTTAATCAGTCCAAAATTAATTCAATTATACGAGAATCTCTATGTACAGTCGACAATCAAAATTCTACTGAACTGGATTTTCCTGGTATGTATATCTGCGTAACGATCATGTGTAGATGCAATGTAGGTCGTTGAACGACCCTCGTCTCCAATAACGCGTCAAACTAAATTCGATGCTAAGTCGCAGACAGTTTAGATAACAAACAATTTTTTTTTTGCACAATTACCAATAGCAATTAAAAGCACAGACATTATGTCTGGGAAATGAAAATTTACGCTAATATTTTCTTTAAACAATGATTCATCAACCCCGACTTATTCAATTTGAACCCACAAATGATTATTTCGTTTACTCGCGAACACTGATTCTAGTTTCTTCTTTTACTTGAAGTATTTTTGGCTAGCTTCGAGACTGGAAGAGTGTTCGGTCGTCGTCACATTTGACAATCAGGTAAAGTGTTAGTCAGCTGATTAAAAATAAACACAAGTCTAATGTAAGTAGAAAAAAAAAGACGAGAAATTGAATTGAAGAAAATAATATAATATTCGATTTTTATTTTCTGCAAATGTCATATACGAAAAGTTCTGAACAACTCAGTTGTAAGAAAGAAAAAAATCTTTCCTCTCCATCACGTAACGATTACCCTTCAGTCACCTTGCTAAAATTTGCGTGGGCGAAAAGTTTTTTTTTCTTTTCTTTATTCTCAAATATTCTTCGCTCTTTCGAATTATATACTGAATCACATAATTTTAATAGCTGTAAATATTTATGAACACAAAATAAATGACGCTAACATATGAGAAGACTGCAGTTTTCTATTAAATTCTATAAAATATGAATAAAGAGTTTTTTTTTGATTACGTAACAATTATCTTTGATTCAATTTTTTTTCTATGTATCGATCAATTTTTATATTCTATCGTGTATTAATGAGAAGAAAAATAAAAACACTTTTTCATACAGTCCAAAAACTTAATCACGGTATTTTTTTCCTGTCGAAAAATAAAAATTGAAACAAGTTTTGAATTTCGTCAATTCATTTTTCTATTCTATTGAAAATACTATTCAAGATAATCACGTTCGTTATCGACGGGGGGCCTTCGCGGTTTGGCCTCCTCTGTCATTGAGGGTTGCCCCACTGCGGTGTCCGTCGTTTCTGTATTACCGTCGACGTTGTGGCGTTAACGTAAGTTACGTCGCAGGATGAGAATGAAATCAGCTACTAGCTGTATACAATAGCCACGGAGCTTCTGCCGGTAACTGGACGACGAATTTACTTAGGTCTCGTCATTTTCAATCTTTCTGATAAGTGATGCGAGCACGTGCTAAATTAGTCTGCGTCTTATCTACAACGAGTCGCGAATTTTAGCGATACTAGAATTTAATCTGAGAATCGATCAAATTCTTTCCATAGACTGAACATCCAGAACCGGATTGGTGATCATATTTGAAGAACTTTGCACATTATTTTGTGATTAATGAACCAATAATCACACAATATTGAGCAATTATTCTCACAGTCTCTCCATCGTCAGTGGAATTTTACCGCTTAACGAAAGCGATATGAATTGATATAATAATGAGAAGAAAACAGAGATCAACAAACAAACCTATATACGTATATGGATACAGACGTCATATTATAAGAGACTCTGTGTGTGATAAAAGATGAGAAATCAAAATTTTAAAAACGTCATTCACTTTTTATTTTTAATTTTTTTCATAATGGTGTTTTTTTTTCTATTAAAAATTCATTGATCATCATTTTTCAAGATTTATCACCCTCGTGTTCGTTTATGAATAATACCGACCACACGGAGTCGAGTTCTGATAAGGAATATAATATTAAACAAATAAAGTTCGCGGGGGGGCCGGAGTCGAGATAAGTATGACGTTCCACGCTATATGACCGTGACGTTAAATCTTCTGCGTGATATTACCACATCATTTGTTTGTGGCAACGTTAACCCGAGTCTTTATTAAATTTAAGAATTGATTATATTTTTTAATTATTTACAATTTGTTTTACTACGTTTCGCGTGTCTAATGACAAAAGGTCATATCGATATTTTCCATTCGTCCAATCGGACAGTAATCTCAATTTATTTATGCATTTTAGATATTTTTTTTACACAAAATGAATCAGCTAACAACTGAAAATCACGCTTACGACCTTTTGACATTCGTTGTGATTCATGCTTCGAGAGGAGGCGAGTCGTGCATAAAATGATCGAATTATTGATTCGTAGCCAAGGCAGAATTTGAGCTAAATTAAATTCTTGATCAGACAATGAAGTCTTAGGGGCAGAGAGCCAAGAGAAAGAATAACAATTGTATCTAGTACCATGGAATAGAGACAAAAGAAGTCAGATGTGCATATTAATAGGTGCTATTAGGTACTAGCCTCATCTACTCTGCTTATACCGTCGATTTGTTATATTCAGGCTCGACTATATAGCCTCTGCGCTATCAAAGTTTCAACCGGATGTCACCGGACGGTTATTATCCTCCACCGCAAACCGGAATCGATTGTTTGTACCAAGTTAGTCGATATTTTGGCTGTAAATTGATTGTATTCGCTGATATAATAATTTCCATATTTGTGTTCTCAATTTTTTCAATTTTCATTCATTTGTTTTTGTTATCGAGGATATATTATAGTTCTACGGGCAAACAAACAGCTTTTGCGTAACTGGGATCTCGATGACCTGTGTAGAAACTTGCTAAAACCAGATTTCACAAAAAATTGATAATTACGAAAAAAAACAGTAATCAACGATTCCAATATCGAAGTGAGAAAAAATATCAAATATTCTTTCCATGATAATTAAAATAGCAGAGATCGAATTCGAATATCATATTGACTTTATTTTGAATCATTATAAAAAAAAAATTGAATTAGCATTGACCAAATTATTATTCTTCGTAACCGACAAGTTGAATTCAATTTTTTTTACATTCTTTCAGTTCAAAAATAGTATTAATACGCATCTACGTGTATTATTAACACAAAAAAAGTTTTGAGTGGGTAAAAAAAAAAGACAAAAAAATTTGATCCACATTCTCGTAAGCGAGAGACAGTTCTGAATTTTTTCAGATTTGAAATAATGGTCTTCATTTTCCTGGTTGAAAAAAAATTCATAACTCAGAAAGGGTTCGTCCGAAAAATCTGAAAAAATTCCGAAAAATGTTTTAGAGCAAGAACAACAACATAAAAAAATCTTGCAGTCTGGGGGCTAGGTGAATTGACGTGGACAGCCCTCATATACACGATATAGAATGTGTATAAATCTCGGTAGAAATATTGATTTGGTATGACGTTGCGATATGAGATAAGACGGTAAGGAATTTTATTGAAGAATATAGAATCTAAAGTTGCGTGGCTAATGTAGTAACTTCAATGATACGCATGATGTAACGTAACGTAACGGTATGAAGAAACTTGATAGTGTTTATGTATTTCAATATCTAGATATCTACTCCTTCTCACTGTCACTACACCGAATAAAAACTATCTTGTGTACCGCGTACGAATTGGAAGAAAAAACAACTAATCTAAATACAGTCTTTATTGCGATATTAATTCTGTATCTAATACAAATATTGATTAAATGAGTCCGGAATTACGTCAAACTGAGGTTTCCCCCAATCCGTGAGCACGTGCAGATCAAATTGCCAATAAATTCTTATTTTTTGGTGTCCTAAAAAGCGCGAACGAATAATCCAAAACTTAAAATTTTGTACAATAGATTGTTTTTTACCGAAGGGGAAAAAAAACTTAAGATTTTACTGACACATTATTTTTTTTTTTTAGTGAAATAATTCAAATTATTTCTTCTGTTTCAATTGATTGTTTTATCACTCATTAATTTTTTTTCTCGTCATTTCCTCCATTTCCTTGATTTTTCATTCCATTATTTCATTCATTTTCTCGGTTATTTCTCAATATTGTGACACGTTATTTCAACGAGTTATTTCCTCTCTCTTTTTTGACAACACGATTCTGGAATATAATCATTGATCCTAGGCGTTATCCTGGATAGTTAAGGTCACAAAAAACAAATTTAAAGAGCTTTCGCGAATACCAAAAAACAAGTATTTTAAAAATCGCCCTATTTCGTGGTGCTCAATTTATTCAGAATCCAAAGTCAGAGTCAAGTTCGTATAACGAAGCCGTATGTATACCGAGAAAGAAAAAGAGTTATGCAATCACGACCTAATTCGCACTCGGTTAGGGGAGCATGTGGCATACGTGCGGAGCGCACGCCCGACGTCCAACCTGTAAATGAATACCGGTATAAACACACGTCGTGGATTTATATAATACAAAAGAGTTAAAGCCGTCGAGTTGTGTGCGTGTGTCGTATCTCGGTATCTGGCCAAAGACACGAGGATAGTGTCGAATCAGCCGACGAATGCGTGCTAGACGACCTTGGCCAGCGAGTCTTGAGAGACGCGGTAACTATAATACCTGGCAGCTAACATAAGCCGAAGCATCAGGGTCGGTAACCGAAAATGCCAATAGCCACGTCACATTTTTACGCTCCGAGCGCTCTCGGATCTTGGCGATCATCGCAACCGCAACGAGGCGGACGCGCGCGTGACTTTGTAACAGAGAAAGAAGAGAGGGGGAAGAGAGCAAGACGTATGTATTATGTTCGAGAATTCTGTTTTTCACTCGTTCATCCGGACGACAACTCGGCCAGGGCCCGAGTTTATCTTAGGCTCGAGTATTATATATATCCGAAGTATAATGTACGTTTGCACGAGGGTCACACAATCCCACCCAAATCCCCCGACTCTCTTTAAGTAGAGGCGAAAAATTATTTTCAAATATTTTGAACGCTCTTTTTTTTCTCTCTATTTTTATTTTTACCCGATTAATTGTTACTAAACAGAGGGATAGGAATAATCGAGAATTCTTTTTTTCATTCTCAGTTTCAATAATTTTCACTGTCTATTTTTAGCTCGTTATACGTCGATGAAAACAAAATATCATTTTTTTGTCGATTAGCACGTGCCGAGAGGCTCGATGACATCCGCTAATCAATTTCCTCGTGTCTGGTCGAATACTGATGACTGAATTCCGCGGTCTATTAGAATTTCAAATTCTTTCTCCGCGAGGTAGGGATAAAAAAGTTAGACCGAGACTCTGTCTGAATCAGAGTTGATTAGTGACGGATAATAAAAATTCCCTCGTATCTAAAGAACGCGGCTGAACAGCTCAACACGTTGCAACGCGATCTTTGAATCGCCGAGCGACATTGACTCGACTCCGTGAGGTCTCCAAGTTCAAGGTCAGACCGTCGTCCGAACTTCGAAATCGCATGTGTCAATGATTAACCGAAAGAAACAAAAAATGGATCGAAGATAAAAGCGCGCGTAATTGCAGAGTTTCGTAACACATTATCGAACATCTGTACACATATGACGCGTGTTTCTTTCGAGGTTTCGATAACGTCCGTGCGGATAGAAGCAGCGTGGAAAAAATGTTATTTAGAACCACAAGGTCTCACTGCGAACCGCGAAGAGAATTCAGTGATGGACGCGATTAGTACGATAATGCGGTGATTCAAACCCTGCTAGAATTTCGAGGCACGGTGACCTCGAAAATGAATTTCATAATTTTTTCGCGGTACGTATAGACACGGCGTCGGTTAGATCGATATTGTTAGTTCCGACATCGAACGTGGCGCGTGTTTCAGGGTGTTGAGGCGGGTTCTAGTCAGTCGACTAAAGACACCCTAGTCGCATGGACGGGGAATTTATTATTCATGTCAATGTGAAAAGAGGAATAATTTCAGAACTTATTGTATAGATGTCACGTTGTTTTGACACATGTCACGAGAACGAATGAGAGCAGATTGGCAAGAATGAAGAAAAATCGATGTAGAAAAAGAAAAAAAAAATATTAATAAAGTATATAAATAAAACTTACCCACCTCTTGATTTCCGGATGCAGAAACCGTGAACCAATCCTTCAACATTCCCGGGAAGAAATTCACCTGAATATATATGTCACACAATATATTTATTTATGATAATAACGATTGTCAGTCACTGTCTTTGTGACATATTCGATCGATTGTTGTGTTTAATAAATTGTAATTGACGATTGTTGATTGTTTAATTTCAATTTTATTTCATTATCCTTTTTATTTTTTCATATAAAACTTTATCAACGTTCTTGTTTTACCTGCTCTCCGAATACACTGTCAGGGACGGAGGCTGCCATGCTACTGATACTGGAACGGGAAACACCAGCTGCGTGCGGCGGTTTATCCAGAGGAAATAATTAACTATGCGGACATCTCGTGGCATTATTGCCAATTTCAAAGCCGACCCGCGGATACGCGAGGTGGCGGAAAGAGCAGGCCGAATTATTACGGAAATAGCGCGGGAATACCGGCGGAGATTCAAAATAGAAAATTATGAATTTTGGACTTCCGTTGCTCCCTTTTCAAACAAACAAAACAAAACATTGCACAATCAACCCGATATCGGAAAGCTGATTTTCAATTAGATTTTTCTGAAAACTGTTTTAACCGGAAGGTTTTTGGGTTTCTGGTAACAAGTTCGAGGCAGATCTAAGTAAAAAATCTAAAACTCTTCATATTCATATAAAACATGCTACCTGCGGGGATTTTATTAGTCACTGATCGCAAATTTGACGTTTAACTTCAAAAATTCAAATTTTGTGTCTACATTTCTTTAGCTCGAAAACGAAAGTGGAAGCGGGAAATTTGAAAGCGAACCGTTGAAACCGCTTTTTCTGGAATATTTCAAATGTTTTTTTTTGCGATGTCTCCGTTCGTTTTTTTTTTTTGTTTTTTGTCAAATTCACTTTATTCATTATTATGATTGTTCAGTTTTTGTATTCTTCTTTTTATTGTTATAACTTCAATATGCAAAGGATTATAATATATTATATGACGCTCGAGTAGGTATACAATCGGAATATTTCTTTTCTCTCATTAAACTAATAGTTTTACAACGAATTTCTTACAATAGCAGTTATAATTATTATTTTTTTTCTTCTTTTTATTATTTTTAATTTTATATGTATATATACAAATAATAATATATTAGAACAATATTTATAATTGGTAATCAATCATCAATAATAATAATAATAATAATAATAATAATAATAATATGTATAATCGATGTAAGAAAATGTTTTCAAAGATAATATCGTATTATAAAATAATTATTTCCAATGTTTCAATGTATAATAATCAAAAGTAAAAAAAAAAAAAAAAACAAAAAAAATATCAAAGTTCAGTAAAGACACAAATAAATGTTTAATACCTACAATGACTAGAAATAATGATTGTGCCTTAAAACTTGAAAATAAATTAAATTAAGTTAATCTTATTTAAAAAAAAAACAAAAAAAAAAAAAAAACAGGAAATAAATTAAATTATATAGTGTGCAATTTAATTGATCCCCGTTTCTTATTAATGAATAATCTGCCTTCTCGTAAAGAAAAAAATGCAAAATCTCTCTTCCGAATTGATTATACTTTTATGCCATGCGCCATGATATCATTAATTGTATTTTATTGTATCGTATTTTCTTCACTAGTTATAGCAATAATAATAGACAATATTGATCTGGTTAATAACTATTGTTTGTTAATCCTGCCTCAGGTAAAACCATTCAATAAGATTATCTATACATAAAAACGATTACCATACATTTGGCTATCAATTAAGTTTCAAATAAAATACAATGGGTATGATCTTGTCATTTTATGCCTTAGAAACATAAATAAATTGCAATGCCTCAAACTCCTGAAAGAATTCAAGCTGTCATATCCTAATTAATTATAAATTATCTATAAAGTAAAAGAGAAGTAATAAATCGTCTAAAAACTCTTTTTTCCACTCATGCGAATCAAGCAGAGCCTGAATAGAAAGGATACCTATAAAAATTCACCAAAAGATGAGATAAGATTCCTATAATTTAAAATATACCCTTTCTTCAATCACCTAATTTCACAGAGTAAAGTACACATTCATGATTGTGGTGTTCGTCTGGTTACAGACGAAGCCAAATCGTAGAGCTACAATCTCCAAAACCCATCGTATTGCTATACGCTTAGATAATAAGCCTCGAGTATATATTGCATTAAACTTTTTTCCGTTTCGTATTTACATTCAAGGTATCATCTAAGTTTCAAATGACTTAGTAGCAAAGGAAAAAATTGTGGATCAAAGCAGTTATAAATTGAATATAAACTGTGCTCTGCTTGAACATGGAAGCAAAGTGACCTAATAAATACCTAAAACAATGAGACCGTAATTTCCTTCTTATTCATCAAACTATCCTACCGGTTTAAGGAGCGTAGAGTCGTAAATTGATTTAACTAAATTTTCTTCATATACCCTACGGTTTGCTAGAGATATTACACACAAACGACCATATCTCTATCTACCGATGACCAATAACTTTACTCTTCAAAAATTGTCACATTAGTCTTCAGTCAGCTAAACTATCGGTCACACAAAGTCTAAAGCACTAGATTTTACGCTCACTCTATGAGACAGTAGTACGATAAATGTACAGTTTTTCACTTGATGTTATTTTACCGAATACATTAATTTGTCGTATTTCTTTCAAGGATAATTTTCACCTTATTCAATAATGATAATCAATCCCGCAGTTAAAATAAATAATATATGTACCTAAAAAATTCCTTCTTTAGAATAGCGAAGCAAAATATTATTTCTGTGCTTCGTAACAATTTACAATTTCACATATAGGGGATCTGTAACACATGTAATAGTACGTGCTATAAAGTCATACACAAAATGTCTACATTTATAATTTAGCTATATAATATCATTGCTTGTAACAGAACGTTATCGCTATAATATTAATGTTTTTTTCCATCATTTTTTTAACGTGTTTTTTTTTATATACTTATGCAGATACGGTATTGTCTATTATGTAGTTTTATGGCTTGCGTTATAATCATATCCAGAGCCAACTGGTGTTAGTGTTTTTATACTCGTATTTTTTTTATACCACTGCACCCGGTCTAAAATATTTTATCTCTGTTCTTAGCGACACACTCATTGGCTCCATAAAACTCAAGAACAGAATTGACTTTGTTATCGATATAATATGTATGTATAAGTTTGTATAAAATAAAAATCCTCACATATATAAAATAATATAATACAAATGTGACATGATTTAAAAAATCATTCATCAATATCCCATTGCGTAATATCAAGAAATTAATATAATTACTTAATTGATAAAAAAAATGTTATAAATAGGTATAATATAATATGTCATCTTCTTAATCCTTTTTTTTCTTTCAACACTGATCGCTATATTATTGAAAGCTATAATTCACTATTCTAATTACAACTATTCTACCTATTAACTATATTAGTGCTAAGATTATATGGGGGTAAATATTGCAGAACGAATTTCATTGCTCTCTTATCTCTCGCCTTCTTGTCTCTTCCTTTTATGTTCTAGATCCTTTTTTTGTCGTCTCCCAAAATACAGAAGTACAATATTGTAATTTTCTAATCAATCTATACACAAATTCCATCTACCCTAGATATATATTTTATTCTACGATAACAGTAGCTATTTGGTCCGGTACTTCGGACCGTTTTTCTATACTCATTTGATCGTTTAGTGATTCAATAAAATAGGAGATTTCAAATTCACCGATGAAAATAGCGTAGAAACTGCAACAGTTTTACAATTTATTGTCAATTTTGAAAATGTTTTGCACACTTGAATCAACCTGCGTGTTTTCTTCGATTTAAACGAAGACAAAATTGAAGAGATCCGATTTTTAATATCTTCTATATTCTGTAACAAAATTGGGGACGATGATTTGATGGTTTACGATCGCAATAGAATTCGTTGTGCAGGATATTCTCGGGGCACATTTATACGATTCCTATCATGAATTTTATACCTTCTGAATACCTAATCGTCAGAGACATTCACGACTATTTACAAATCGTCTAACTCCAACTAATCGTCAGAGGAGATAACGTTGTTTGACTACGCGATAGAAAATTTCATCAAAACTGCATTAAGTATTTGAGTCCGTTGAATGCTGGGGTCGCAGCGCGGAGTGGCAGCCTTGACAAACTCTGACCGGCTTCAAGATCCCCAGTCTTGATATCTTCGACTCAAATCTACTGCATCTGTAACGCAGAAAAATTAATCCATCGGTATATGTATACTTCACGTACCGAAGTTTCACTTACTTTGAGCAGAAAACTTGGCCACAATTTCGGCAGTGATGTCGTCTTTCGTAGAGATTGAATCTCACTCCGCACCCGGCACAGGAATCAGCGCCTTCGTCCTTGAGCCAATGATCAGCCACCGTTCTACCGGGTTGTTCGCACACGCTCCATGAAAATACGCGACCTCTGGTATCGCCGACGTAAACCGCCCTGTGGTCTCTGCGAGAAGAATAAATACACGATCATTGTCTGAATACCACCGGAATCCGGTTTCAACGTACCTCGACACAGCGAGCGCAGTGATAGACGCGGGTTCCGCGTTATCCTTACGATCGTACGCGGTATGCATGGTCAGTTTGCTCCTGAATACCAATTGTCTCTGCCACTTGAACCCATCTCTAAGAATATTCTGTGGATTTATTTTCTTTGGTTTCGTGTCCGCTTCTGTTACCATAACGAAACTATCCGTGAGGCTAGTGTCGCTCTTGCTCGCTCTCAGAGCACCTTCGGCATTATCGCCCGTGCCGACGACCGATTCGCTGAAATAATGTCATTTTTATCAGTATTTTGATTCAGGGATAAATAGAATCGGTGACTTTTTCTAGTTTATTTTGTTTTGACCACCTTATTTGAGCCCCTTCGCTATCGGCTCTCCCGCCACCCTCGCTTTTTCTGAACAGTGGATTGCAACGGCTCTTTCTTCTCAGTACAACGGTAGCTGCGTGATTGCTCTGATGGGTCGGTTTATTGGTGGAACCATTGCTCGACTCGTTGTCGGAGCATTCTTCCTTTTCCTCGTGGAGTCGGGACGCCTCCTTGGCATTCTCGGTCTCCGAAAGACTGCTTTCGGAGCCACTCTTCGCCAGCATGCCTGCAATTAACGAGTAAACGATTAAACTATTCCATTATCAACGAGGAAAAGATTATTCGTACCTGAATTTTCTGTAGACATACTTATTTGCTTGACAAGATCGTGAACTCTCTTCTTTGTGTTTTCACTCTCGTTTTTAACGTTTGTAGAACTTGTTTCCGGGTTCTTTTTCACGTCGCTCTCTTCGGCCCTCTCTTCGTCCGCCGGTACTTGGACGTAATCCATTGACCACATCTGTTCGAAAATACAACAATGAATATAAAATTCGTATTCAAACTGATCTAGACTTCGAAGAGACCGGAGTCTGCCTTACTCTGGCTACGCCGTCGGTCGATCCAGTCATTATCACATTCTGTGAATCCCATTCGTGGGTCTGACTGAAAGCGACGCATAAAATTTGTTGCATTCTGTCCGCCCGTCCCACGCAGGTATTCACACTGGCTAATTCTTCGCCGTTGATACTCCACACGTGGAGCCAAGTGGCGGCGCATGTTGCGATGTCTCCCTGAAATGAATATAACGTTCATTAAAATTGTTAATTAGAATAATTGTCGATGAATTTACCGTCAAGTCGTTAATTGCAACTGCTGCAACTGGGCCAGCGTGACCTCTGAGCTGTCTCACAAACAGGCACCGGGAAAGATCCCAGATTATTGCAGTTCCGTCTCGAGAACCAGACACGATAACGTTGTACGCAGGACTTGATGCCAAGCAAGTTACTGCGTCTGTGTGTCCGTACAGGCATTGCTTTATGGAAAGCTGTCGTTTGGCGTATTCCCAGACAGTGACGACCTTTTATAGAAAGAAGAAATTTACAGTTGAAGGATAATTGAAGTATTGAGCTTCTGGGTAAACAATTACCGAGCTCGTTCCGGCGGTCACAATCTGTTTAGAAGACGGACACACGCAGGATACGATTTCTCCGCTGCTCTGCATCATAGCTTCGCAGACAAATATCGCTTTGTCGCTGTCGTAGTTTCCTATTCTCAGAGAATGATCCGCGAATCCCCACGCAACGTATTTGTTGTACGAAGGTGGTATCAGAGTTTTGTTCTGTTCGACTGCTAGCACAGCTTTATCCAGATGGAGTATTTGACCAACGGGTCCTTTCAATTCTGCAATGAAAATAATATCAAGAATGTTTCAAATATTCCGAACTCGCGTAACGAGATTGGCTTTCAAACATCTAAAATATCGAGGCACCTTTTATCGGCTGGAGAGAAGGTTTCAAATTATCAAGATTATGGAAGAACAGTCTATCGGACGTGGTGATACTCAGCCCTGGAGTAATCGGTCCTGGATCAATGACGCTCGTTCTTTGGGTCATCTTTTTAGCCGGATGCGGTTTCTTGAATAGCTGCTTCGGTATCTGGCCAAAATTATTGATGAATCCAATCGTCGCATTTTTCTTCAAAGGATCGTCGATGCTGAAAAATAGATGAACGAATATTTTTATAATTATCGACGTTAAATTTTCGAATATTAAACCCATATGATTTACTTGTAAATATCAACGTTTCCTTCGTAAAACAGATGATGAAACACGTTCACCGCATCGACAGCGGGTTGACCGTTTTGTTTGTATCCAAATATCAGGTCTATCCACTGATGTAAATGTTGGGATATGTAATCGCATTCCAAAGCGAGTCTATGAACTCTTATAAATTCACGAGGATCCTGCTTTGCCCAAGGAGGAAGAACTATGTCGCCGAGTTGTACTCCGCTCTGCTTAGAACCTGGCGATATCACGTTCGAAATAAATCGTCAAATCCATTCGTTGAATGAAAATACAAAAATAATGAACAGCCAAGAAAAAATCTATACCTAAATCAAAGTTATTTGAATTGACGAGGAACTCTGGCAGATAGAAGAATTCCGGTATCAGCTCTTTAACATCTGCCATATTGTGCTTCGACGCTGAAAGCCAAGCCTCCTTTACGCTGTTGAACATTCTGTCAGCCAGGTCGAAGTGACCACCCTGAAGATATTAAAATTTCTAATTATTATCGAATATCGGTATAATTATAAGGATGCCAAGTGACATTACTGACCTGCAACCTTAGAAAATGTTGCGTGAATGGTTCCATTCTGACTAAATAAGAGCAAACTATCATCGCGGAAGAGTAGTGAGTCCCGTAATGATAAGGCGGAGTTTCTCCATGAGGATCATCCCATTCCTTGTATCTGAAATTATTGGTACAATTATTATTTCACTTATATTTTAAACCACTTTAAGAAACGTTACCTTTTCTTGAATTGCAATAGTCTGTCGGGACTCTGAGCTCCCATGGGTCTTCCAAAGTCTCTAAAAGTCGCTGGATCGCTCAGGTCTAATTCTTCGCTGTCGTAATCGGCAAGAATCCATGGAAATATCGGATACTGCATCAGATCATTGTAGCTTCGACCAGCCAAAGTATTCAGATGCATAAGGTACTGGAAGTTGGATATCTCTCCTCTCTGGATTGAACAATAAAAAAATGTACAATGTCAATAAAAACTTCTACATCTATCCATACATGTGTCGTTTAATTAAATTTCACTTACCACCCATCGTTGAGTGACGGAAGTTTCACCGATCAAGTTTGAAAGCAGGCCTGTAGCTTGCTCGACATTTGCAGTTCGTTTCTGTCCCGCAACGGACTGCTGGGCACTATCGGCTATCGCTGTTGCAAAATTCATGAATCTGAAACGAAAATTATTCGCTAAGTTTTCTACGAACTTGGAACTAACTAAAAGAACTTACCGTTGGTATACTTTGTTCCGAACTTTTCTGGGAAATGCTAACAAATAGTTTCTTCCGTCTCCGCTAAATACCTCCAGGGCCATCGGCTGCAGCAAGTATCTCCTCTTGTGTACTTCTCTGAAAAAATTCATTCAGAGTGATAAATAAAGTCGCAATTCTATTATAATACAAGCCTTACCTTATGTCTTCGTAATTGAACTTTGAACACTGTCTCATCGCCCTGGATCTTCTCGGGGAGCCAGGCGAGGGTAATATGGGTTCGTAAGCCTCCGGCAGACTCTCGATATCCCGAATTTCTCTAGACTTCAATAAAGTGAATCCGTCTATAACGTAAAAGTGTTCCTTGCCGAAGAGCAGGAGGCCCTCGGTGGTGTCCAGTCCTTGAATTCTGGCGCACCTGAACATGTGGCTTATCTGAAAAAGATTGATAAATTACATCCCCGGATATAAATTAGAGTCTCTAGTTTTCCAAGCTACCTTTTCATGCTCTTCCAACAATCTGAGCAGCGTCTGATTGTCTGGAACCGTCTGATTGTTCTCTTCTTCTTGCTCAATGTCCTCAGTCGTCTCGTCAGGTTCGCTCGCGTGCCTTTCCAAGGTGCATGGAACCATGGGTACACTCTCGGTCGAAGTGTCGTTGATATTCAACGGAGTATCGTCTATAACAGGATCTCGTTCTCGCTCGAACATTCCAGCAGAATTTCCCAATTGCTTTAGGTAATAGTCCTTGCTGTCCATGCTCGTCGCCACCTTGTACTTCAGTTGTTTCTGCGGAGAGCAGTTCAAAGGTCATCATTTTACATCGTCTTGAATAACACGAGAAGACAAGAACACGCGACTCACATTTTCAGGATGATCGAGTTCTGGTCTGTAGGGATAATGAATGTAGAAAAGATCGTTCTTCATCATCTTCTTACGCATTCTACAAGGTCCTTCCGTCATGTCTAACATCCACTTGTCGAGTCTTGTCGGTGTCGGAGGCCCCCAGAGACCCCTTTCCCGGGTGAGCTCCGTCTCGGTCTGCAGCCATTCCTGAAACAATCAGTATTTATACTCATTAACCCGTAATAATCGAACCCGAGTCGTTTATCATAATTTTTTCAGGGTGATTATTACTGGTTGAGGCACCGATCGAAGTACCTGATAAACATATCGTTGAGTATGCTCGTTAGTATTTTGATGTTGAAGGCGTCGAGAGGCGGCGAGTTCCCTGACCAAGGCGACGTGCTGCTCGGTCCATTGAGCGACGGTATTTTGGTGCAACCTGACTCTGACCCTTACAGACTCTTCTTTTCTGACTTTAGTTCGACTTGCTAATCTGGTCAATCCACCCGTAACTTTCTGTATTTTCTGTATTAAGGATAAATGATGTGTTAGCATATCAAAAACTCGATTATTCACGACTTTTCGAAGACCATCGAGACTTACGGACTGTATTTGATTGTGCAATTCCCAAGGTACTCGGTAAGAAGCTTTCCTCTCGAGATCGACGTAATTGAGCCAGAGCTTAGTCGCCGCTTCTGAGACTTGATCTCTGACTATCGCCAAGTCGGATGCCCGTTCGTTTCCGGTTGGAGGAACGAGCGTTACTTTGAATACTTCTTCGATAGCCGGCTTTTTACAGACGTACAATTCTTCCCAGACTCTCATAGCCGCCACAGCCATCAAGTTGTGCCCTTGATGAGACGTTAATCTGTCGTCGCTGGCTTCAACCTGGGGATTAACGTGCCACGTCGTCTTCATGTTCGTATCTAGCATGATCTTCATGTCTGCGGTCAGCTGGAGAAGACAGTACACCAGGCAACCGATGAATTCTAGCTCATGATTGCCTGCGCCAAAGACGAGGAGTCTGCAAGATAAAAAGCACTCAGAATATTTAATATCTGTGCAACTTTGACAATCAGCGTTTTTACCTATGATTAGTTAGTTTATGCAACGCTTCTAGCACAGCCATTTGGTCAGCGATAGAGTCCGTAGCTCGAGATAGTAGAAAGAGTATCGTTCTATTGAGACAGTGATGAAGTCCTTCCATGCTGACTACGCCAGGCCTTCGTTTAGCTTGTCCGATCAGTTTGACAATAAAGTCAAATACTTCGTGCGGGTCTTTGGTCAAAGCTCCTAAGGTGACGGGAATATTTGATGCGTTAATTCGGGATGTAATGAAATTGTGGCCGTCGATCCGTTTACCTTGCCACAATTTGTCCACTATTCTAGCAGCTACGTAGCAAACGTTGCTAGTTATGTTATTCGCAGATCCGCCAGGCACTACAGGCAGGGCGGCTTGTTCACCGATCAATACATCAGCTGCTAATAAGTGTTCCATCAGAATGGATAACACTTCGGTCTGATAGCGAGTTTGTTGGCTCGTAGAAGCGTGCTCTGGCCACGCTTCCAGCACTAGATCAATGGAAGGCGGAGACTTGGCTGTGACCGGTAGTGATAGAGAGTCGACAATGATAACTCGCAGAAAGTCCATGACGAACTTCTTCGCCAGGTGGTTCGTTAGGCCTACATCTTTAGACGGCGATCTTACCAATACTGGCTCCTGTTGATAAAATGATGAGTTATAAATTCGTGATTGGGATTAACGTGAGAGAAGTTGTCCCTGCTAGTCATTTACCTCGTCAGCGGGAGTGCTAGCTCCGCTGCTGTCTTGACTACAGCTATACGGTTTAGGGAATAACGTGCCAGCCAGGGCGCCCAGCACTTCGGCGGTCATAAATACTTGCATAAAATCGTTAAAATTGTGGTACAGGAAGAATAGAAACTGTATTATCGTCACTGGATAATCGTTGAGCCATTCGGGCAACATTTCTGACCTGTAAGAATTCGGTTATTTTAGAATTCAGCGATTTGTATTTGGGACCGGCGTAACTTACCCGTTCAAATTACTATTGAGCATGGTGCGAACCATGGACAACAAGGCGACCACAGCTTCGGGACACAAGTTTATTTTCCCAACGAGCGAAGAGAGGGATTGATTAGCAGGTACTCCGAACATAAAGCTCCATACATTGTCCAGATCGAGCTGAAACGAGTAAAGAAAAATTGTATTTATGCTCACTGCATTTATTGTGACAAAGTTATACCTTCGAATCAGCAGGCAGAAGTTTCACAGGTTGACCCATCATCAGGGCGATAAATAGGAAGTACAGTTCAGGAACGAGATCAACATGCTGAGGCAGTAGCCATCCGAGATGTTGAAATCCCGGCACGTGGAGACCGACTGATTTTATATCTCCGCCAGGCATCTGTTGATGGCACCCTGCAAAGATTTAAACAATTTAATAATAACACACGTTGAATAATTGGTTTCAAGTGACTTCGGGGGTATTCACCGAGGGCTAAAGCCATTCTGTTATGATCGGTGTGTCGCAACCAGCCACCGTTGCTCGTTCCATCTTTGAACTTCTGTAATATTGGCTGCACCGAAGTAACTGCTACAAGAATACGCAGACCCCATACAACCGTGGTGCTGTGGAGTCCGGATTGTAGGAATAAAAGGACCCAATCTAGTCCCAAAACTTTGACGACGTCTTCGCACATGCTGTAATAAAACACAATGTGATATTAAGTGTTCGACGCTGTGAATTGAATGAATAAGTTGTGTTTTCATCGGGATGGATCGCAACGCCCACCTATTCGTCACTTTCATTCCGTTGAAGAGTAACGAGTGTAGTAGCTGGAGGCATCGATTCCTTAACAGGATATTCTCTCCTTCTCCTTCCTTGCCGCTTTCGCCTTCTCTCAGAGTAAGATGTTTCTCCGATCCAACGGGCAGAGTAGCGACGATAAACTGTCCAAACCTGAAACAATATCAAATACATTGAACAAATCCTAGTCCTGTAT
The DNA here is from genome assembly GCA_018420115.1 of Euura saliciscinereae. Classification (NCBI taxonomy): domain Eukaryota; kingdom Metazoa; phylum Arthropoda; class Insecta; order Hymenoptera; family Tenthredinidae; genus Euura; species Euura saliciscinereae. The sequence continues at coordinate 146,704 of JAFFZH010016184.1, read as the reverse complement.
TAGAAGTCAACATCTATATTTGAATTTGAATCGAGCCTAAAATTTACCAGAGAAGGTCCGCCTGTCTAGGCTGTCCTAGAAGAATACTGAGTAGCGCCAACAGAACTTGTCTAGTCGTATTTTGTTTCACGTCGCTTAGAATGTGTAACAATTTATGTACTAATTGTAGATCCCTCATTATTCTAAGATTGGTTCGTTTTTCGCTCGACTCGGCGATGAGTTCGTACAAATGTTCGAGAAGGGATCGAAGCAGTTCTCCGGGAGCTTCGTGCCACACCTAGAAGCATAACAGCGATTAGTCTTTGGATCCTAGGAGTTATCAGAATTGCTCGAAGTTCTCAAGCGAGTCGATACCTCCAAGTCGCAGAGAAGATCTTGAAAAGCAGTCAAGTTTGGAATCGCACTGGTTTCTCTGCCGCTATCGACCGTCCCCACCAAACTGAAGGTAAGATGTAGAATATGGCTATTGAGCAAGGGGCATTTTCTCCTCAGGAGCATAGCCAACGTCTGGTATCCCCTTCTCCGATCCATTTCTTGTTGAGCAGCTTGATTTGAACGAACGACGCAAACCAATGCCTTCACAGCGGCGTAGAGCGACTCTACGTCTTGAGCCATTGCAATGAGTCCTGTGAAATGATTTTCAAGGTAAATTAATATTGTGTTCTCGTATGCAACTGAATAATTCACTGCGAGACAATTTACCCAGCAAAACGGAGCAGCCACCGACATTGTCGATCATCGTAGCGACCGGTCGAGGACTGAAGACTCTTACTCCGAGATATCCTACGACTACTCCACCGAGGGCTCTCGCCGGGCCACTCAGATGTCCGGCAGAGTTGTGAAGCACACGGATCGGCGTGGCGTTCTCATGAGACGACATGCCCAGCTTTTGGGAAATAATAACAACGCGGTAATGTGAGAATACAGAGTTTTTCTGTTCGGTATATTTCTGTTTACCTGTTTTGCTATCGATTTGTTATCGGCTCTGCTGTAGACTTTTCTGATTTTAGCGAGCGTAAGTTGAGACATGGCTTTTGCGTTTAGTCCAAAAACAACCTTCTCCTCGGCTACGAGAGATGGAATTGGTTCGGGACCTGTGAGATTATCGAATTATTGAGTACAAAAAACGAGAATAATAGCACAGCTGCGGCGAGACAAGTTCTTGTAGATTACTTGGCGCTTATTTCTTCAAAATTGAATCATTGTCGTACAAATTATGCATTTATTTCATATCATTTAGAGGGTTTTACTCACCCAATAACTGCGGAGCCTGTAAGCTGCCCATGTAGTGCGGTCCGAGCTTGAACAGAATCGCTATATTCTGAGCGTTGAATACTTCCTCGACGAGGTGACACGGTCCCTGCTTCCAAGTGAGTCTGGAATATCTCCGCCAACAAGGCGGTGTACCGATGTACCCATAGACGGGAGACGCAACGGTCAAATTGGCTGCGCCACCTCCAGGAGTTTGAGATATATAATGTAACTGAAACGAAAGTTAGAAGACTTAGATCAGTTTATCCGATGAGAGACTCGGATTGTATCGATTGGGATCTAAGAATACCTTCTGGCTGTGGATATGTTGCCCGTCCAAGTAGAGCGAGAAACTAGAGTTTTTTAGAACAGCTCGATTCAGCACAATAGCAATGTGGTGCCACTGACCCTCGTGAAGTAGATCCGGACACCAGACTCTGGCTCCGTATTCGCCGGTGACTTCGGGCTCCCATTCGCCTACATCTGCGTTCACGAATAATTAAAAATCGATAATCAATAAAACTGTCCGGAGTAATTTGTGTTCGAAGACAAGACTCACTTTGAGGCAGGGGAGTTTCGTGCGTTGATACAATAATCGCTTTATCCCTGGCGCTGAGAACTGCTGTTAGACAGATCAGATCCCTCGACGACGGAGGGCTCCGAACCAGAGTCAGCAATCTAACGCAGTGGGGATCGGTTCTGGGATCACTAAACTTGTCGACGCATATCCAGGTGCTGAATGTCAGTCCGGTTTGTGGGGGAAATAATCGATCACCTGAAAATCAATTTTGTAGTTAGTGATTGAAAATTTTCACACATTGATCAGGGATTAAGATTATTACAGTATCAGCAACAGGACGTTTCTTTCTGGTCGGATGAACCGAGCACAGAAAGTCACACCGATGCACCGCGCACCGAGAATAGAACTGCAATCATTTAATGTAGACTGAGAGTGTAGGATGTAATCTCACAATTTTTAATTCGCTCGCTTGTAGGTGTTGAGAGATTGTAATTAAATGATTGCTGCCTACGTGAATGGAACGACTACAATCTCAGTTACAAAGTGAATGGGCGAGAGAAGTAGAACGCTATCCAAAATCTGAAGATATAATCAATAATTCAATATCTAACATCGATATAAAAATAATATAGAAGAATTAGAATCAATTTACCAGATCCTATGCCTCCGAGGACGCTGTTGTCCGCGGTAACAACCGTCGGGGGTACAGTGCTCTGAGGTGCGACACTGGGTAGATAAAGACAGGCGAATCCCTCCGCGCTCATATCCAATTCGACGAACGGCGGTAGAGTGCAGGATCCATGAGCTCTGAAGTCCTTTGGAGTCGTCATAGAGACCAGAGTCTTGATACGTGTCAAGGGAACCGGTCCCCCAGGCTTTGGTTTGTTCGGTTCAATATCGTCCAGAGATATGCAGCACAACGGGTCTCCGAGTCGCAAAAATTCCCTGGGAATGAACAATGATTAATAGAAACCGGACTTTAGACTCTCGGTCAACTTTCCAGAAGTTGATTTACCGTAGGTCGGTCGGTTCCAGCGACTGTGCGGCGAGACGTTCGATGATGTATTGCAGCGGTTGATGCAGGGGGTGCGTTTCGTCCTGCAGAGCGACTTTCCCCATGGTCAATAGCTCTCCGGCCATTCCCGCCTCGCACATTACTTGCTGGTTCCTCTCCGATCGTACGAGACTCTTGATTACTTCGGCGATGTATAATTGTAGGGCGAGAGCGATCTGGTTCTCCGATTCGTCGGTTATCGAAGGTAGAAGATGAAGCATTCCGACCACAATCCCAGGGTGTATCACTATCGGTTCTGGAGTCGGAGGGTTCAGGTTCAACGAATTTACGCTCGAACGTTTTCCGCTACCTGGGGAGTCCAGTGACTTCTGATGCTGAAACGAATCACCGATAAATATTCAAAGTTTCGGAGAAAATCAAGCTTATTCACCTCAATATTGACGTGTCTGTGACTCGGAGAACGGACGCCGACCCCGGTCACGTTCGGTTTGTCGAAAGCGTCCAGAGCGACGTCGTAGAGGAGCCTCATCAGTAGGCAAGCGTAGCTCAGCGCTTTTGGCATCTCGCTTGGAAAAGCCGGGTCCAAAACGTTGCTGGTGAACAACAGATGCAAGACGTTGTGGTGATTCGAGGTCAAAACTACGTCCGAATTAGTCAGTTTCGTATGACTAGAGAAGCAGCCGAGGAGACGTAGGGTATCGCACAAGCTAGACTGGCATATCTGCAAACATGGTTCACAAAGTTAAGTTCCTCCGACAGGGTGTCCAGCGTCAACGTCAATTACCTCGTGATGGAAAAACTTTGCGTTCGCCGGCTCGAATCGCATAGCCGTGCTTATGGTCTGGAACACTACATGCAACAGCGTTAATAGCGGAGATTCGTCTCTGGGTGGCTTCTGAGACACTTCGTTACACGGTTCGGTATTCTCGACGGGTCTTGAGCCCAGACGACCCTCAAGAGAGACGAGAACCGACATGACGTAAACGAAACCTCCCACCTTGCGGAATACTGTTCTTGTGCGGTGGGACTCTCTCAAGCAGGTGAGAAGGTACTGTAATAGAACAAACAACAATGAGAATAAATTTGTCAATTCCAATCGTCAGTCTTCAAGCACCTTTAGGATATGAGTTTTAAGAAGCAGAGCATTCGGAGCTGCGGAATGCATGACGCCGAGCAGAGTGGCCATGTCGTCATCTCCTCCGGCGCTTATCACAAGTTCCCTGACTATACCGAGAGCCTGATGCCTGCAGTCCGTGTACGGTACTAGATTATGGGAACATCGAGCTCCTCCGCATTCCCTGAAGACGTTAGCGTTCTGTACGTTGCCAGCTAGGAGAGTGGTCAGTGCCTCCATGACCAGAGCACCGAGTCTTTCTTGATCGGCGCACATCACGTACTCTGAAACGATATTGTTGCTCGGTTAAGACAATGAAAGAGATGAGAAAGTGGAGACTGGTGGATTCATGTTTCTATACCCAATCCTTGATCTTGCGCCACTTGTTTATCCTTGAGTAATGTGGCGTAGCGATGAAGACACGTGACGAAGACTTCGAGCATTCCAACTTCTCTGTAAACTTCTTTGAATATGGTATTGTGCCTGTTGGGAGAAGAATGGTGAGAATTCTTTGGATCCGAGCGAGAGAAAAGATCGATTCAATTTACCTGAGTATATTTATGAGTGTTTCCATGCACAAGATGCTGCAGCTGACCGAATTGTTAGATTTTAGTAATATCGAAAGTGATATGAGTTCTTTGCAAGGCACAAAGTTCAGCTGGAATACAATGAATTCGAGAAGCTGGAAGAACTTCTCCTGAATCTCGCGATTTTTCAGATAAATCTTTTCAGCAAATTGCGACAGAGTATTTTGTCCTTCGAGAATGAAGTAGTTCGCATTGTCGCTGTGATAGACGCTCGATATCGCATCCAATATCGTACAACATAAAAGCGGAGAATTTGATTTCACGAATACAGATTGTAAAACTTGGAATGCTTGTATATTTCGGACGCTCCCACCTGAAAAAAATTAATAACACATATTTTAACTCGATTTAAGGAACTCAAAGACAATTTAGAGCCGAAACTCGCCTCTGTTGCTCGGTTGAGGTAAAGTAAAACCGAGCATCTGAAACAACGACCCCATGCTAGCCTGGCTCGGCTTCAATTCTGTGTGACCGCACATCGTCAACGAAGCCAACATCAGTACCAAATTTCTTATAGCATCCTGAGCCTCTGCTCTCTCGTCTTGTTCCAATCTCGCCGGAGCATGCCTGTAAAGGAAAAAGAATAATAAATAACAATATTCGATAATTAATTCCAAAGATTCTCACCTCAACAAAAATTCCGATAAAAATATGTATCCTTGGCAGGCTCTGAAATCGTCCAAAATCGTCTGCGATACTTCGCTCGAATCTTTTAAAAAGCAGAACACAGTGACGAACATCTCAACAACTTCTAACGGCGCAAGTTCCGGGACTCTCTGCATGTTATCGATGCACAGCGCTATGCAGCCTTTGTCTGTAACGGAGGAATTAAAATCATAGTTATGTGCAAAATTGACTGTTTTTCGGAGTCAGTCACTCACTGTGGATGTAAGCTACCACGTTCTGCGTCAAACCGTGACGAGACAGCGTCATTAATACTTCAGCAGCACTCTTACGCCACATCACATTGAATTGAGGGCACCAGCTAGTTATGGCGGAGAACAGTAGAGTCAGATCGTCTTTCCTGGCCAGTTCCTCCGCCGGATATGGATGACTGCATAATCTCACTAATACCTGATCGCAAAGAATAAATAGAAACGATTAGACTGTGAGATTATTGATCGAAGGATCGTTCCTCACCTGAACGAATATCTTTTGCAACAAGATCCTCCTCTCCCTCGGAGTAAATTCGCTATTCGCATCCGCTACATCGGCCTCGACTTCGCTCATTTCTGGTAGATCGAAGAACAAGTAGAGACACTTGACCAGAGTCGATGGCACGGAGGCTGTGGTCATGACCTGAGAAAAGAAGAGGACAATTTATAGTAAGAAGAAGGAGGGTCTCACCTCGTGGGTGTTCGATACTCTACCTGAATCAGAGAAGTGTCTCCCGCAGCCAATAGATTCAGCGCGGACAAGAGCATCCATCCGTTACTGGATTCCTCGCTATTTTCTATCTCTAAAAATTTAATGATAGCACAGCTCGCTGTTTCCGTGCTCTGGTTGCTGGCTCGCCTCCGTATCTCGGAGACCATCAGCTTGGATACTTGTTGAGTGAAGGCGAGGATGTCCCAAAACTTTTCGTTCATATCGCCGGAAGGACTCGAGCCGAACACCTTAACGAGTGAAAATAGCATTAAAACATCAAAATTATCGTCTCCTCGATTCCTACTCCGAAATTCTTCACCTTGCAGAACAGCGGCAGCATGTTATAGAGTTTATCGTCTTTTTCAGCCTCGGAAAGGGGATGCGGAGGGTGAGTGTACTCCGAAAATAGCTTCTTCAGATGCATCAAGCCCAGGGCGGTGTGCTGGGGATTGGCGCCAGCCGCAGAATCGTCGATACCGCCGCCGCCCCCAGAACCACCACCTACGACGCTGTTGCTTCCGCGCAACTTTCGCATTATGTTCATAGTTGCCGATTTTCTAGAAACAGACAAAGACGAGGTCTTCAACTTTTTCAACGGCTGAACACGAGGTCTGGATAAAGCCGTGAAACTTATATCAACAGATAACGAGTCGACCGCAATGACGTGAATCAGTGCGATGAATAATCCAAGTCACAAGATCGCGATTATTTTTTAATTTATTGATCGATTTGAGGCAGAAAGAGCAACGAATTGGTGATATTCGATGCGTGACTGAAAATATCAACAAATGGATTCATATATGAGCTGACGTAGATTCTGGTGTCGTGTTACATGTACCGGAGCAATGTGTGGCGGAGATAATGATAGTTAGATTCTGTACCAGTAATGTGGGAATATTTGAAAGTGAAAAATTGTAGAGAATGTTGGATTATCGATCTGTGAAAATTTATGAATAATTAAATTATTTGCTCGATTTTCTTGGATTTTTGGTATTTGTTTTTAATCTGAATTTTTAACATAACCGATAGCGGAATTTATCGAATTCTCGATGTACGTGTGGGTGATTGATGCAGATTTGTATAATACGATTAGAGAATAATAATAATTGACAAATTTTTTTCGGCTCAATATTTACGTCTGCCTTCTGTCAAACCGCGGTGGAAACGTCATTGGAAAGAAAATTTGGAGTAACTTGTTCGCGTGGTTTATGTGAATGACAGATGTTCATAACCCGCGATATTTGTCGATTTAACAAATACAGGGTATATATTTTACCTGTGACTTTTGTTGAGACGAAGAATCCTACATTTTCTTATGGAAAATCAATTTTTCTTTCGGGTGCTCTCAACGTTTTATTACTGCTACTAGCAGACATTTTGACATTTGATCGCCCCCTCTCGGCGCTCTCGACGAACGCTATACGTCGATACACTGATCACGTGACGCGTGACGTACGCGCGATTCCCGCGAAGAATTCAAATCCTTCCATCGTCACGACAAATTACTACTTTCCACTATATTCACGAAGATTTTTCAAGAATTTGAATTTTCTTTTTATTTGAAAGATTCTAAAATACGCATTAAGCAATATTTCTTTGATATAAATGTAGATGTGAATATGAATACAATTGCAAGAGGTGATGATAAGTCGCATACCTATCGCCAGCTACTGTACTCAGTTAATTTATACAGCTGTTGTTTATTCAGGCTGATTAAGATTGGCGTTGAATATTCTAAACTCGTCGTTAGTTATCAGTATGAACTAGAAAGAGTCTGAATACGCAAGTTTGAGAATGTGTAGGCGATACATTCCATATTAATGGGAAAAAAAAATACGCTCTAAGTGATAACGAATATACGGATCAAATGACACCCTTTCTACAAGATAAAAAAAATAATTTTACCCAACGAAAGCTCAGATATCAACAAATTGAAACAAAAGAGTTTATCAAAAAGTTGGAAATAGTAAAAACCCTGGTATTTTTTACTCACGTTGGTTTAAAAAATAATTCAAGAATTTTTACACAATAATGCAATTTGAAATTATAATGAATTTTTTCGAATAATCCCTGGCAGTCTTTTGCATTAACATAAAAAAAAAACCCAAGTTTCACGATTTTGAAAATTTCGATAAACCTTAAGAATTAATTACGTGATCTAACTTAGTACTGCAGATTTTTCAACCAGTTTTTTTGTCTCGAAGAGAATGCGAAATTTAACAACGGAATTCAATAGTTTTTCAAGACAAATTATTGAAAGGAATTTTGGATTTGTTTTTTGTGTCATATATATTGATTTCGAAAGATAAAGAAAAATATTAAAAAACCTGCAATCTTACTTAAAAAATGAAATAATTTCAAAGACGAGTACAAACGGAACGGTGTTATTTATTCGATAAATAGTGATAAGCGAATATGTACAGTATTTGACGTTTTTGCAAAACATCATCTAATATCAGTTCATGTGAAAAAGTCTGAAATCTTCTTTTGTTTTTTTTTCGTTACTTTCACGCCGTCGTTTATATCGTTTATATTGTTTACCAGTATAGTCAATTCTTCTAGAGTCTGTTTTTCCATAGGAGGGCTACTTTTCATTTTTCCCATCAATTCAAGACTGGCCAATCTCGGCTTTTTCGCCACTCTCTCACCCCCTTCTTTCCCATTTACGTCCTGCTGGGATATCAAATCTCTTCGATCTTTGGACATCTTTGGTACAAGTGGTAAGACAGACTGCGGTTGACTATTGTAAACGCAATTTTCACTTTCGTCGTTGGTTTCTTCTTGTGTTTCCACCTCTTTGATCGATTGACAATCTTTCAGGTCAACGTCAGAAGTCGGCAACCGCTCCTCTTTATTTTCCTGCGGGGAATCTGCGGCTGGCTCGAAATTTTCTTCCAGCCATTTCGCTATATCCTTCAGTTCGGCTTCTTCCTTCTCTCTGTCATCCGACGTGGAGTACGACGAGCCGTTGACATTCTTTCCAGCATTATCCGAATTGCCGCAAATTTTTATTTCTCCGACTTTGATAGCTGCTTTATTATCGTCGGTCGTCGACTTGCTCAATTTGCCAAAATAATTCGTCAGCGGTTTCATTTTGCTCCGTTTATGCAAGGAATGGTAAAAATCCAAGTACGAATGCTCAGAGTTGGAGGCACACGTCTGATTCTCGGATAAAAGAACGAACAGCTGTCCTGAAAGTCGAGATTGAGAAAATTGTATCGATTCACAAATCTGAGTCTCACGATAAAATTCATCTTACCAACGTCGATGTTTCTTTCCACCAAATGCCAGTACATAGCGGCGACCTTATCCCTCAAATCTGTATCTCCGAACGTGAAATAGACCATCGATCGTCCCGCAGTGGCGGCAGCCATGAGCTGAAGCAGAACCTTGAGCTGCGGATTTCCTTTGAAAGCGCCGCATCCCCAATTTCCGGTGGCTATAGCGGATAAGTTGTCTTTGGGTACTTCGGGGCAGCAGAACCCGACGTAGGCCTGAATCGGAGTAGGAAAACCGAATTAGACGCCGCCGAAATTGGATCTTTGCGCTCTACCAGCGTCATTTATACCTTATTCAGTTCTCTGATCAGATTCGTAGTCGTAAATTGGGTGTGAGACTGTTTGAACAGCAGCGCATCGATAGCAACGACCGAGGTTCGCCTCCTTCCGCTACTGTCGAAGGGAGTTTTGTCCACAAAGTTACCCATCCACTTGAACGAGTCGCTGTACCCTTCGTAGGCACTGTATTGCTCGACTCCTGTGACTATCAGAGCCTCCGTGTCGTCCAGAGCCTCGGCGATCAGCATGCTGACCATGAGCTCGGGGCAGATAACGAATCTGATTTCCTCCTGGACGCAGCCCCAGCCGAGAACACCGCCGCCTACGTATCTGGAAACGATTCGTGAGATGATTAGTGAATTTGGGATTTCTGGGGTCCGAGTCGACCTCCGTTACTCACTTGTTGGCGAAATCAACCTGCAGAAGACCGGCTCCTTCGGTCTCGATTGTCCCGATGCTAGTGATGTGCAAGGGCGGTAGTTTCGCGCTTTGCCTGTTCCATCGGGGGCAATTCTCCTTCGGGATGTAACGTCGTTGAATGGTTATCACACCCTCCGGGGCTACTCTATGGAAAAACCAATAGAGGTTTTCATTTAAAGCGGGGGGAGAATAACTCAAATTACTGAAATAATGAGAAGAAAATTAATTTGAAACGAAAAAAAAATAGTTATTCAGTGAAATTTTGAGTTATTTCCCCCTCGATTTGAAGAATATTCATTTGGTATTTCATCGATTGTAATATCGAAGTTGAACTATCGTTTGCGAACGTGCAAGGCAGACAATCACACCTTTGCTTGTGATCCTTGTGAAATAGTGAAAAATGCACTTGAGTTTTTCCATCACAGCCGAGGACCTTTCGAATCTCTCCCCTTCTTCGAAAGCCCCGAACAATCTGAAACGCGATGAATTCATCAGACGCTATTCTAGGTATTCAAAGCTTCCGGGATCCTGAGATTGCGACAATTTTCACCTGTTGAAATTTATCTCCGGATACATGGCGTATTCGGATTGTGGATTGGTAGAGTTTCTACGAGGAAAAGTGCAGAGGAAGGCGTTAGCCAGTAAGGAGCCAACTTGCAGTTGGCTCAGGCTTAGAGCGACGTTGGTGTGCCGTTTGAGAAGTTGTATAGGAGCTGTGACCAAAGAGGGTAGCTGCAGAGCTAACTCCACTATTTTAGGGAGTAATCCATCGCAGAACATGCCCAACTCGTCTTCGTCCTGCAAAATTGAAAGAAAAAAAAAACGATAGAAACGAGAAACTTTCTTCGCAAATCTTCCACAACTTACATCAACAAAGTAATTATGAAGAGCAGAAAAGTCCCAACGCTGAGCGTATTTCTGGTTGTAGGATAGTATCGCCTTCTCTAATTGATGCGTGGACATGAAACTCTGTAGTAAAGCTTCTTGGATCACTTCCCACCTCGGTCGTAATCCATTGCTGCTGTTTGTCTGTAAAAATTATTAAAAAGAAACTACAGTTTTTTACATCGAATAGATAGAGTCGAGTCTTTACATCGACGATTATGTAACTCACGTGATTGTTTGGATATAAGCTATGCGTCGAATGAGGCATCCTGACGTATCCCGGACTCCACTTGTCCTTCTGATGATTCGGAAACGGTTTAGGTGGCTTCGACAACGGAAGCTGATTAGAGAATAGGAGATCGACAAGATTCATTAATGATTGTGTTTCTGTTGAACGTTTTCTTTTTATCAAAGGCTAATATTTCGAATTTAAAAGTACCAAAAGGCATGATTCCGAATTAAAAATTACTGAAATAATGTTTCGCACGGTTTTTTCCAGCAAACATGCGGCCAAACTGTGCAAAACTCTTATTGCGATACGTTTTATCCGTAATTATGCCTATCGGTTACTTTTAAATTCGGAATTATGGCTTTTTGAGCCCGTCTCTTATCAACTGTTCGATTTCTTAGCTGTATATAAATTAATAAAAATTGTGATATTTAAATGTAACATGGAAATTAACACAATCCAGTTTTATGTTGCAAAATTGGGGTCTAAAGATTTCCTCAAACTTTCGAGGCTCTTCATAAGACAATTTTACTTTTTCCATAAGATTCTGAAACGATTTTTACTCCTAGATTCAAATTTTAAAGACTTCAAACATCTGAAAGAGGAAATTCTTCAATATAAATGAATCTAAACTGTAAAATGAAGTGTTTTGAGTTGCATATTGTATTCTAGAGATCCCATTGAACATTCGCATCAATATTTTGTTAATCGAGGTATTCTGGCGCCGAAACGAGCCGGAATACTCATCCGATAGCCGATCGAAGAACCGAAAATCTTGATTCAAAGTAAATCGAGAGCGAAAGAAGATCTAGCTTCGAGATTGACCATCAAATTCTTTACCCATTCCTTGTTTTACCGTCTTTTAAGGTCCGTAGTGACCCTGAGTTGGCGCCTACGCTCTGATCAATGATAAAAAATAGTAAACAATACATAATAATTTTTTCACCGCAAATAATACTGTGTGATGCGAAGATGCGACGATCGGAGCGACCTGCTCGTAGCCAAATTTTCCCAAACAATTGTGAATCTCTTCCATGCTGACGCCTTTCCATTCGGGTTCGTCCGTCGACTCGGCTTCGTTCGGAGCTGCTGGAATCGACGAAATCGCATAGTTTGTTTATTCGTCGAATGAAATTGCGAGTAATTGAGATAAAATTGAATTTAAAAAACCTTCGTTTGAATTCGAGGCGTCGACATCGTCCTGAGAGAACATCTCCGGGGACAGCTGCTCTTCGTCTACAGAAAAATCGTATATCTTCGTCGCTGTCGCTGATTTGTTTATCTCGGACATTTTATTGTTGGTTTTTATTTATTGTAAGCGTTAAATGATGTGTTGCACAGAGCTGTTCGCTGGCTATTCACGATGTGTTTCGAGTTAACCTATAAACTCTTGGAAAAACATTCCGTGTTTTTAGTTGCGATCAAACCGCGTGATGAAGATAAATCGCGCTTTTCGTGCACATAGAGACAATTTTGTGGTATAATTGCCACTTGGGAATTTTTAATACTGGTTGAATTATATTTTTAGACGCGTATTAAAGGTTACTTGAGGTTCGTTGAGATGACAGCTGTCAGATAAGGCGGTTAGTTACACAAGAAATAATCGTGTGCGATCGTCAATGTGCGCTTTAAATAATCATGACGATCTTCGAACTTTTGTTATCGATACCCTGAACGGTAACAAGTGGAATTTTATTTATTGTTGACAGACAATCCCGCGAAAGATTACAGCCTCGTCTATTCTGTTGTTTGCTCGCGATGGTTTTCGGGTAAAATTCGACAAAACGGCGGGAGATTTGAACTTATCGTCACTTCGGATTCGAATTGACGAAGTTTAGACTCGATTATTTGATAAATTCTGATTGTTATCAACTCTAAAATAGTAGATTGATTGAAGAATATGGAAATTCGTTATTTCCTTGTTTCAGGTTGTTTAATTTGTTTTTAAATCAAGAAAACCGCATTTTTCAACATTTCGTATCTTCGTATTTTCAAAACAAAAAACACTTGTTTCGATTGGATCGATGAATAGAATCTTTATCTAAAAAATTAGAATTATCATCAATTCGTCATTTTTTCTAAAAATGTTTATTTTCCAGCTCAAAAAATGCGTCTTTGTATTTTTATATGACGTTTTTTTCAGATTCTATTTTATAGTTGATGACAACCGCGCAAACTTATCATAACATAATAAACATGGGGATGTTAAAGGAAGGATGTGATAAATAAAAGGGTAGTATGAAAAAAGTTAAAGAAAGTTAAATTTATTGTTTAATCTAATCGAAATTGAAAAAACAAATCTAAATGGGAATAAAAAAGAACAACAACTATAAGGATGATTATGTACAAAATATACAAGTTGAAAATGATAGAAAACGATCCTCCGAGATGAATATTTGAATGCACAATATTTCCTTTTGTGATTAAATACACTTTATTCGATATATATCTGTTTTTTTGTTTCAATCGTTTATTCTAGGCGGTCGCCGAGTGGCAACTCTATCAGTGCTACACCTTGTAATTAGGGTAAAATAGGACAGTTTGTTTTTCTTCAATTTTATTACATATCACTATATTATATTGGACATTTACTGATGGAATACTTTGATTTCTTTTTTTTTATTATTATTATCAATTATAGATATTAGATAGCGTATCGTGATTTCCAACGTTCAAAATCATTCGTACATCGCCGGATGTAATTTATTTCGTACTAATTATCCAGCAACGACATTCCTTGTCCTAAATTCAATAAACCCAAAACAAACATTTGAAATATTATAGACTGCACTAAAATCGTTTGAGCAATACTTGAAAGTTTGGTCAAAGTTTGATAAAAAAAAAAATAGAGGATCAATATTAAACACGTTGGAAATCAGTAAAGATGGAAATAGCTGGATTCAAACGCAATAATTAATCACATTCGTGGATTTGATATCCCCTTTTTCAGTCGCTCCCATTATCCTCGCAGCTGTATATATTCTCACGCTCTTTATTATTCATCCAAATTATTCGATATAGTTATTGAATATGTAGTTATTATCGTTATTTCACATAAACTGATCTATAGAACGTTTACAAAGATGTCGATATTATTTTTGCCGTTGCACTTGATCATATTTTGTATTTATTTATTCATTATTTTTCGTTTGCCGTATTTTAATACCTCGTACTCCTCCTGTGGGCAAGCTTTGCCGCTTAGCTGTATCGTGTGTACTTTAAAAAAATCCTTACGACGATCTTACAATTTTTATTCATTCAGTTTCATTCTGATTAAACGATACTCCAAGTGTATTTTCGTTACATACGCAATGGGTCATATTCTAGATAAGATTAGGATTACTATCGGCATTAGAATTGAGCTATAATTTATCTATCAATCGATAAAATCGAGCGTAAGAATTTTATCAAGTATTTTATTATCAATTGCATATGCAAAAGCTAAGAAGCATCGCATCAGCTAGTCATAGTACTATAAAGTTAGAGCCGTAACTAAAGCCTATTTGTAGGTTTGTACAAAACTTTCTCTCTCTCTCTCTCTCTATTTCTCTCTCCTTAATCGCTCGCGAGACCAATAAGTACAGTAATCATCTAGCTTCTCCCAACCTGTTTTTTTTTCGATTCATAATAGACAATGAAACAATCCATCGTCGTTATGTGACTAAGAAAAATTTACAAAGTCAAATGTACATCAGGTAAGAAGCTATACAGCAATTCTAGTTATTCTATCTGCGTGACAAAACAACGAATATTTATTGTCAATGTAATTTTTATCAATTATATGTATTGAATACGTCAAAATTGTTAAAAGAAAAAAAACTTGTCTGAAAAATGGTTAAAAGTGTTTATGTATTGAATATATTCGTATAAAGAATCGCGGTGTTTGACTCAGATTGACAAAATTTGAGAGAAGCTAGATTTGAAGCACCAGGAACAATGTGCAAAGACAATTATGACAATCTCGTTCTTCAATGTTTAAATAATTTATTATTATTTTATACCGTAATCTTACTAGCTGCGAAATATTATGATTCATGGGATGGATTAAAAGTCGTTCAAGCGTTAATAAATTATAAATACTATACACAGTGTACGATGATGGTTTTTAGATTTAAAATTAACGATGACAATGAAGAAAAAAATGATGAAAAATGATTGCATTTGCCTCCCTCACAAAAAAATATTCACCTATGTACACCTATCATATCTGTTTGAAAATAAAAGATTACAATTAGAAAAGAAAAGTGATAAATAAAATTCCTAGTAATGGAACTCATTTACCCATTTTACAAATTAACTTCACTTTTCTCTCTTTTAGTTAATTGTAAGTTAAAAACCCAGTACTTGAACGGTTTTTGATCTCGTTGCCTTAACATATATATATTTTTTTAACACAATTCATTTTTTTTTTTTAATATTGCAATCTCGTACATTATTATCTCGAAGGATTTCAGATTCATGATTTTCAAAATGTTTATGTCATCAATTTCTCGATAGAATAGCAGCTTCGATCCACATATGCCGTAACCCACTCGTTAACGTCACTCTTCAGATTCTTAAACTTTAATTAATTAATCCTTAAAATAAAAAAAACAACAAAAAAATAAAAATAAAATCGATTATGCCTTATACAATGATTGATGAGATCACAATAATTGAATTTATTCAAATCATAAGAATATATATATATATTATATGCGAATGAATGAATTTATCAATCGATACCAGAATTATTACAAGATTACCCAAAACTTACAAATCATTGAACAGTGAATTGCAATATTTGTCAATATCAGATTACGGAGAACGATAATTTTTTACAGAATTCC
This sequence comes from Euura saliciscinereae, assembly GCA_018420115.1. Lineage (NCBI taxonomy): Eukaryota > Metazoa > Arthropoda > Insecta > Hymenoptera > Tenthredinidae > Euura > Euura saliciscinereae. The sequence continues at coordinate 130,929 of JAFFZH010016184.1, read as the reverse complement.
ATTAAACAATCACATTTTTTTTAAACAAAAAATACAAATTTACACTTCTTATCGACACGATATACACATATTATATTTACAAATTCAATTCAAATGTAATCAGTAATCTACTTGTAATCAAGTTGAACGGAACAAGATTTGAGATTTCAACGATAGTCAATAAGAAAGAATCCCACACTGTTTCGATGAATGAACTTTTGGGTCTTCCTGTGAGTAAAACGGATTAGGAATACGGTTTGAACTTTTTAAGTGAAATATCCTAAGATAAAGGTATCGTTAAGGATTGTGCGATCGGCCAGTTGCAGAAACAGCTCTTGCTGCTCGTGGAATGAGTGTTTGTTGAGTAAGTCTCCTAGGCATTGGTATAGATGATTTTGTCGGCGTTGTTGTTGTCGTATCAGTTTTCATCTGAGCTTCTTTAATACTACTGTTCAAATCGGAAGATCGATTCTGTGCCGAGTCTTTAGATTTGTGTATCGTTTTTTTAATAGGCGAACTCTCCGCTATTGGTTTATCTATGAAATTCTCGTTGCGTGCTTGATCCTGACGAGACCTCGGTAAGCGCGGTGAATGATCGCTCGGTTTACGTAGAGTCCTTATCGCGCTCAGCACCGTAGGCGACGGAGGGTGTGGTTGGTTCCATAAGTCACTCCAGCTGAAATAAACCATAAATTTTCATTCACAACAACAAGATGAACAAGATAAAAATTATTCAGTTTTATTTCACTCGATTCGATTATTACGAATGACGATAAACTCACCCCACATGGCTAACCATTGCAGCATGAAACATTTTCAATTTTGAACCGTTATAATTTTTATATGATTAACGCTAAGACTATCTAAGTAAATATATCCTTCGTAATATATAAAGCTACTCTCATTCCATGCTGGGGATAAAATATGTCCAACGCGATGATAAACTACATTAAATTTAATACATTATGTATTTCTATCTGTGTGTATAGCACCAATGAATTCTATATTATAAAATATTTCAATAGCAACTTTAATCTGAGTTTATAAATATTTTTCTTTCTTTTTTTGTATTAAAATCTATAATCAATCACGTGATTAGCACCATTAAATTGAAACGACTGAAGTATTCTTTAGTTATCAATTAACTTAGTAGGTGATTGATGAAGATAGTTAGCTGCTTTATTGCATGCGGTACTACGAATGTTATATCAATGGACAAACGGCTCGGAAGTAAAGGAGATGTAAATAAATAAGGAAGTAGAAAACGCATAGAAGCAGGCATCCCAATATTAGATCACACAGACTGACACACTCTACCTTCCCGATCCTGAAGCTGTGCGTTTTGTCATATCACCGTAGAAGAAGGACGACCAGAGCAGCAACAACAACAAGTTATTTACATGTCACGTTGTTCGGGGGACATATTATATGTGAAAAAAAAATGGAAATGTATGATAAACGATGAGTTATCTTGTCTCACTACGTTGCACAAGCTCATTTCCATATTTACTGATTATCATAGAATTTCTCCTCGGAACTGAGCTCGTACAACGTTCGAAACCGTTTGGTGCGAGAGTATAAGTAATAATGTCGATGATATCATGAAAATGGATCAACGATGTGGTTTGTTTCTCCTCCCATTGTCAGTTTCCAGAATTGATTCGATATCGTATAAAGTGAACATTTACAATTTCAAACCAGTGATGAAGTAAATAATATCGTGTGTACACACCGCACGATGGTAGTGAATTGAATAAAACGTAACTCACCTAACGAGAGGCCCCACGTTACCATCCTGTGGAAGTGACTGGAGTAACGAAGGTCCTGCTGACACCGGTCGCACCTGGAATTTCGAAAAAGTTTTATAAATTATACAATTCAAGCTACTATCATCCGAGCAGTCGTTCCCTATACCCACTTTATCCGTCTGCGTAGCTGCGTTGCACGTTTCTTTGCCGATATCGTTGCTGTTGCACGACGACGAAGTACTGCACTGTGAATCTATACCGTTTATTCCCTGATACTTTGTCATTTGAACCTGAGAAGCAACATAAAAAAAAAATGTTTTTATAACGAAAGAAATTGTCTTACAGGCATAAAAAAAATTCCTTTTTTTCGTGATTCTGGTCCAAATTATCACCTGTAGTAAATGTATCGTTCTATCTTTGTCTTCGAGTTGTCCTTGTAAGAAAACGTTTTGTCTTCGCAGATCGGCTAATTCGTCGGCTACTGTGTTTGCTCCGCTACCTGGAGATGTGCTCGCGTCTGTAGTTCCATTTTCGTTCAGGTTGTAGAAGAGACCATTCTGCAATTATTATTTTATTTTCTAATTTGAGTATAATAAATATAATGATAATATATATAAATTGGAAAAATAATAGTGATAATAAGTATATTAGATTTTGATACAGATTAGGGATAGAATAATTTTTGGAATACACACCTTCAAAGAATTATCGAATGGGTTGAGAGTTTCTGCCTAAAATTGAGGAAAAAAGGAAGAAAAAAAATCGATTAGACATATTTGATCTCTGTAATAATTATCGTTTTTATAATCGATTTGTTTTTATTATTTCAAGATTGTTAACACAGATAATGATAAATTATTATTGTACACACATGTAATAAAGTAAAAAAAAAAAATGATAAATCAAAGAAAATTATAACATACCCTCGTCAAACCGTTCTCTCCTGACTTCAAATGCAAAACGAAGGATGACCAAAAAAATAATGCAAAAAACAGAAAACAGCGTGTTAATTATAACAACACAACACACAAAAATTATTAAATTAAAAAGCGTTCGTAGGTTTTATTCTTCTAATTAAGTAAAAAAAAAAAAAGAATGATGTGAAATGTTTTTTCATTGCAATTTGTGCAAAATATCAGCTCTGTGGAAAAGCTGATGCAAAAGCAATTAATTATATATGACGCGACATAATTGTTAATTATAATGAACCTAATAACACAGATGTAGGAAAAAATGAAAATAAAATGAAAGAAAAACACATTCAGATACTGAAAAAATATATAGAAAATTCATATTTTTTTAAACGTTTTCTTACCTCCTGAAGGACACGTTTCAATTTCAAAAGCATTGTCTTGATCGAGACTATGTCCTGAAACATGTACTGATACGTGCCACGCTCTAGCCTCAGGCTTCCTTCGTCTCCAGAGTCGAGACTCGGAGATTGAATCTGAATTAATAATAAGACAAACGAGAAGAAATTAATGAAAGTGATTTAATATTTCCACCTCGATCAATCCAAAAAATTCAAAGGATTCAATTTCACGGGGTTTTCGCGAAACCTTATAGGACTTTGTGATACTTTATGCAAGTTCTGGAACTTTGAGCAAAATTGAAAAATATTTCGATTTGTCGAAGAGATTTCTAGCGACTTCATACATGCACCGGAGTTCAAGAGATGATTAAGCTCCTAATTTTGATTTCCCGTTCGTTGATTGGAAAATGGATGAGTTCGATGCTCATCGCTGCATCAATTTTAACACTGAACGAATGAAATTCTGACTATAGTTAGAATCCTGGATAGATTCTCAATTTCGAGATCGATGTTATTGATTGCAAAAATTATCATAAATAATTACATTTCTCGGGGGCCTTAGGGGACTGGAAACTCCTCGAGTTCGCACACTGTCCAAAGAACGGGGTGAATCCGTTCCTGATCTACTTCGCAATAATCTGGACGTCCTTCCACTACCGATTCTGAAAAATATAAATAAAACCTACATTCAGACAATGATCGATAAATGCGAATCAGTAATCGAATTACAAAGAGTAATTATTCATAGAAGCCACTCGAAATTCGAGGCTAGTTTCCTTTTCTATTTCTAATTGGTAACGGTGTCTTGGTGTCCAAAACTGACATTTTTCGGCATCAACAAATTTCTTTTAGATATCCTTCTTCATAAAAAAAAATGTCTCATTCCCTGCCAAATCGTGTCTAGAATCGCTGCAGATTACCAAAATTCAAATTATTCTCTTCTTCTGTTATCAGAGGACTAGAACAGTCATTTTTTAAAGAAATTTTTCAGTAATATCATAAACCTAGAGGCATAGAGTAAATTGGATTCCAGCTATACTATAATATCAGGGTGTCTAGCGTTATATAGTGGAATATCTAGTTCCCTGACATTTTTACCTATTTTCTAGTTGAAAATTCGTATTTTTCTAGGAATTTTTCAACCTAATTTACCCAAGAAAAACAATTTTCGAATCTGAATTTCTTTATAATTCATACAACAAAATTTTTCATTATGTAAAATCAAATTATTGCGTTTTTGATTAACGATAATTTAGGGATTGCTATCTTTGACTCCAATAATCAAACTGGAAAACAAATTTGGAAATGAGAAAATTTTCGAATTTGATCAATTATCAAACATATCAATAAACATTCAAATTCAAAGAAGCCCTAAGTAATTTTGGGGTCAGCGCGTGAATTTAGTTATTTTCGAAAAATTGTACACAAACAAGACGTGAAAAATGGAAAAAAAAATCCAGGATATGAGCCCGTAATTCCCGGTTTTCCAGATTTCCCTGACTGCACCTAGACACCCTGCATTATACCGATATTGTGATAAAATAGATGAAACGCTACCTTCCGCGTTCGCACATGGCACGTATCGCCACAGAATTAGCAAAATTAGTAGCATTGCTGTTATTAATCGAAAGATTCGGTTGTCTCGGAGGTGGTGAACCTCCGGTCGGCGTCGTACTTTCCGACGATAAACCAGAATCTTCGGTATCATTCGCTAACGATATCGAATTCTCGTTAGATCGATTTCTAACCGATGATGTAGTAGTTCTTTTTCTCGCACCTCGACCACTTTCCGCGGGTGATGCCATCGTGAACGATTATTCAGACAAAAATAATGAAGATAATGAAACAAAATCAAGCAAAAAATCGTTCAAATATTGTCATAACGATACGAAATCGTCGTTTGAAACGTATAAATGCATTGGTCAAGTTGCAGGCAATAATTAAGTCAAGCAAATAATAAAAATACGTTCAGATAAACTTTGATCCAGTTATTCATATCAATACGATGACATCGATAGTCGCGAGTCGATGTCCACAATCAAAGACCAATTATAATAACCCAAACAAAACCAAACCGGCGGAATAGAACAACAAGCCGTTGACTCAATTTCGATATTTAAATACAGAAACGAGGCTTATATCTACACGCAGTAGTCAATCTAATTATTGTTTGAAACCGATTAGTTTCTCCGATCATCGTCAAAGTCTAGAAGATCCACATTTCGAATCATCGCGACACCTGTTCGACGTAATTCACTATTTTTGCGAATAAAAAGGAAACCAAAAAAAAAAAAAAAAAACTCCGAGTCACGTGGCGAACGGTGCAAGAAGTCGATGGACGCGTAAACGATTTTGTATTTTTCAGACAGCCGGTGTTGAAATACGGTAATCTATCAAGGACTGCAGGTAAACTCCGACGGAATGAACTTGCGGGTATGATGTTCGTTGGTACAGAGTCGAATCGTATAACTGGTCGACTGGCATTAGAACGAGAGTATATCTGCGCAAGCGTTGGGCACTAGCCGAAGAAAACCGCTCGATAACCGCTAGCCGTGTCTGCGAAAAGCAAAAAGTTTAAGAAAAGAGAGAATACAGAGAACGATGGAAGAATTTCTTCCTTTCAAGGATGATCGATCGATGGATTGGATATCTACTCAGTTCGATCAATAATGATTTCACAAATCGATGAAAAATTGCAGAATTCAAAATTTCGTTCTTTTTTTTTTTTTAAAGAATATAAAACGAAGAACCAAGAACCGTGCAAACAAGAGTAGATAGGTTCTGCCACGTGAACATGATGAGACCTCGGTCTTGAAAAAGTGGCTAAAGAAGCCTGAGATTTTCTCGATTTTTACTGCGGTTCTCGTTTCCAGTATATTCGCCCAAAGAAACAATGGGAACGAACGACGCAGAATGGAGTTTGTTGTTCAGTTAAACAATAGTCCCTGAAAATTCCCGCCATAATAATTAATGACACAGTAGCCATGCTTCATCTAGACTCATCCTCATGGGAAGCAATTAAGCACGCGCTTCTCCGCGTGTCTCGAATACCCTCAAGACCACTCCTCAAGGGCCCCTTCTCTATTCTGCGTATATGTAATTTAAATTAGAAGTGGGATCATCACACTCTCTTACGTTACAGACTACTTTGCATACGAGGAGTTCTCGTAACTCTTGAGGATTCGTGGTTGGCTTCAGAACCTTGAAGGGAACACGGTGGTGTAACTGTTGAAAAAATATCTTGAAAATTTCTTATACAAAGAGGAATGAAATTTAAAAAATCCTGGTGATTTGAATGAAATTTATACAAAACATCTTGAAATTTCATATTTGTGTCTTAATATTAAAAAAACATACCGAGTTTTCAATAACTATATGGTTCTATTGAATTTATGAAACTGTTTTGGAGATTCATTTTTGGTATTTCAGTCAATTATCAATATTCCATCCAATTATCATTTTTTGGTTGATCCTGCAATATTTTATGATCCGATTCAGCAATTATTGTAGCAGTGGAAACCCATTTTTCAATAAAACTGCCATGATTTCTTATATCATATGAGTATTCAGCCGAATTTTCGAAACATTCTGTGTATGAAACTTATTATAATCTTGGCTATGAAATTTCCGAATGATTTTTGAATTTTCAAAACTATTATTTGCGTATATCTCAGGAACCGTAAGGTATTTCGAAAAATACTCAAGACAAATTTTGTAGCTCGTGTAAAACCGCAGCTTTTATGATCAGAGACATTTTTTGATCAGGTCGACGGTTTCTAAGTAATATCAGATCTTATCTTGAAGTGTACAAAGGAGGTTTTTCGTAGTGCGAGAAGAACTGTTTTCTCTTGACTAGCGTGTACCTCGTGAACCGTTCGTTATTTAGAAAAATACTTTAAACAAATTTTCTAGATCTTTGAACACCGCATCTTTTATGTTCAGAGACATTTTTCGATAGGGTGAAATGATGAGTTAAATATTCAAATATTGAAAAAGTTTAAGCTTCACATACATTTTTATGAAACTTGATACAGAAATTTCTAACAGTGTCATCACGAGTCCTTCGAACTATGAAGAATACCCGCTTCTCGATATTAGATGATAAAAATCAAACGATCTAAATTTTAACGGACAGGAACGTTAAAAGCTTTGCTTCTCAATCACCGTCAATGTCAATGTCAATGTCGAGTAAGTCATAATAATGAAGTATAAAGTTATCAAGTTCGTAGTTTTGGCGCAGTATGAAATTCTCATTGCGCCACGAGCTTAGCTACTACGCGATATTTACATTACATTATAGTGAGGTCACTATGCACGTGTCTATAATTCTATGTGTGTTATATAGCAGTATGCATTATGAAAAAGCACGTGCATGGATCTATTTCACTCAGCGTGTTGATATAACACGGAAGCCAGAGTCATACTACTACGTATAGTATCATTAACCATAGGACAAGAAAACTTGGCAACGTTAAAAATCATCGTGCTATAGCATAGGGCATAGAAGCACTGTTTTTGGCCACACTACAATTTCTGGACAGTTCAAATTGTCGATTACGAAACTTACACTTTTGATTCTTCTATAAAAGGGTTAAAATTCAGTTATTTTCTTTATTATAAATTAATTGGATAAATTAATATGCTATACTGTTTATATTTTTCAAACATTTTGAACAATTAAAACGACATGTTGCGACTATGAGAAAATTCTCCAAGAATTACTGTGGTAAATTCTGAAATTCCAGTCATAAATAAAGTGTTTGAGTAAAAAGTTGAATTTTTAGTAATTTTTTAAGAATTTTCATAACGTTGCAACATGGCGTATTGATTGTTAAAAATGTTTCAAACGCAATAATTTGACCCATCATTGGACGGTTGTCAAAATGATCGGAATGAAAAATGAGATTATTTTTTTTAGATTGAATAATCATAAAAAATCAACGGTTGGCGGGAAAAATCTAACAAAATTCAGGAGTGCTTTTTTGAGATCGAATATTAATAAAGAAAATCGTGAACCCAATCAAGAATGGCGAGGGAAAATCATCGGTCGAGCAGACATGGAATGTCCCAAATTGAGATTGCGATTTAAACAATGAATTTTTTTATGAAAGAAAAAAAAATCAAATAAAAACTGACTAGTTGAATTAAATTCATAAATTCAATGCCTCATTATTGTTACAAATCAATTTATTCAAAAATTGTAGCGTGTCTTTATATCTTTTCTTTTTCACATATATTACGTTTGATGGCCAGAGACGGTACCAATTTATTTTTACACGCCTGTTATAAGACCCACGCACCTCGTGCCAAAAATGAATTTGAATTTTAAAGCTCGTGGAAAATGTCTGCCAAAATTCTGCTTCCACTTTCGTCTAGAGGTACTATGCTAGTGATTTCTGTGTAAATAAATTGCACGGGATTTTCGGGGGTTCGGCTTTTCGTCAGAGGGTAACGCGGGTAGAATTCGAGCCAGACGATCCAACCCTCATCCCTTTTTCCCTCTTCAGCCACAGTTTGGCTCGGCAATACTGCAGTTTGCAGTTGCCAAAACCCTTCTCTCTCTGTTGGTTTAATATATTATGGACGTATATCTACACGCATACTGACGGGGGTTGGGGGTTGGTGCAGATAGGCGACTAGTTTCCCCCATGGGAAACGCGCTTTTCGCCTTTGTTTGTTCGATATGAAACTACGTTCGTTTCTTTTTTCTCTTTTGCATTGATACACACTGTAAAAAATGATTGTGAATTTAGTTCACATTAACTACACTAAAGTCTTGTAAAATTTGAAATTTGCAATTAGTATAGCATGTTCTTTGAGTTAATTCGCAAATTTTCAATATTACTATACATTCATCAAAAAAATTCATCGTATTTGTAAATCAATTTTACACTAAGCTGCGAAGTGATTTCATGACTCCTGTATGTGAATGAAACTTTCAACACATTGTTGGAAGTTTACAATTACCATTTTTTACAGTGTAGACCTTAATGACGTGGCTGGAAGGTAGGCGGGAATTTCATTTGAAAAGTGAAAGGGCTATTTACGCATATCGACTTATGAATGGAGCGAGAAATATTTTTACAATATTGAATGCATTTTTCACATTTTATTCTTATTTTTTATCTTGTTTGCTATTTCAGGTGGTGACACGGAGCCTCTTATCGATCGGGAGGGAAATTTTACGAGACGTAAAAAAAAAAAATTGCGATAACAATTAAATACGTTCTCCTAGCTGTGTCGCCAAGATTATGACCGACACGGTTTAGATTATACAGATTTGAGAAAATCAAATGCGATTAATGGGAGGAAAAACAAGAGATAAAGTGTATTATGACAATTTTGAAGAAGTTTTTAACGTTATCACTACGGAATCCTCAACTGGAAAATTTTATCTCCTCAAGCCTTGAACGTTTCAAGAGTCGAATATACTGACTGTATAAATTCCGAGATAATTTCCTAAATTTTATGTTGCTTTCAATATTTTTTGTTGTATTATCGAATAAAAAAAAAAGTTGACACTACATCTTGAATTTTCAATTAATATAAAATTGTCGACATCAAAAGAACACAAATATTCATTTTTGTTCTCCTTCTGTTAATTATGTGTGTCAATAATTGATAACAAAAATGTTTTGCGACGGATTGAAAATATATAGGTATGTCGAATAATGAATTATGACGTCACTGAAATTGAATTCCCTTTCTTAATTGTTCTTTTCAAGAAAAACGAAGAAATACACCCTAATTATATCAAGTTATTAAAAGTGGTTATAAATACTAGAACAAAAAAAAAAAAATTGAGATCTGAAATAATGATTTATTTTCAGATATGATCTCGCCATCAACGACGTTACGTTGCTCTAAACTGATAATTTATTGCGGTACTTAATTTTGTAACGTATGCAAAACTCTATTTCGTTATTAAAATTCAGCCTACTCAACATTTGCATGTTCAAACAAACAGTAGATTGAACAAGAGAAATAAACGAATAATATATCCATTACAACCACTGGATGCTGCTGTAACGCGGTATCATCTTCATAAACCAAGGACAAACCGCGGAGATCATCTTCAGGAAATTAATACCAGTGCTACATCCGCATTTTTATATCCGTTTTTTTTTTTAACACTAAAGAATTTATTCAGAAAAAACAATGAGAATATTAATATCAATGAGATTTTATACTTTTAACTATAACATCGCTCTAGCGTATAATAATTCTGAGGGCAACTGCAGCTGACAGAAATAACTTGGATCGATTTTCCACGGCGACTGTAAGATGATAGTCGATTTTTCCATTTCTGGAAAATCAAGATAAAAATTGTCTAAGAGATTTCTGAAAGTAACAACGGCGTTTATTTTTTCTGCAGTGATTAGCTCGATGCTGCATCTGAAGAGAAGCAAGCGGACCGTGAAATGGAAGAATTTATTTGATTCCATTGGATCACAGAAACCGTGAATATCTCAAATAGTAGATAGTAGCAAAAAAAGAGCGTCGAAAATTCGGCATCGAGAATACTAGCTGTTATTAGTGTATATATATATAGTTTAGTTTAGTAAACATTATGAAGTGGCGATTGGCTTCAGGCTAGAGAACCACCAACTAGTAACGCTCTGAATACCGCGATAAGACTACGACACAATGGTTTGCCAACGTTCGTTCAATATTGTTATCTTATTTTCAGTTAATAAGAAACACAAACGATACAATTTTCGTTTCACCGAGGTATTTTTGTTTCTAGAAATTTTCATATAGCATCAACGTAAACTGCTTCAAAATTTCATTGAAATTTACTTTTGTTGAAATTAAAGTAACCACCTGAATTTTCAATCCGATTTAGTAACGGTCAGTATATCTCGTTCACCTTGATCCAGATAAGCCCTGAGGCTACGATGGAAGTCGAGTAGACTGAAAATACGATCGTCGTAACGCATTTATAAATTAACCGCGAATCAGTGGTGTTAGAAGTGATTAGATTACCGAGTGAAATATTCGATTTCGCTACAAGTTCACACCAGGAAACTCAGTCGGGTTTAAAATTAAATTACAAAATCGGTGTCTGAAATTATTTTTATTTATTTCTTTTTTGTCTTCAAATGCTCACATTCTTCAATATTGGTAGATAGTCGAAATGAATTACCTGATATCTGATTATGAGCAAGACTGTGACGTCAGAATTCATCTATACCGATCATCCGCTCAAGTGACGAGTGAGTTACCACGGACGACGCTAGATGGCGCCGGATCGATTTACCGAAAAGTGACGTCACAGCGTGGCGCGAAAGAAGGACTGTTTTCAAACGTTGAGTTGACATTATGACCTGAATCATTGTTTTCAATGATATATAATTGAAGAAAATGTATATTTTAAAGAAAAATCTTGACAAACACAATTTGGGAATGAATACTATTTTCATGGGAGAGTTTGAAGCGTTTATTTTTTAAAGTTAGAATATCCGTGGCTAAGAACCGACGGACACGCTCTCTGACCTCACATGAAACTGACGACATCCACTTCGGCATGACCGCGCGGGAAAGCAAGGAAGTGAATTAGAACTGTTATAATCATACCTCGAGTTTCGATTTATATGAACCGATTTTTTATTTTGAATTTTGTTCAATAGATATTATTTGCCTCAGATATCGATCATAGTCTCGGTTTTGAAGAGGAACACTATCATGTTGATGCTAATTACAGTGTGTATACCTGATATATCTGATGTACAGAGACACAAGACGGAAACGAGGGATACAACGGGATTTATACACCTGAACTAATTTCGCCTCCTTATCATTGCGTAAGGATTACTTCTTGCGTAACGTATATGCATGGAGGTAGAGAGATACTTTTCATATAGAACAAATACAAAAAAAACCGACATCAAAACCAAACTACTCAACCGATTTCGATGAAATTTATATGGGACCAATCTGAAAGTATACCCTTTAGAATAAAAAAAGAATTTTCCAAATCGGTTGATAAATGATGGAGTTATGAGGTAACAAACATTAAAAAAAAAAAAACGAATTGCGAATCTCCTCCTTTTTTTTAAGTCGGTTGAAAAATAAGGATATATACTTAAGACACTTTTTAACGATCAGAATCGAACGGTTACGCATCAAGAGAAACGGTTAACCAGCTGCTCGTAGTCAAATTACAGAGACTGTCCAATTCTAAAAGTAATTCTTGATATAACATTCAAGCGGTTATAAAGCGATTTTTTCATCCGTTAGCGAAAAGAGTTTCATTTGATAGGCTATCTAATCCCAACGATAGGGAAAAATATGACCACCAGTCGATTATGTGACGCTGGCATCGTACGAGTCTCGATATCTGACTACTTATTACCGATTTATTATTATTAGTCTAACCAAAACTGACTGTCTTTCCGTTTTATACAATATTGCCAATAATATCATCTGTATCTATTTATCTATTTATAGAATGTGGTGAAAATTACCCGAAAAGCAGAATAATAGATCATAGATGACAAGTTTATGTGGAAAATCGAGCACCATAATCGCTCGTATTAAAAACAGTAATTTTACGCGCACGCCCCATACAATATTTCCGGGCGAGGATATTATGAGTCACTTTGATGCCAGTTGGGATCCGCCCAAACTACCGTAAAAAGTCTTTTTAAGACAGTCCTGAAGTTATCTGTAAGAAGTAGACACTTCAGGGATCGAAGGAAGGCGTCAAAAAGTAACTTTTAATGCCTGTGTCAGAAGAAATCATATTTTTTTTCTCAAATACAGTTGAAACGCGAATATTGAAAAATGTGGATAAAAATCAGTTCTTTTATCGCTAATTCGATTTTGAATAATCATCAAATCATTTTATTTTCTTTTTAATAAAAAAATCTATGGGAGCCAATTTAATTTAGCTAATCGTAAGATCGCGGTGTCTCTGAAACTAGTACGAATAACGATGCACGATAAATTGTTGGAAATAAGATTCGTCATGAATTACAGAGATTTACTGACTCGAAACGACAAAGAGTTCGTCGATCTTTGAAAATCGGATCATTAACTAGTCTACCTTTCAAAGTCACACAATAATTCACTAGCGAAGTATGAAAGTCGTGCCACTCGGTACTAGATTCGAAAAGTATAACGACCATCGTCATCTTCTCTATAACTATTGTTCCGTTATTGTCAATTTTTTTTGTCATTTTTTTTTACGTACTGTCATAAATCTGTCTTTTTCTTTCATACAAAGAATGAATACATTCTTGATTTAACATAGTATAAAACAAGGAAAAACAAACAGAAAAAAAAAAACTAGCAGTTATTAGACAATTGCGAATTCGCGTGTTCAAGATCGTAAACAAGAACTTTGCGCTCATTATTGAAATCTCGAATTATCAGACGGTGTATAGTTAATAATGATAATGATGATTCTATAAAAGACATTTCACCACCAGCAGCAGCAGCAGTAGCAGCGGCAAAGTTATAAAATTAATCATGCAATTGTTTCTATCCTGCCTCTGACTTTCTATACTTTTTTTGTCTCAACTGACTGACATTCCATAGTTGCTTACGTTTGAACACGCCATGTCAAATAGTTTCCCAACAAATCAAGTTTTTAGGTAGATCAATTTTCTTCGTGGCACAAAGAATGTCATAAAACTAGATTTAGTGGATCGAATCAAACTAACATCGAGATAATTTATTCGGTCGTGCTTGCAGTGTATCAAAGCTCGTTATTCAGGGTTTGGTAGACTAACAATAAGGGGTAAAAGAGACCGAAGAATTTTACCGATATAAATTTAATTATAATGACGAAATTAATTATTATTTTTTTTGTTTTACACAGAGACGTAATCATGCTTGAATACTGATTGAATACAATTTGGGTGTTATTTATAACAAATTAAATTAGATTACATATGTCATATATATATGTGATAACAATTATTTATGATAGTAGTAATTAAAGTGTATCAATAATCATGCGGTTGATGCAAAAATAATACGATTTAATTACAAATAGATAACAAAACGATTAAAAAAAAAAAAAAATGAAAAGAAAAAGGAAGCCGTGTCCGATTGTAATGAATAAAAAAAAAAGTAAATTAAATAAGCATTCGATCTATACACAGATCAAAATTTGATTTACTTCCTGTCTTCATAGTCAAAGAATCTAAAAATAAATAATGTCCTAATGAAAAAAGATTCTGCAGATTATATTACTATCAGAATTAGAATTGGAAAAACAAAAAAAAAGTTTTTTCAAATCACTGGCTAATCGGAGTAAGAAAAATGAATATATATTTCATGTTTCTGTGTCACACCGGAAGTCTAACGACGCGTTTATGATATAATATTGGTTATTTCAGTTTCGGACACGGCGACCAGTCTCTCGCTCTCTAATCTTTTGTTCTTAGTCATCGTAATCATTATTTATCAAACTATTCTATTACGTCGTTTAATTTATCCACAATATCGACGAATATTTATTATTTTCTTTTAATTACTCTACATATACTGATCTTGGATATGGGGGATGCAGTTACATGAAAATTCCATTATTTATTTACCCGTTAGATGTTGACGAGTTTGTCGAATTGGCACTTGGCCCGCTAGTCGTTGAAGAGGCTGGCTCCTTCATTTCAATTTTCGACAATGTTTTCATTTATATATTTAGTTTAGTTAATTATATATCTCTCTTTCGTTCTCTTCTCTTCTTGCACTTTCAGTCCAACTCCTTCTTTCCTCTTTTCGTCTTCTCAATATTCGATAATTATATACCAATTATACAGTTCCTTTAAATAATCACACAACATATCCGACGATATTACAACACCACTATTTAAATATTATCATTTCTCGTTATTGATTATTTAAATATTTTATATTTCAATCATTTATATCCACCGATGACAAAGATTATATTATTTTTTATTCCGTTTTTTCCTCCTGATATTATTATTATTACTATTATTATTATTCAATTAATTTCTATCAACGAATGAATAAACGAGTCATTAATTATATACTCGGTTCGATTAAATATATCGCTAATTATTATAAATTATATAATACCTCATCACTATAATTGTGAATAATTATTCATAAATTGGATTTCATGTATTGATATTTGACTGTTCAAATATAGTGATTGAAAATTATTGATTGGTATAGATTGTTATTTCTTCTTATTATATTATAATAATAATTCTGAATTATAACTTCTTTCTATACAGTCGTGATAAGACCCCTGCCTACTGATAATGATCAATAGTATACCTGGCATGTGTTCAAAATTAGTTACCTGCATTGATTCCGTTCTTCGATTATTATATTTACTACATTCGATCAAATCTCTCTTTAAGGCTACAAGATAGGATATAATTTCGTTATTATTATATATATATATATATATTAATTGAAAGGGTATATAATTAATTAATCAGTATTAATACTGTCACCCGATCAATAATCGATTATATCAAGATAAGAGAAACGTTTTTTCTTCTTGCTTTTTTTTTTTTTCACCGGATGTGTTATTTAGTTTATATAATATTATTATCATAAATTCTATCGCCTAAACCTCTGGCACCGTTTCTATAGTTTTAATATAATAATACATAAATATATTGATATATATATTATATATGACCTGGAAGTCCCGACTATAAACGCGATAATCGCTATTTATTTAGGTACAAGATTATTAATTCTTATCTATCGAGAAAAACAAAGATTAGTTAATTTCGTCAGCTGCCTTTTAGTCACTTTTCCCTCTATTCATAAATTATCTCATCTAAATTATCTTGAAGATAAACACGCGACTTTGCTCCGTTTTGTAAAATACTAATTATACGAAATTGGAAAAATACACTCTCGAATACTAAATCCCTGAAAATTGTATGACCCAAGTCAAATTTCACTATTATTCTTCAATCGATTTTTTTTTTGCTTCATCTGATTTAGAAAATTTATTTTTTATTTTGTTATTTTTTTTTCATCTCTAATTCCTACACTAAACATCAAATTTTGTTAGATAGATACGGACGATGTAAAAAAAAAAGTGTGTATTATATAAGAATTAGAAGACGAAGAAGGAAGAAGCAAAGTGAAGATTATCGTTTTAAATATTGTTATAAATTTGTTGTTGTTGTTGTTAATGATTATTAATATATTGGAAGCTAATCTAGAAGCACTATAGTGAGTCGGTTGGTTTATTAGTATTTTTTTTTTGTTAGATGGCATAAAGATAGTAGCACCCATTTTCATATCCATTTTTTTTTTTTCTAGTTAGGATAAGTCAGCTGGTAGTAGTCCCCACCCGTAGAGTCCTCAGCGATTTGCATTTGCTTCACTCGCTTTATAAGCTCGCTAGAACACAAAACACTCCCACTGAATGATCCGGTCACTCTTAACACAAATCCAGAAGGCTAATATAATTAATCTTTATTAACTAGGAAAATATTAAATAGTGTATTAATTGTTAATAGAGTTATATGAGGGAGTTAAGAGTATAGAGAGTGTAGAGATTTTCTTCCATCAATCGACGTTAAGTTTGCTTGTGTCATGTTGTTCGTGTTGCTTATTATCGATAATTGTTGCTTTTTTTTTCAAACAAAAATGATCCCTTTTCCCACATAGATCACATATATTAAAAAAAAAAAATCTTCCAGATGGGGAAAACTGTCCCGGGCCCTTCTAAGGCCCTGTGAGAGGCGTGAAGTTTCTGATGGGGCCCCAGAAGGGAACTGGACAGTTTTCCCCGATTGAAAGTCAATTTCCACACGATTAATAGCTTCAATGGCTTTGTAGATCTTTCGAGAATGAGAATTCCGCAACCAATATGAAGAAGAACGAAGAAATCGGTTTGAAAGTGATTAGAATTCTTTAAGGTTGTATATTCTGGGTCCAAGAGTCTCGACACTAGACCGTCTCACCTTGGATATTGAACAATCATTAAATAAATTGTTTCAACCAAGAAGTGAGGAGGATTAATTATCAATCATTTCCTCGAAAGATATCATGTAGAGGGTGACTACCTAACGAATTAACTGTCTGAAGTTGACTCGAATCGAGAAATGAGCTTTAGGCAGATGGACTGGTTCTCGGACTGGTTCAAAGCTGTTATTTTTCGACCACATTTCATCACAAATCAATGAATAGTCTGAAGTTGGTGACAGTAAAAAAAAATGAGCTTTTAGGCAGTTGGACTGTTCCAGAACTGGCATTTTTCGCATTTCATAGCGGATCAATAATATACCTAACGAATGAACAGTCTGAAGTTGGTTACAAACGGAAAATGAGCTTGTAGACAGTTCCGAACCAGTCCAATCATCCAAAAGCTCATTTTTGAACAAGTCCAACTGCCCGCAAGTTCATTTCCCGTTTCTAGCCAACTTCATATTGTTCAGACGATGGGTGTTCACCCTGTATATTATTGATTAGCTACGAAATGTGACTGTGACTTTTTACACAGCGTTCTCTATCGATATAACAGAATGAAGACAAGTGCAAGCATTGTTATGTTCTCTTATCTACCTATTCCGTAATCTATGCGATTCGTAGTTTTGCATCGAAGCTGTCTAGTGACTAATACCGTAAAATATAAAATATTCATGTGCATATATCCTCGTTTATCATTCGTTCTAGTGTCTAATAATAGTAACAATAATGATAATTTTAGTACCAGATGACTCTTATGACTGGTCTAACGATAGTCGCGAAATTGAATGATCATTTCAAAGCGGTTTAAACATCCAGTTGAATGGAATTTGGAATGAATTTTTTTTAATCCACTAATTTATAAGTCACACGATGAACAATCAAATTTGCGAAACTTTGATTTCAACACCGATATATACGTATATAGATCCGCACACGATGACTGCCCAGAGCCAACTGTAGGCTGCAGGCTCTACGAGCAAGTGTTTGCTGTCAGGCTTAATGCGCGCTCGTGACTCGAGTCGCTATTTTGAAATCATTCATTCTCTAAATTGGATCAAATCGCTAGAATAAACTTACTTTTTTAATTATTGTAAATTGCTTTCAGTTTCTTTTTTTTTTCATACTGCAGTTAAAAAATTGCATAGAAGAGAAAATCTTATTTATGGCGATTGAGGACAGTCCGTAAGTGCGACTTAACAGAGGCCTTATCGCGACTGGATGGAGAGGGTCGCCGTTCGGTGACTAAGCGTACCATGTGCTCTTTCGCTCGATAGAGTAATACACACAGAGAAATTTTTACTTTACTCGTCTCTGTCTTATTCGCTGTAGATACAGTGATTATAGAATTTTTCGCGTTTCGTCATCGTTTCGTCAGGACTCCTTTATCCCGGTTCCCGCATATTCCCCCCAGCTCGTATAACACTGAGTTAAAGGAACAATGCGTGCCACTCTTGGCTGACATAAGCTATGGAATATCCCGAAGGGGGAACCAAAATTTTGAGAAACGAGACAGTTTTCGCCCACGGGAACAGCTGCAGCTGCGAATTCAGTCTCACTGAACAGAATTTCGCATTTTTACATCAATTTTTTTACTTTTCAAATTTTTCGGTTCTCTGTATTGAGACAGAAAAGGAAGTTTTTTTTTTTAACCAGATAATGAAAAGTCGAGTTTCCACTGAATTTCATTCAATTTAAGAATTATTGATCCGACGATATCTCGATAACGAATGATTGGATTTATATGAAATTGGGCTCAATCGACGTGGCTTTTTTGAATGTATAATTGATAAGATTTTTGCTTTTGTCGGTTCGGTACTTTTCGAATTATTTTAATGACAAAATTGCAAATAATGAATTAAAAGTGACCAAAAGGTGACCACGAATCTAAAGTCAAATTTGCGAAATTCAAAACGGCAAATCCAATATGGTGGACAAAAATCTCGAATATATATTCAGATTTTGATCAAAATTGGTATTCATAGGTTTTTTGGGTCGCTGATCACAAATTTGTCGTTAAATTTTCGTGAAACTCGATTTGAATAATGTCTTGATTAGCACAAAAAAAAAATGGAAGCTTCGAAGGCAGCCTAAATCAGCTTAGTTTTTTTGGTTTTTTATTTTGTTTCTGACCTTAACCAGAGTTTAAAAAAAAGTCGAAATATTTTTTCAAAAATTCTGTCATATCGATATTATAATTATTTTTGCCTCAAATTTTTAGGCCACATCTTTTTCAGATTTTTTTCCTCAAGGCAATTTGGTTATTTATTCCACAAGATTATATTTCACGACAAGCATCGATAGAGTCTAGGAATTTCAAGTTAAAATTCGTTGTTTCCCATACGGTTTCAGTTTCCTAGGTTATTGTCTCGCTTCACAGCTGCTATAGCTTCAATACATTGATAGTTTTCAAACGACCGTCTCGAACGTTTTTGATCCATGCGAAAGTCTTTTTCGTCAGGAATTATTTTCCCTGTATTTTATCAATCGAAAATTCCTCAGAGTTATTCAAGGTAGATTCAGATTCGCAACAAAAAAAAAACATTGATAAGCGATTCGTTTTCATTTCTATAAAAATTATAATTATCTGAATAAATGAATTGAACCAAATTAGTGAGTTAATAAAAACTTGAATTTTGATATTAAAATATGGAGCATAAAGTTTTTATTTTTTATTTCATTTTCTTTTTTTGTGTGTGTTCAAAAGATTTAATCCTCTTCAAAATTGTTGTCATAGTCGTAGAAATCCACTTCGAAGTCATAAGATACTCTGGTTAAGTCAAGTAAGGTACATACAGAAATAGAATTAGTCGATTTATCGAGCGGCACTATTAGAAACTACTTTTCATAACGCTATAGGGACAAGCCATAGTCCAGAAACGTTTATGTCGAAAAATTTTATACTGACCCACTTCTGAGGACTTCCGTATATTAAATATTTCACACTATTTTTGGAATCAATCGAAATACATCGAATGTAGTTAGGGTTGGATAAGTTTTTTGCGATATAAAATTCTTTAAACTTTTTTTCTCATCACTTTTTCTGTCGCTAATTAATCAAGACTGTTTTAGATATTTCGAAAATGTGTGGACATAGTTAATAGAATTTTTGGGGTCGGGTGTAAAAAATATCTAGACGACTTTTTAGGGACGGTCGATTTTTTGAATCGATTCTATGAGAGGCAATTTTTTAAGGGGTTTTAAGAGACGACAAATCAATTTTTTGAAATTCGACATATTTTCAAAAATGGTACATCTTATATAAATGTTCCAGGAAAATTTCAAGGTGATTGGATCAAAGTTCAGTAGATATCTCGAAAACTATCGCATCGATCTTTTTGAAATTTTTCGAGATTTTTCCAGACATTAAAATCCAGAATTTAATCAAAGGAATTATTTTTCCAATGCATATATATTGTCGATTTGATGAACGAAAAATACCGATTCTTTTTCGCAAAAAATCGAGATTCTCACTCTGAAAACCCGCCGTTTTGTTTCAATTTGATATTTCGAAAATTCCTTCGGTTTTCTTCATTCCAGATGACCTCGGTATGAAAAAAACTGTATTTCTGTTGTGAATAAAGATTTTTTATCAAAAAAATTAGTGACTGTTCCTCAGATGTTACTTTTCAATGAATCGAATTCCTTTCAAGATTCATAACTCTGATTTTCGAAAAAAAAGTGGGCTTTTTCGGCCCAAAAAGCGTTAAAAAAAAAACCTCGAGAACTCGATTCTCTTTCCGAAGACGAAAAGTCGAGTCATGAATGAAAAATTGAAGTCCTGAATGGAAACAATTAAGGGCATTAATCATATGGTATTTTCATGATATGTAGGCCCTTGTTTCATCCATGGCTTCGATTCTTCATAATTGTACTCTAATTTATTTTGGTTTTTCTTTCGGTCTCTTCTGTAAGAAAAAGCTGAACTTTTTTCAACTTTAATTGAATAATAATTGTATCTGCCGATTGTTAACGTCGACGAATTAGAAACTCAACATAGGTAGACGGTGAACAATTATAATTATAACCATAATAATAATTCGTCAGTATTTCTCTAATTTCTCATATTTCGCTCTTAATCATACAATTAGTTATATGTAGAAAGAAACTGTCGACTGAGAGACGAAAGCGAATTAGCAAAGTATATTTTGCGAATTAGGAATAACCTCCAGTGGTATAATTGTATAATTTAATCATCAGCAATTAGGTTGATTAGCTAGAATATCAAACTATTATTTTCAGTCGCGGTTTCTCTTAGGGATTTTAATCCTCAGAAATAATTCGTTGTTATCAATCTACTCCATGACTCAAGTTTTAGAGTACGTAGTACGTTCTTCATGACAATCTCGACACTTCCTTCCCCCCTTTATGACTATCGACGGGAAACACGATCTGACGTCATCCTCAATTACAATTACCGAATTAGAGGGGGAGACCCGGTTAGATTGGTGGATAAATTTTCAGAGCGATACAACTAAACGTTCGTTGTTTTATACACGAGCAACGCCCGAAAATCTGGTCCAAAATCGAAGAAATTATTCTCTATCTGCATGAGAATTATGATTCTGTAGTTCATTTGGTATCAAATTACGAATTTGTTGTACAGGAATCGTTAAAATTGTGCCTGATGATCGAAAACGGAGTAAAAGAATGTCCAAAAATATTCAAATTTTTTTCGAAAAATTCATAATTGAAGTTTTTTCAAAAAACAAATGGAAAATTCATGATTTCCATTCATTATGATTGATTAAATTACGAATTTGTTGTATAGGAATGGTTAAAATTCTGCCTCATTATCGAAAGTGGAGTAAAAGAATGTCCAAAAAGTATAAAATTTGAATTAAAAAATTCATAATTGAAGTTTTTTCGAAACGCAAAGCCATTCATTATGATTGACAAAATCAAAAATGAAAATTTATTTATTCAATTCAAATAATTCTATTTTCTTACAATTTTAGACTGCCATTTTGAGGTTTTTTTTCAATACTGATGTCGAATTCAGAATTGGAGGCTCAAAAAATACTGTCTTTTTAATGCAAATCCACGTTTATTAGCCTTGGTTCCACTGTGAAACGGTTCAATTAATCCAAGAGAGAATTTTTTCAATTACAATAACACATTTAGCGTTTTTTTTAAACTAGAAATCGAAAAATTTTCAGTCATCATCCCCTGTTTTGAATTAATTATGATTAAACGACCTAAAATATGAAATTTTCGTTCAAATAGTGCCGATTTTTTTCAATGGTTTTTCAAATTTTGCAAATTTCCACGTCTAATTTGTAATCAGAGACCCAGAATACGAATTTTTATACAAAAAATTGGTAAATTTTTTGTACAAGTCTGACCATTTGAAGAAGAAGTCAGCATTTGTATAAAACTTTTCTAATTATACCCTCAGACGTCCAAGATTAACAAACAATGTGTCAGGGTAATTAGCACGGTGAAAATCACCCGGATCCATACTCTAGACTCCGAGAGTCCCCTCCTTTCTCCACGCGCGTTTGTGCGTGAAACCAGGTGCGTCATAGACACTAAAATGATTCACCGCCACCCTGTGAACTCGGGGTTGGATCGCGATGGCGAAAAATCAACATTAGCACACAAGAAAAAAAAAATGATAAGATAGTCATAAATACACTGAAAGAAATTTTAGTGCAAAAAGTACAATAGCATATAGTATTTTTGGGGCAAACGAGGGACAACCATAAGTATTCCTATAATTGTAAGACATTATACTATTTCCCTAGCAATAATTGCTATAGACTATTGTAATTCTTACTTCCTTCACAGGATCATATCGATACATTCATGTATAGCAAGAATTACAATAGTCTATAGAAACTATCACTAGGGAAATAGTATAATGTCCTCCAATTATAGGAATACTTATGGTTGTACCTCGTTTGCCCCTAAAATACTATATGCTATTGTACTTTTTGCAATAAAATTTCTTTTAGTGTCAAAAAAAGTAATAATAATGATAAGATCGTAAATTCTTCTCCGATTTTCAGAAGACCCTGAACATAAAATCGACGGAGAAACGTTATCGAGTATCTTGAAGACGTCGTAGGCGATCTTTGAAAGCTTTCTTTCATACCCAACGACATCTTTTCGTGTCTCGAGGCTCGTTTTCTATAGATAAATTATACCTTTTCTATATTAGATCTAGAAGACAAACGTTGACGTTGACAATCAAACTATAAAGCATGTACATGTGATAAGCTCTTCTGAATGTGGCTATAAATATACATATGCTTATACTAATATGCGAATGTGTGAAAACATCAACGGTATCCAATACATGTGAGATCGTAACGATTGAATGAAACGTTTCCTGCCATGGCCACCAAACGATAATCAGACAATGTCTGCGGTGACATACACATGCATAGGCACTTGACTACATGAAATATCGTATCGTCAAGGCATTTGAAAAAAAAAGAGAGCGAACAAACATGTAGGCCAGAGTTATTTTGGTATACTTATCTATAAAGTCTAAAAATGATATGTCATTCAATGAATCTAAAGACTATTTTTAGATCCAGAGGATCGAATGAGGCTACGCTAAACTGCAGAATTAAATCGTCTGACTCTATTTATCATAAAAATTCTATAGATTTATGTTCAAGTTCATCCGTGACGGTGAAAAAGCTCTGAATGATTGGTAGCTACGGTCTGAGATGGTAAAAAAGCACGAGATAAAATGAAAACTGTTCTTTTTGTCCCCGTCGACCCTTCAAGCTTGGACTTTCAATTTTTTGCGGTCATTCAAGTGAACGCAAACCGAGACGCAAACATTATGTATGAGTAAAAAATGAGAGATTTTGCATGTCATGGAACTGAGCAAATTTTTGGACCGATTTTTGTTAAGGGGAAACTTAGGTGAAATTTTGGTCAAAAATAGGTTTTTAAATTCTTACAATATCAAAAAGAAGTTTATCAAAAAATCCTTCCAGCAGTTATTGCATATTTTTAGTATAGACTGTGAAAAAAAATTCCAACCTCCTGCGATGAAAGCTTAGACGCAAGGAATTTTTGGCAGCGGTGGGCAAAATCTTCTTTGCAAGGTTTCTTGCGTCCGAACCTGCATCGCACGGGGCTGACCAATTTTTTTCACAATCTATACTACCATTACTCAAAAACTGCTGGAAGGATTTTTCCTATACTATAAAATTTCACCGGAGTCTCCCCTTAATCGTAGAAAAATTGCTGTAGATTTCGCTCCAAAAAAATGCAGTCCATATATTCACGTCCTTTCTCGAAAAATCCGTGATCATAGTCATCGTCGAAATGATACGAATATGCGTATACCTGGATATACATAACAAACAAATGTAGTAAATTTTTGTTGAAAGTAAAGAAATATAATATTCACTGCAATTATACACACCCCGATTCTGTGGTGGCGTTGTGATTGTTGTTGTTGTTGGCATTAACGTTGTTGTTATTTGAATTGGAATGTGTTTGTTGGATCGGGTGATGAGCTCCCAGCAAGCAGCTCCACTCCCTCATCACCTCTTCTCCTTGAGCCTCTAGTTCCGACAGGATCGTGGCATCGTCGAGCTCGTGTAATGCCGGATTTGAATCTATTCTGAAAAGTATAGATGAGATACGATGACATTAGAATCGGTGGTCTCGAGTTTATCACTCGTTGATTAATAAACTGTCGTTTTTTTGTTTTTGTTCTATAAATCATATTTACCGATGAGTAGATTCTTCGTAGGAACTCGCCTCGCTGCGTTCATAGTCCAGCATCAGATCGTCAGATGCTATGGATTCACAGGGTGATAAGGTATCGACGCTCCCAGCATGACTCAGTCTAGGTCCGTGCATTGGACTATTCTCCATACTCTTTCCGTGCAATCGTGGTGCTGAAATTTAGATAAAACAACAACAATATAATCACTGACTGAAACACGGTATAATTTTTATAGAAAGTTGTATATAAAATAATATTGAATTCAAATCTTGATTCAATGTGTGTAATAAAAATCGAATTGTGACAAAGAAGTATTATTAACTCCGGAATGAGTGATCAATGAACCCTCTACAGTCAAGTATCCAGTCCAAAGATGTGTAAAATAGTCAATATTGATGAAACTATACTTTTGACAATTCTTTCATGATTTTTCCTGTTGACTGTTTTCTGAATTCTGTGACTTTTCATAATTTCCAGGTTTTTCCTTGACCATGTGGCTACTACGGAGATAAAATGTCCCATGAACCCAGAATAATGATCCTTTCCAGCAATATACATTTTTGCACTTATATTGTATGAAATGAAAAGTAGTCAAGGTAATACGGTGGAAAGAAAAAGGATAATTGCAAAGGGATTCTCATGTCCCTGACTACATATCTGAAGCTGACATCGTAGAATTGAAATTCAGTCTCCTCAAGACATATTTTCATCAATTTTTTAATAATTCTAGTAAATCTTATGCCTAATTAGCAGTAACTCTGAATAATTTGAATGTTTGGACCTCAGATTTAAAATCGTGACCATAGAAATAATGTCATGAGTCAAGTTTTACAAAAATCGAATGAATTTTTTAATTCAGTATACTTTTGTCATCAAATTCGAATTAAACTACCCTGAAAATCTCCCAGACAGCTAACATCAATCAAATCAGACGTGTGTTGTCGGACATGCTTGAAAGGGTTAACGGTAAGCGGCTAAAAATACCCTCGACTGAATAGAATAGACAGAAAAAAAGAGATTTATGTAATGCTGCAGTGATTGATCGACGTTTATAAAGCTTTTAGGATTACCAGGATTCCATATCTAATATCCAGTACAAATATTTGTCAGAATATCACAGCACAGTCTTCATGATGACAATATGGTAACAAAACTCTGCTGAAAATCATCTCGCTGTGATAAACCCCTTGTAGAAAAATACTATTGGATGTCCGAATTTATCATTGAGCAATATTGATATCCAATAGTTTTCAATACTTCTCAATAACAAATTCGTACATCCAGTAGTACTTGTCTTTAAGGGACAGCCTTCAAAAATTAGACTCACCAGTCTTGGGATGAGATTCAACAAGAGTATAGCTGTTCTCGTTGATCTGACTGGCCAACCCGGTCTGCTGGACATCGTTGGCCTGCACCCTGATATCATCGTCAAAAGTGAGTCCAGGCTGATCGGCGATCTCATCATCGAAGAACTCCCTTCCCTCGGAGAGACTAAGGGAGTTCGAAGCGTTTGTCGGAGTACCAGGACTGTCATCGTCGATGGTGTTCCCGGACTTTTCCATAACGTTGTTGTTGTCCTTCCTGGAAACCTTACCGTCGGACTGAGTAATACTGGCCGTAGGACTATCGAAGAGACTGTCAACTGGCGAGGTCTCGTCGTCTATCATTGTCGTCGTGGTGGCAGCTGCCGCGGCGAACGCCGGATCCTCGATGGTCAGAAGAACGGACCTCAGACTGACCTTCGGCAGGGTTCCGTTCTTGGCTTGGACGGAGTTCACAGAGTTGACAGAGTTCATGGAATTCAACAATTTCATCTGATCCGAAGTGTTTCTGTAATTTGCTCTGCACTCGTCGCTCGAACTGAACGAATATTCGTCGGCCATGGCCTCGCCGTGTCCGTACTCGGGGTCGTCACTGCTGGGCGGACTGAAGTCTGACTTGACTGACGGTACCTTCTCGTACCTCGACCTGTCCTTGTAGGCCTTCTCCTCGCCGAGTCCCTCGTCGTACCCCTCGGACGATGTAACCGAAATCGAATCGTTGTACCGATTGTCCTTGTTGATGACCCTCTGGTACTGCGAGGTCCTTTCCCTGACCAGTCCGGTGTTCAGATTGACGTTTGCGAAAGATTTCGGTAGCGTGATCACCGATATCTCGGTCACGGTGCTGTCGTCGGTAACGTCCCTGACGTCGAAGCTCTTACCGTTGACGACCATCCTGAGGTTTCTCGGTCTTCCGTGTCGCTCCGACCCCCGTCTCTCCATCCTCGGACTCCCGCCGCTGCAGTTGTCCAAGTAGTCGATGTTCCTGGTGATGCTATCGTCGCCCAGACACCCGAACTGGCTTCCAACCCCTGAATCCTCTGTCCCAGACCCCTCCTTCGAGCTCGACGTGCATTTCGAGACCGTTGATATCTTCCGACTCTGGTTGGCCGCGGTCTTGGCTGTCTTTGAATTGTTTGACTCGTTCATCCTCACGGCGAACTGGGGCTGCGGCAAGTGGCTGGTGTGCAGAGTGTACTTGCTGATGGGTTCTGGGATATAAGACGACCTCTGATTCCCGAACTCGCTGCTCATCGGATTGTTGTTGTTGTACGGCGCGTTGACCGGCGACGGTCTCTGCAGTTTGGACCCAGGACTCGCGGATGTTGTGTAGACCCTTCTGCCAGCCTGCTGCGATTTGTTCTGGCAATAATTGTCGTTGATAGTTTTGTCATGATTGTTGTAATTATGCGAGTGGGACGAGTTGTGAATCGCCGATACGTCTCCGACCCTGTCCGTGTATCTGGTCGCCTGTGGTTGCCTGAATCCGAATCTATTGGTCCTCACCGATGTCCCGGAGGCTTCTTTCTTGGGTGGTGCGAGTCGCGGAGTCGATCTACCCGAAGCGTTGTGGGCTCGATTGTTGTCGTGGTCTTCTCTACGTCGATCATGCTCGTGTCCCGCTGATTTTGAACGCGGATGAACCAACAGTCCAGCTCCACCTGAATTTTCAGACGAAAATCCAGCACCGTTTACCGGCATCGGGATACCGGATGCTGGTCGACGACGGAATCCGAAGGACATCGCCGTGCCCCGGGTGTACGGAGTACCACGTTTTGACGAACTCCTGTTGTCTCCCTGAATAATGAACCACAAAAAAAAAACAGATAAGATTTCGAGTGCGGAAGTCTCGTTGCGGATTGCGGAATCTTTCGAAATCTTTCGACACAATTGTATACAATCAGCGATTAAAGGTCATTTTGAGCAATTTTGCAAAACACTTAGCAATTTTAGAGTATTTCGCGATATACAGGGTGGCAAATTTCATGTGTCGAGAATGGGAGGGGCTTGAATTGGGAGTTGGTATCAAAAACTCATTTCAAAGCTGACAATTAATCCGAGTTTCGAAATGTGTTTTTTAAATCAAATCAACATCTAACTGTTTCAAAGTTATGTTACTTTGAGCCCCTCCCATTCTCGACACATGAAATGGGCCACCCTGTATATCGCTCTAAACCGCTTGCAATAAAAATTCGAAAGATTGCGAACGAAGAATTTCGTGAAATTCTTTGAGCCAGTTGGAAGTTTGGCTAGTAAATATGAGATTTGAGTCTTTACAGCTAGTTTTGTGGCTTTTTGTTATTTATATATTGGCAGATATTCTGCATATACGGTATCGATAAACTTTTGACCTTTCGATAATCTCTGAGCCACAGTGTGGCGCTGGAAGCGTGGGTTTCAGAGAAAATAATATCCGTTCTGAAGAGAGATACAGATACCTACAGAAAGAGAGCGAGAACGCGGTAGAAAATCAATGACGATATAACGAGCAGGTATACATTTGATTGAATGCGCGTTATAGTTACAGAAACCTGTCGCAATCAGTCCCAAGCCCTGTTTTTCTCTTTTCTCATACATCTAAAATAACGTCGTAAACATTGATCGGTATCTTCAAGGCCGATAATCCGAGCGCGATAAAAGGTATTATTTTTACAACAGCGAAACAAGTGAATCACTCACCGCGCAAATCGTAATTAAGGTGTAAGTGAACGTCGTAGTGGATATCGAGGCGAATCGTTAAGATCTGACAGTTTCAACGATCGCATGTAACCAACGTGAACGCGTAAATAATCCGTCGATCTCACTTTCAACCGTCACAAGGTCTTGTTTAAAACGCGTTCCGATCAGACGGTAGGAGACTGAGCTACTCTCTCCTTATCGTGTCGATCGAGTTCTCAAGCTTCTACAGATAACAATCTCGTTTTACTTATTACTAGATGACTGATCAGTTTTTTTTTTACAAAACTGCAATCAATTACTAACCTTGTACAACGCGGGACTGTGAAAAGAGAAAAATATCGAAACCTAATCACTGACGGAAACGAGACAAGAACGGTTCTTAGCTTTTCCACACACACACACAAACACTACATCAGAGTGAAGATAATAACGAACAGGATGACGTCATTTTCTGTACAATGAAGCGGTACACGTGATAAAAAAAAATAAAAATATTCCATCAATACGTGTGACGTAATGAGACAGTGTCTCGAAAAATTCGTCAATTGAGATAATAGAACGATTAGAAACATCGTTTTGTGTTTTCAGATATGAACCTCTTGCTAGTCTACTCGACTCGTATTCAGATACATAAAGTGAGCAGGTTGAAAATAAGAGCGTTCGAGTATATTTCGGGACACCTTAAACTCTAAAAGAAAAAATCCAGTCGTCGTTCTCACTATCCCAGCATCGCACTCAACTCCGTGAGACGAGAAGAGCGAAGAGTCTAAAGTGTCACCGAGTACTGGCTACCGTATCTTCTTAGAATTCACGATCTCTCTCTGGTTTCTGACTTGACTTTTTCTATTCGCTATACACACACGCCTCTCGCATTGCGTTTATCGTAACGTCTTACCGATGCAGCGCCGAGTTCTTCCCTCTCGAACTCTTCATCGTCGATTTCGTAATAGTATCCACGATTTTGATCCATGATCTTCGAGTCAATTTTTTCGATCGAGGTGGTCGGGAACGAAGTCGCGTAGAAACTCTACCCGGGTCAGACAGAATTCAATACCTCTGTTTCGTATCGATTTTCAATTTATTCCAATTCCTTGCAAGCCACTCGTCCCACTAGCGAAATTATTGGATCCAACATTTCGACGATTCTCCGGCACTCTCACGTTTATTTGTAAATTTTTGCACTGATTTTTTTCTTTTTTTTTTGCTCCCTTCAGAATTGAGTAAGAATACTGTCTGATCGCCGGTGGTCGAGCTTTTTCCACTCGTTCACATCGCTGCTTCTGAAAAGCTTCCGCTTAACCCTGATGTGCGGGTTGATCGTTTTATCTTTCTCTTTCTTCCTCAGTTTTCAGGTATTCAATGTACGACAGGGAAAACTGCCCAGCAGTTTCTGTTCCCGGCTACCTCTTGCCTAGACCTTTCCTACCCGTCAACTCTCGCAAGTGCTGCGTTAAACTTTTAGAGACACGCGAGCTGCGCGGGCGCCCGCGATAGAGATTGATCGGACCAACTGCGCCGGCGTCGCGACGCTACGCTTATCCGTCGATGGGATACAGGGGGTTGAGGAGGTCGGGGGATGCGATGAAAATTCACGGTGAAAATTTTACCCGAAGGGCAAATTGTCACGTGGCTAAATCACATTTTCAAATTAGTTTTCCTCGATCTTATATTGCTCAGAAATTAACGAAAAATCATTTTTTTTTTCGTTTATATCGTATGAAAAATGTCTTGATGACAATTTCGATGACTGTAATTGTGAGTTTCTTCAAACAGAAGAGAAAGAGAGCGAGAGGAAGAGAGAATCGCCGGATATTGGGAGCGCCTTGGACTGCAACCCGCATTACGTGGGTGTTTGTCGGGTAGAGCTTCTGTTACGGAAGTCGTGTGCCTCCACATGCAGTCTGAGGCTTGTAGGATCGATTGTTCTTTTAGTGCAGAGGGTATGAAACGGTGTTTCGGTCTATCATAAGGAGTGATAGTCTAGTCTAGGGTCACGGTGGGGAAGCCATCCTGAAGTACCGAAGGATTCGCGCGACTGGTATTGATCGAGACCTTGAATAACGACGGTGTGGTTGCACCCTTGACTCCTTTCAATCAATTTCACAAAATCTCTCTTACATGGTAGAACGCCTAAAGACGGTGAATAAATAAATCCTAAATTATTTCTACGATTTCCCAAAATTGAAAATTTGCTAAAAAAAAAATCAAAGTAAATGCTCAGTATCTCACATTGATAATTTTGCAACAAAATGGTAGCCACTATAAAGTGAATACTTTTTTTATTTATAATTTATACATGATTTGCTACTATTTCCATTGACGTAAATTCATCGAAGTTTTCCTGACCATATTTCGGATTGATTTTTCGGATTCCCTAAATTTTCCCTGACCATTTTTCGGATTCCCTGGCTTTTCCATTAGTTTTTCCCTGACCAGTGACCACCGT
This sequence comes from Euura saliciscinereae, assembly GCA_018420115.1. Lineage (NCBI taxonomy): Eukaryota > Metazoa > Arthropoda > Insecta > Hymenoptera > Tenthredinidae > Euura > Euura saliciscinereae. Next base: position 99,824 of record JAFFZH010016184.1, on the reverse strand, counting down.
GAACAATTTCCAACAGCTGCAGATAGGTTGTATAAACTCAAAATCAATAGCATGGCATAATGAAAGTGGGCAAAAATCCTGCTCCGTATCTTCGTGTCAATTTTTTTTCTAATCTCTCTAGAAGATTGAACCACAATTCTTACTTTCCTAAGTGTTTAATTAATTTCATCAATCGTCCAGTGAGTATCTATAAGTCTAATATAAGGGTGTGGCCATGCCGCTTGCACATGAGGCTGCGTGTTTCTTTTGTGATTTTCGATTTTCGTTATCCCGTATCGTTGCGTTCAGACATAATCAATCCGTTCTTGCACGCGATCTTGGTACCTCCTTTTTTATTATACGCATCGATAAAAGCCATTAGGCCCCTTCATTTCCTCAGAGTCTGTCTTCCAGCTTTTTTCCGTTGTTTTTCGGCTGTGGTTTCCAAATTCCGGATTCATTCATCTCTGCTCAATCGAGAACCCAGCCTGTAAAGTTAGTCTGGAAAAAGTTTCTGGCCAATTTGAAGGGTAAGAAAATTTATCAGCTCGTTGAACCGTGGTTCATCGATAATTTGGAAACTGAGAATAATCATTATTCGATAATAACCGGAAGATACGGACGGATAATTGATCAGATGTAATTATCGACTCGTCAGAGCGACCGAAGCCAATATAATCAACCGTCATCACCCACAATTGGATATTGGATCACGATTGCTCACGTTATACACTTTTTTATTTATACTTGAAGAGATATTTTTTTACGACTATTGCTAGATACGCGAAATAGTCTAAGTCTGATAATCCCATAAACTAATTCGTCGTCGTTAAGAGAATAGAATATCGATTGACTTTTGCCATTCGAACAGACAATCGTAGAGGAAAAATCCCTCATTCAGACACTGATTCCACTTTATAATCAGTGCAATTGGGTTTACCAGAAAAATGAAGTAAAGATTGAAAGAGTTCAGTTTCATATGAACAAATCTCGAAATTTCTTTGTACTTATCAACGTGAATACAGGTGTTATTTACGTCGCGGTATGTCTCATAGTATACATATAATAAAAAGAGAAGAACGTCTAAATTTAAAACAGTGTAAAATTTCGGTGTTAAAATAACCCTATTGAAGGTTGTATTGCATAGAAGCGCGTCAGTGGTTCGCGGAGCTTAGCTGGAGGATCGAATGCAGCTAAGAAAACAAGTCGACACAGAAAATAAGGGAGTACCGCAGTACTGCAGACCATTACTCTCTGACTAAAGCAATTAAATATAGTTAGAGGGGATTTTTCGTACACACACCAATCTTTCGCTACCACATGTGGACACGCGGTGTCTATAATAAAATCACGCTCACACTATTCCTCGGTCAGAGTCTGGTGAATATCCAGATAAAATTCATCGCCAACCGGTGCCGATGACGTGTACTGCAGTCAATTTAACATGGTGGCCACTTTTTTGCGGAAAAAAAATTCCCTGACATTTCCCTGACTTTCTCTGACCTAAATATAATTTTTCCCTGACTGAAATTTGGACGAATCAGTGGTTATTCAAGTATGTAATAATAATGCTCTAAATCCATGGTGAAAGAAAATGATTTTTGAGAATACTTTTGACTGTATAAATGTCGCTGGGGATCTTTTATTCTGTCTTGTTTCATATGAACATGAAATTCCTTTGCTTTTCCCTGACTGTTTTTCGGATTCCCTGACTTTTCCCTGATTTCCCTGTTTTCCCTGACGAGTGGCCACCATGTAACTAGTCTGTAGCTAAGTCAACTACTATGAGGATGTCAAATTTTATTTTACCATCGAGTTTCTCCCGCACTGATAATGAAATAGACTCCCTTGGAGGATCAGAAAAATCCCCCCACTTGAACAAACTCTTCAAAAGATGGCTCGTCGACATGCTCAAACATTCAATTTTCATTTTTGTATCAAAGTTTATATAACTATTAAATTTTATCGTGGAATTGAGTCACTCAGACGAGTTTTCTCAAACCTATGGCTCAATTTTTCTTTTGTTCCTCGCTTTCAAGTTATCTAATATTTTTTTCAGTGAGGTTAATCGATGATTCTTTGCTAATATAATATAATCTTGTAAAGTGGCTCAGCAGACCTTTTATAACACGGATACGGTTTCGCAAGAGACCTATGGATGATGAAAGCCTCCAGCTAGTACAGACAGAGTTTTACGTATATACATAAGTTTAAAAGATAATTTTGAAACTGCTCGTTTATCTTCGCTCATTGACAGACCCCGTGAGTTTCTCACTTATTGACACACCCAGAGAGGGAACACTTTTACCTACCCATCCCCAAAACACGATTATAGAACATTTACGAAAACAGACTAGACCAGACTGGGTGAGGCCCCAGCTCTCCTCTTCCCTTAAGTAGACACTCCGATAATGACGTTGATAGCGAGGTTGCGCGATTGACAGTGTTTTAAGTACACTGTTTTTATTTTCATTTTCTTATTTTTTAGGGGGGAAAGGAAAATTTCTTTTGTGGAGGAAAAAGAATTGACAACTATTTGGGAACAATATTTTTCATAGTTGAAGATGAAGATAGCAGCCGTAGTGAGCAGTCAAACATTTCAAGCTTCGCAGTACAGATTCATGTCTGTAATTTTATTAAAAAGATATTTGAATTTCGATACTTAGGCCTTATTGTCTTATTTAAGGAGTATGGGACAATCTTTGAAGCCTCAAAAATACGTTTTTTTTCAAAGCTGATTCAGAACTTAACTTTGTTTAATATTTTATTGTCTTTAGATGAGAAAAAAATCGAATTATCTCTGTTCATGGACAGCAAAGTGATATAGGTAGAGGGTAAAGCTTGATATGCTTGCGTTCGTCATAATTCGAAAACTGACCGACAGATTTTGAATAAAAAAAATAAATAAAAAAGATATATTAGGCACCACACTATCATCTTTAATGTGTTCGAATTTGGAAATAACGAAAATTAGAGGATTCATGCCTATAAATCCAATTCTGACTAACTATCTTCGTATATAGTTGCTTTGATTGATGGACCCATTTCCTCAAAATATACAAAACAAAAAAAAAAAAAAAATTTGATGACTGATTTTTCGAAGACTAACAACGATGCTGACAAAATACAGTTTTCTGAAAATGTCTGGAGTAGGTAAAGGAGGATGAATCTTAACCAGTGTCTGTATATATAGTCCGGGTAACGTGACTCCGATTTCAGCTTCATACCTATATGAAAGTAGAGAATAATGAATGTACGTATGTACGTACCGAGGATATGGTAGAGAGTTGCAAATTTCGCGTGCGCTCGTAGTTCCCAAGTTTTCTTAGAGAGTTCGCTGTCGGAGAATTTGCTTATCATTATGTATATCTCCGGCGTGTGCAATTAATCGTAATTACACGCTCGTCGACCGAGAGGCACAGAAAAAAAAAAAACACTATGTATTCTCCTCCTACATAGCCGTGAAACTGACGATGAACTCGACGCCAGTTTCCATTTTTCAAATACATTCTTTTTCAACCCCAATTCCATGTACCAGTACATTATGTATCAAGGGCGCTAAGTCCTCTTTTGCGCCCGCTCTAAAGGTACGAAAAATGGCATTTTGCGACCCTGGCGATTAGTTTAAGCTCGAGGATCGAGGTACCACGTGGGTTTCTATCACGTTGACTAGAAGCTCAAAGGGCTGTGCGGGGGGAATATTCAGGGTCACGAGGCAGAAGCACAGAAGCAGAAGATCGTTCATCGGGGTTTGGGAGCTTATTTTATCATCGTCGAGGGGAAAAAGCGCGTTAGAGGTCACGTGGAACGGTACATCGTATACTATACTACTATAGATACTCTGTAAGCGATGGGATGAGTCGGTGCGTCGCGACGTCGGATCAATAAAGCCGGGACGTTCTAAGGGCGCCTATTTTTCCACCAACCCCTGGTTTCTCCGTTCCTATCAAAATTCCACAAAAGGGGATGAAAATTTTCAAACTTTCCGAGATCCATTTTCCATATGCATTAATATATTCGAATTTGATTTCTGACATACTTTAAATCTTGTGAAATGGACATTTTTAGAGATTTGATTCGCGAGTTTCTTCGGGTAGGTATACTATAACAATTCACAGTGATTAAATTTCGAGAAATTAATCTACGAACTTAATTGCAAGAAACAGGATATGTCGATTGTTATCTCTTTCGGTATTCGAGAAGAATTTGCAATTCTCCAAATTAATTGGGGCATATCCGTACCACTTTTGCTCATACGTCAGACGATTTCCTTTTCGAATAAATATCTACAACATGGTGGCCACTATAAAGAGTGAAAAAAATCCCTGACTTTTCCCTCACCAAATTATAATTTTTTCCATTGACTGAAATTCGAACGAATCAGTAGTTATTCAAGTATGCAATAAATAATTCTCTGAATCAATGGTGAAAGAAGTTGATTGTTGAAAATATTTTTTTATTTATAATTTATACAAGTTTTGCTAATATTTCCATTGATCAAAATTTCCGCGCGAGGAAGATAAAAAAAAAATCGCTGGGGATCTTTTATTCTGTCTTTTTTTGTGTCGCCATAAAATTCCTCGACTTTTCCCTGACCATTTTTCGGATTCCCTGACTTTTCCATGACTTCCCGGTTTTCCCTGACCAGTGGCCACCATGTAATCAACACGACGGCCACTATAGTCAGAAAAAAACGAAGAATTCAGGGATTCTTTCAATTATAGATAGGGAAATCAAGTAACGAGTAGAAACAAGTCAATCATTTTCATGAAAATTGCTTTGCTGCATCACCATTGGATAGATCCGATCAATCCATAGCTTCATTCAACAATAATTTATATATCGGCATTATATCAGTTCAAATTTTACTCGATAAAAAAACAAATTGAAAATTGAAAATTAAACATCAGCGTATTGTAAGGAACATTTTTGGACCGTTTTGATGTGGTACCCACCACGTTTTAAAAAGTTACTATTTTGAACATTTATGCTTCCCACGTTGCATGATATAGTTATCAACATATCGTGCCGATAGCCATACAAGTCGGATTACTGTTAGCCGAATATAAATTGTGGGAACTCGAATCTGGTCATTGAATAGAATAGAATGGCTGTCGATTATTAGCCGTGGGCCAATCGTCATACGCGGAGGATAGAAAGTGGAGAAGTCGAATTTACTATGTAGTACTGGATTAACAAATAACAATAGATTTCGTAATAATTTCGACCAGCACGAAGTGCCGCATAACGGACATTTTATTTTCAATACCTAAGCCTCCTTCGATCGATCAATTCTTTTCCTCAAATTTCAATTTCATGCAAAATTCATAAAAATGTGCTCTTAGAACGGTAATCGATGGATCGAAAATCTCTCGGATACATGAATGTTAGCGGAATACACGGTAGAAACTATAAGGTGTATTATAGGGCCGTTGAACTTTACACCAAGGTATAACAGAAGTTGGAGACTAGAGCTAGGCTATAGTACGCGATACACGCTATGAGGATACCTCGTGGAGCTAGATGTGTGGCCATAAACTCAAAGTCTAACTATTACACATGTACAGACTGCAGGGGTTTTTTAACACACTGTACAATACACGTTCACGTGGCGCCGAAGACGAGCAAACCTGACTTCCAAGGTACCAGCTCTGTCGGAATAAATAACGGTCAAGTCACGATCTTCACCGATCAGCATAGCCAATTAAAATCAGAGTTTCGACTAGTATATACTAGGAAATCAGGATCCATGGATCCGTCGATCGTTACATTTAACCGTGAGACGAACCCATGCCGATTATTCCCAGGTCATGATGCGAATAGCGGAATAACCATATCGTCGCCTCACGAGTTGGTTTAATTGCCATACAGACCATTTGCTACAAATATTCGATTTTATAGTACAACTTTACGATAAGGACGACAATGATTGAATTCTGCTCGAGAAACTACTGCAAATGGATATCATAAAACAAAAACAAAAATCAACTAGTAAATCGAAAAGAACTTTCTGAAAGGTGTCATTATTAGGCTTCGAAGTCGGAATTTCAGGTATTTTCAGGATTGTATAATGTAGGGCAAACCAACTCTAATATATATCCACTAACATGGTTTCGAGCACAAGATTTCCTGACTCTTCCAGATATACAAGTTTTTATACCAGATTTTAATATACACAAACAATTAAACTTTTATGATCTAGCAGAATAAAAATATTTAGGTACTCCTCAGAATTCAAATTTGTAAACGAAATTTTGCATTTGCAAATTGATTAACTCACACCAAGTAATTTGAGTCAACTGTGCGGATGCTTTCTTGGGGTAATAAAATCGATTATATAAATCTTACTTATTTAGAACAATAGGTACTCTGAGCATAAGAATTTTTATTCCATTACCTTCAGACGAAGAAAAAATTAGGTTTAGAATCGAGTGTATTGAACTATTTGTTATCTCGAAATTCGGTCGATACTCGTACTAGTTTGGACAATGGTAAAAGGTATAGTTAATCGTCTAGGAACATAGCACGTGGGCAAATAGTGAAACGAATTATTTGTCGAATGTACCTACATTGCCACATAACTATAGGAATTCACCATGCACGTAGAACAAACATAAATACGCTTCCATCCGTGTTACGTAACTCAATTAGACCTCGTATGTGGATATCAATGTAACTACGGTTGATGAACAAGCCTCTCTTTCAGGATGGACAAATTTCACAATTTTTTTAAACTCATATACGAGACATTTCAGAGAACAAATTCTTCTCAAGTGAGCTTTTCCCATCTTCTAATTAGACTATACAAGCTTGATGTGTGAACGATATCCAAGAAGTAATGGGGAGGTGAACCAGCCCCATGGGAAAGCTTCAGATACATGAAAGACATGCCTGTATATACGTAAGTTAAGTATATTAATTAAGTATAGCGCGAACCTGCGCGCCGGAATTCCGCGATGCGTATCTTTGCGTAAGACAATGGTTTCCTTGAAGATGCCTGTATGCTCGAAGCGAGTCGAATAATGAGGTAATGTGAATCGGTCTGAGAAAGTTTGGAGAGAGCATGCAGAAAGAGCCTGGAGGAATACCGCGTACTCTGAGAGCGTTTGTACCGATTGTACTCTCAACACCGATAATCGCGTATGCGGTCTCAATCCATCTGATAAGCTGTAATTTACTACATCAGAAGGAAAAGCAAGAAATTTTCCACCTCAAACAATCCAAGTAGCATCACGAGTGTTAAGAAGAAGTGGAACTTCCGGTGGGATCACAGAAAGTTCCTTTTTTCGCCACTGTGAGCGCCTTCGTCGTTTAAAAGTTATTCGAAGATTTTTTTAGCATGTAATTATATTTGGTTTACGAAACTTTTTACAAGCGTTGATATCAAATATATAGAAACTTTGTGCGAAATAAGATTACGTGACAGGTCAGTGAAAACTTTTGAACGGCGATGATAGTTTTTACCGATCGAATCTAATACCGAGCCTAAATTCAACATTTTTGTTAAACCTAGGTCATACGATTAGGTACGACTGTCAGTTTCTGATTGATTACTGAAATTGGAACCGCGATTTGACTGAAAAAGACTCGAGGAGAAGCCGGAGCTGGATAACAGAAACTTTTATTACTTCTTGTCTAGCGTCAACGGAATATAGAATTTTCTGACATATCCCGATTTTCTACCTCATTTACCTAACGAGCGCACGAATCTCAATTCTTTATGACTGAAACAACAAAATTGTAAATTTTTCTTGTAATTTTATTGTACATAAACTTAATGACCAAGTGTTAATTAATTATTGCGTTTCTGATTATGATTTAGTGATCGTTAAATTTTCAAAATTTTACATTTTTGATTCAAAGAAGGCTATTTTTGAACTCAATTTCGTTCATAAAGACGTGTTCATACGGCACTCCAAGAATCAAACTGGGGAATAAATTTTGAATCGAAAAATTCAAGCGTAACGCAGCCCTAATTTAATTGAAATGGGAAAATTTTCGAATTTGATTAATTACTTTTTCGATTCAAAGGAACAAAGGTAACATTGGGATTAGCGCGTAATTTTAAATATTTTTCAAAATCGTACACAAGCTGTACGTGAAATTCAGTGACAATTCCCTGTCTTCCAGATTTCCCTGACAGCTAGACGCCCCGTAAATCCGCCAGTAATCCTATCATTCATGTATCACGCGTTTTTTTTTTTACAGAATTGGGTTACAGAAATTTGAATATAAAAGCAAATCATAATCAACTGTAGTAATGAAATAAACAAAAACGTCCATATCCTCTCATTTTTCAACCAAAATCAAAGTAGGTATGTATACTGTATGAGCAAGTGCTGACACATCGCTCATCTGTACCTCAAAGTAAAGTCTCGTAGTTCAATGGTGAATGGAAAAAAAAACCGAATGAACTACAGATCGGCATTCGGGTTTGAAAGCAGGTCAACAAGAGAGGGCAAGCTGTGAGTCGACGATCCGGCCAAAAGTACCTGCACGTATACGTACACCACAGCATCTCTCCCTTTCCTTGTGAATAATTTTTTCCTCTCGTTTTTTTTTTGTTCGAATCTATCTTTTATTGTTATTATTATTATCGTTTCTCATTTACGTCTGTTGCAGTACCAACTATACAGAGTATGAAACTCGCAAGAGATCCTCTTACCGATTTGAATTGCGGCAAAGAGGTTTGACGCCCTGGGGCGACCCGGAATTTATCACGTTCCAGAGCACTCTGGAACGAACAATGGAAGATCATTTTTGCCAAGTGAACTTACTAAGGAATTTACTTTGTGAAGAATAAAAAAGATTTAAAAAAAACCAAACCCGTGTGAAAATAAACTCGCAATAAATGTAGGGCAAAGGTGGGGGTATCTAACGTTTTACAAGATATGATTGTAAGTTAACAAAGTTCAACTCTGAGGTGTAATTCTCCTTCATGTGATCATCGTTGGTCGAAAATTTATATTTTTTTGGACAAATATCAATCCCGAATGAGATGGACTCATCTTAGAATCTGATCCCTGAAGATAACCAAAAACCAGAGTTCCATCGACTTGGCTGCATTATCCATTATATCAAGTTGCCACGTCCATCCAATTCGAAGTCATAAAATTCTATCAAAATAATATCCAAAATCACAGTTATTTTCAGATAATTCCAGTACTCAAGAAATTTCGTTGAACATTGAAAGATACTCGAACAGACACACATCCAATGGGCAATGAAGCTGTAGCTAGCAGACATAAATTATATATAGTTAGCAGCCAAAAGTGCTGAATTTAATTAAAATGAGACAATAAGGCCATAGAATTTGAATTTTGTCAGATATTACTTACTTAATGAAATAATTCCAGAAGATTAAAGACATGAATCTTTACTGCGTGATTTTATTCAGGAGCACTTTGAAACGTTTGGATGCTAGTTTCAGCTTCATATACATCCAGTCATGATTTTCGAGTTCAAACGGGGCTAGGGCCCAGCCTAACCCTGCCCCATGGAAAGTGAATCTAAGTCTAAATCTAAATGATTTTTTCTCACACCCGGTCGCAAAATGCCACTTTTCATACCTCTTGAGCCGGCGCAAAACAGATCTTTTCGGCCCTCGGGCGCAAAGTTCCGTTTTGCGCCCGCTTACTCGGTCTGAAAAAAGGCATTTTTGCAGACCAGGTGTTGAGAAAAAAATCGTGTGCAACACGGGCGCACGGCTATTTTGGCGAGTGTGATTGCAGTACACTCGCCTTCGGCTCGTACTGCAAATTTCACACTCGAAAAATAGTGTTTTGCGCCCTTGATACACAATGTACTATAGTATCTGTGAAAAATAAAGTAAAATTATCTGCGAAAAAGTATCTAGATAGTCTATCATCGGATGAAATAGTGTGCCTACTCTTATAGTCCTCCACGCCGCTCTGTCAGACGCTGTCTAATTAGATAAGCTATCAAAAAACTTATTCAAGTGTAAAGTAGGTACTGAACCTCGACTTATCTCAAGCACCGTGTCATAACTGAGTAGACAAGACCATCGGATTAGGCTGCGCAGGCAGGTCGAAGACCGAATATGATTAGTTTTTGCTACAATTTTTTCTACGATCTTTCTTTCTTTATTGCTTTACACTCATAAAACACTTTGAAACATGCTAAATACAACATATTGTCAATTCAAAGTTCGCTGACATTCGAATAATTCTCTGTTTCGCGTCATCATGCTGTGACGTCACTGTTCAGTACAACGCGTCCGGCATCTAGCGTCGTCTGCTCAAACCAACTTCTCACTCTGTTTCTGTCCAGGTGATCAACGTTTCAATCATTTTTGGATGTAATTAAATTGATAAATTAAAGAAGTATGAGAGAAAATTTGCGACTCGTTTTTAGGCAGAAAATTTTAACCGGTTATTTGACGTTGATTAGGCTCAGGTCGCAGGTGTTTTAGATCAAGGATCTTGTTTAAAGAATTACAGAGCTTTGTACATACGTAAGCTAACGAGCTAAGAATGGAGCTTACAGGCTGCACGCTACAGCCGTTAGATTAACGAGGCTTGATTACATTAATTCGATTGTAAAATAGGTTTGTCAATGCTTAGTGAAAATTAGCAATCTTTTAGTCTTTCGAAAACTAATCTTTGAAGTTGACGGAAGTTATAAATTTTTGGGCTGCTAACTGACTGTTTTTTTGTGGCTATGAAATGAAGTGTTGATATTTTTATAACCTGATTGATTATATAATTTCACACTTTCTTTTTTTCTTCTCGTCTTTTCTTTTTTTCTAATCATCGTCCTAAGTAGGTAATGCAGCAACATTTGATTACGTAAATCGCGAGGACCCTCAGCGAGTGACTCCGTAACTAACAAATTAATTGCATATAATTGACGTATAATTCTATTGTGACTCTGCCACACAGGAGAAATCCCGTTTCTTTTTGTACCGCAGTAGAAAAAATAAATAAACAAGAGAAGACAAAAAAAAAAAAGAAAAAAAAAAGAATCTTTACTTTCAACACATTTGACCGATGCGTGAATAAATCCAAATCTCTCAACAGACTTGAATCTCGTATAGAGTAATTTGTAACGGGATTTTTTGTATAACGGATACATATACGGTCTTCCCATAATCAACAGAATCTCAATAATCGCGTGAGTGGCACGAATGACCGGGTATGTAACTCACAAAAAGCGACAAGTGTGAGAATGAAGTGTAGAATGTAAAAACTTTTTTTTACCGCGTTGCGTGGTCGAACACCGTTCAGAAATGACAGACGCAAGAAGAAGCAAGAAGCATGAAACAAGAAAGAGAATCAGTAGAAAAAAGTAACGACAATGAACAACTGGAATGTGCAGGTGTCCCGTTCACGCAGTTCTTTTCGCCAATATTCTATGCAAATCATTGCACGTACACATACTAAGAGAGGCTGATCAGTAAAACCCAATTTTAAATGGATCTGAGACACTGAAACAATATTTTACTTCCTCAATTTTTTGTTAGAAAATCAGGTATAAGTGGGTAGGGGCAGAAACGTTTTCTGATTGGCCGTGACGTCATAGTTCACAATTTCACCGACACATTTGAATAACCTCTAAGTTATTCTCTAACTGGTGAATCCAGTCCATGCTGGCGTCTCCTGTCGGCGTATTTCAAGAACAGTCCATTTAGGATTAGCATGCAATACGTGTAATATAAAAAAAACCGCAAGAAGCGTTTGATTCTTCTCCAAAAACGAGTTGCTGACGATCAGATAATCTAATCAAGCAGCTCAAGAATGACTGAATCAGTCTCGGAAAATGAAAATACAGGTGGAAAAACGTCCACAACGTGGTTTTTGAGGTTGGATCAGGTTGGAAAAACGCCATCAAGCAACCTCCAAAAACACTTTTTGACTTGTGCAGTCATTTTCAAGATAATATTGAATGGATCATCTTAGGTGGACCATAGCGTGATTCAATAAATTCTACGTACTCCAAAAATCATCAATATCTTATCCAAAGTTCATTACATATCGAAAAATCAGCCTTAGGCCAGTGTAGCAAGAACGCTACACTAGCTACGTGTTCTTGCATGAGGCACTCCCCACTCACTCTCCTATTCGACGGAAAAGGTTTAAATAAGTGTACACGTCATTTGGTTCATAGCGATCGCAGATAAATCAATTGATCTGGGCAGAGTTTTGACTGTCTCGACGTGTTGTCAACCAGTCAACCATTTCCTATCCAAAGACCTACCTGCGGACCAATTTTGGTCCAGCGGTTCATGAGATATGGGTCCGGATGGACATGAAATCTGACAAAAAACCAGAAATACATATTGTTGACATCAAAAGTTGAGGTTTTTCTGCTTTGTGCTAATAGAGCTTCTCACTAGCTAACTAATGAGCGATTGACGACCCGGTTAGGTCCTGCGGTTGAGGAGATATAGCTTCGAACGGACATGAAATCTGACAAAAAACCATAAATACCTATTGTTGACATCAAAAGTTGAGGTTTTTCTGCTCTGTGCTAATAGAGCTTCTCACTAGCTAACAAATGAGCGATTGACGACCCGGTTAGGTCCTGCGGTTGAGAAGATATAGCTCAGGATAGGAATTTTGTAGAATGGCAAACACATAATAAGGCTTCTCCCTGGTATATTTCATATACTTAGGGAGTGCCTAAAAGTTGAAGGTTTCGGACACACGGTTGATTCGATTATGTCTTTCGACGTCTCATTTTCTTCGGAGAGCAATTCTTCATCATGTGAATGAGGGAAACCGAGAAAAAAGATCCTGTAATGAGTTATGGTCAGTCGAGGGGTGAATCACTAGCAAAAATATGTACACCACATCTCCCCCACATTTCCCCACATCTCCCGACATCTCCCAACATTTCCCAACATTTCCCCACATTTCCTCACATCTCCTGACATTTCCTAACATTTCCCAACATTTCCTAACATTTCCTGACATTTCCCAACATTTCCCGACATTTCCCGACCCGATATTTCCCGATATTCCCGACATTTCCCAACATTTCCTCGACATTTCCTCGACATCTCCCGACATTTCCCGACATTTCCGGCCCTTCGTACACCACATTTCCTTTGTGATTCACCCCTCGTGGTCAGTTATCGAAATTTAGCGACAATCTAGTCATTCTTTTGCTGATAACTTGGTCCAAAAAATTTTGTTTTCAATTTCCCTCGTTTACACGATAAAGGATTGCTCTCCGAAGAAAATAAGACGTCAAGAAACGTAATCGGATCAACCCTGTGCCTGAAACCTTACGACAAGTGATTTTTTTTCAAAAGTCAATCTTTCCATCTGTAATGAACTTTGGATAAGATATAAATTATTTTTCGAGTATGGAGAATTTGTTGAATCAGGCTGAATTAGCACAATTGAATATTTCTTCTGGTTTGAGAATATTTTTACACACATTACATATAATTAAATCTATCCTAACTATAGGGCGATTGAGGAATTCGCCACCAGGTGGCGCCAGCATAGACTAGATCGCCTGATAAAAAGCGATAGCTAGAAGATGAAGTGTGACGAGGTGAGGAGGAGGTTGCCACCAGAGATGACGCTAGACGGCGGGCTTATCAAACTGAATAGTGACGTCATAGTCACGTTATCGAACTTTGAACTCACAATATGTCATATATCTGAGTGATATATAATGTTGTCATTTCTTTTTTATTAGTACCATTTACACCGAGTTTGGTTTATTGTTAATGGAATTGCAAATAGGTGTATATTTAACAGTTGGAGCGTATCGCGGGAGTAGGTACAGTTGAAAATCGAGAGTAAATATGAAACACTGAATAGACACGAAGTAAGTAGCTACGCTGCGGTCGATACATGGTCAAACCCACAACCCACAGATATCGTGTGTCAAATAAACCTGCAGCACATATAACGCCTACTGCAGAAATACCTTAGAGACTAAAAAAGAAATTCAATTCCTCCTACCTAAGTCAACATACATATTATATAAACTGTACATATGAAAAATATCTCACACATAATGAAGAAAAAAAAATTGATCAATGAATGATAAGACTGCCCACTTTTCTTCACTCTTCTCTTTTCCTCGGATAAAAACAACATTTTGTAAGACATGCTTCACGGCATGAACGGTTTAGTATTCGGTTTTACGAGCACGTTCCGACTCCGCGATTACCAGCCGGTTACTTTTACCTTGTTCGTTTATAACTGCGTGCATTTTTTTTTTTCAAATATGCCCTGAGGATAATCATCGAGCACGTGACTCGACTGCGGGCTAATTGTTGCCTAGGGAAATGGGGTATGGATAATAAAACTTGCGTATGAAATTGAAGATATGCTTGAATAGCGTTTGGATATAGCAGGGTAGCGAGGCACTCGGAGGAAAACTTTTCGAAGCAAGTGTACCCGTTTACAGCTCTAACCGCACGAAGATGGTTTTCGCACAGGTAAAGCCGGCCGCTATTCGCATCTTCTGCCGTTTCAGATTAACTTTCAATCTCCCGGATTTCACCGTCGCGTTCCTGGAGAATCTCGCAGCTGCTATATGCGACGAATCTCGATGCAAATGTATTATAGATTGGTTATACCTTTACCGGGGTGCACGGACCAATTATAGATCATTTCCCTTTACATCACTTTTTCAACAATGTATCTCTATTGAATTTCACTTTATCAGATACCATTCTGTTCATTGTGAAGAAAAAATGAAAATAATGGGACATGAATGAAACTGAAGGTAGCAGCCATAATTAGCAACCAAAAGTGCTGAATTCAATTCAAATGAAAGAATGAGGTCGCAGTATGAATTTTTTATGGAATATTATGAAAAATGAATGCTTTTCGAGCTTTTATAAAAATTATAGACAGAAATCTGAAATTTCTAATCATGTTCAAGAGAAGCTTGAAATGTTTCGCTGATAGCTATGGCTGCTAGCTTCAGCTTCATTGTAAACGATACATAACACAACCGTGTTTTGGCCTCTGGAAAGAATTCAACGTTGATGAAACAATTGGGCAACGTTTCGTTTCCCAGTGCGGTGGATATGGGTAGAAAAATTGAGTATGGGGTTCTAGGGTTAACGGATTTCTGCGCGAGGAAGAAAAAAAAATCACTGATGATCTTTTATTCCGTCTCGTTTTTGTACCATCATAAAATTCCTTGACTTTTCCCTGACCATTTTTCGAATTTCCTGATTTTTTCCTGACCAGTGGCCACCATGTAGTAACTACTATGAATTTTTTCTCTAATGTATGGGGGAATTGAGGACTAAACTATAACGTTGTTCACTAATTGGTCCGTTTACCTTTGCTACTCGACTCAAATTTCTCCCTCATGATAATTATTCTAGCGTCTCATAATAAAATAGCGAGGGCAAAGGCCTCTCTCATTCATACGGAATCACGCGTCGTGCCTGCAATGTGAGTATTTCGTTTCATCGTGCCCTAATTAACACGAGCCTGTAGGTACACGTGCATAAGCCGTGTGGCAGGTAGATAATCTAAATAGTATGACAAACCTTATTCTTGTTCGGTTTCTCCATGATTCGATACGACGGTGAACCGTTGCTGGAGGCTGCGATGACGGTGCCCGCCTTACGAGACACGCATTGCCCCATATAGATCCGCCAACTTCACTTGAACGTAGCCTGATAATGAATAGGTGGGCATTAATTAATATCCTATCACAATGATAAAAACAATAATCAGGTCATGGTACGAAGTATACACACGGTAAAAAGCAGAGAACAATTAGTTATGCATCAGTTATAGTTAATTAACTTTATGAATTACTGATTAGTCTTATTGCACAGTTTATTATTTATTTTCTTCGAAGCAAGCGGATCGGACTTCAGAATCGAATGATTGAATGTGAAAACAGGAAGTAGAATGAAACAAAAAATTATGTATAACCATAACGAAGGGAAACTGCTAATCAACCAACACGTGTGATATCTGCATATATAATTAGTTACAGATCGTTTCCAATTTCTTCAGTCATTCAACCTGCGTATAGTTAATGTTAGAAGCATCCGCGGATGAATCATTGATGCGTGAAGGACGCAATGTATTAATGTCTGAAATTCTTTTCGTTCACCCAGCATGGCAGGATAGTGGATAGATTGCTATTATAATGAGACGCCCAATCGCCGATAGAGAGAAGATAAATTCTCTAGAAGTAAGTACCGTAAAACCAAAGCGACTGTAAAATAGGCATTAAAATCTGATCACTATATTATTTTCACGTCCTGTGTGTACATGACGTAGCGGAAAATTTCATTTTCATACTCAATACCAATCGAATTCTGGTCTGCAGTATATTGATATAATCGAGGGGAAAATAACTCGTTGAAATAACGTGTTAATAGCTCGTGAAATATTGAGAAATAAACGGGGAAATAACTAAAATAATTACGAATGATTGAAATAATAAGAAATAACTGAAAAATATTGAAATAGTTAGCAATAATTGAAATAATGAGAAAAAAAATTGATTAAAGATAAACAAAAATTTAAATAAACGAAATAATTTAAATTATTTCACTAAAAAAATAGTATGTCAGTCAAATTTTGAGTTATTTCCCCCTCGGAGATAATATCAAACTTCTTGAATAATTTTTTGATAAAATTAGTTCAAAATGGCTGTTATAATTATAGTATGTCAAATGAATTTCCAACACGATTTTTTTTTTAAATGTTTGTATTCACTTTAAAAAACAATTTGAAATGTGTTTAAAATTTCTTTAATTGACTGTCAATTATCTATGTATTTTTTTTATTTTTGATAAAAATCCTCGAAAATCCTGTTTTCAACGACGATCATTTTGGGCCATTTCCCAAAGTGGAAGCTCTAATTTGCAGATTTGAAGAGAAATTAATTCGTAAATGTGGTGATGTTAACGAATTTTTTTTTACAGTTTTTCATTACTCAAAAAAAATCTAAAAAAATTCCAAAGTATATTTGAAAGTTAGTACCGACATACAAAAAAATATGAATGGGATTCAAAAAAGTGGCGAGGAGAATTCATTCATTGCTTAAGTTGACATGAGATGCCTCATTATATGCAGCGATTAAAATGTTGGCAAACCCAAAAATGATTGATTTTTGTCTTCACTTTTTTGGTCGACAGGTATCTTGAGATTGTGGAGAGAATGGCGAGATCAACGTACGGAACAATCATCCGTCCGGTATAGGTTACATACCTATAGGTACTCTCGATAGATCGTATAGCCCATTTAGCGTACGGATAGTTACCTCTTACATTCTATAATCTATACGTTCTACATTCTACAGTTAACCGTTTACCATAGTATCACGATTCGAGTGTAGGCGTGTTACAAGAGTATTGAATTCAATTGCCTTTTAAAATATGCTGGTCAAGGCTCAACCGCTCTCCATACATCATACTTTTCTCATTGACCGTAACATTCGACTTTGAAATAACAGAATCGATACGTTGTACCCATTGATCTCTGCATTATACCGTATGCAAATTATCAAATATAATCGATGCAATTCAAAATTACTCATTTTTGTCCTACATTGGTGATAAAATTTTCAATATAAATTCTATGAGATTCATAATTAAAGAAAACACAAAAAATCCCCAATGATTGCATTATATTTTTGGTTGATTAAATCGATTCATGATCGATTATTACTTGCAATCAAAGATTTGGAATATATTCTGTTGGATGAGACTCATAATTGCTATTTTGAGACGATTACTTCTTTACTTCTTATTATTTCGGTACATTATTCAAAAGTAGCAAAACTACAAGGGACTTTTAGTTCTTGTCCGATTGTCTTTTATGCTCGTTCTTGCAATTTCTGCAAAACCAATACCAATTTTGTAAAATAACAACAGTCGTAAAAAATCATACACGAAACTACAACAATGATGCCTCAGCTGCTGCGTTCGATGAAATTATTCACCTCTGTGGGATTACCATGAATGCACTGCTGCAGGATGAATGAGGTGGAGCGGCGAACCGTATCGTGATTAAAAAAAACTTTCGTCAAGGGATTGAGTCTGCATTACTATAGTTTTATCATACGAAAGAGTACGTCGGTATATCCGCATCAATACAATACAATACAATACCATACAATGAATGTAGTAAATGATCTATTTCATCGCTTATGAATGCAAAGTAGAAATTTTATCGACATGTTTTCAGGCATGACTGCTGCTGCTGCTTCTGCTGCTTCTATAGACCAGGAAAAGTAGTACCTGTACATTGAAAGCGATGACATGGGTGCAGGATTCTGAATGCGGTACATTGTTCCCGTTGTTGTTTGATATAGTAAACGTACCGAACAATCGAAACGAATTTCGTTTCTGTTTACACTCGTTCAGAGAACAGAGAGTGGAACATCATAGAGAGAGGGATTGCAGCTGACGAGGTGAAAAATTAACGATCCTTTCTCGATCATGATTCAACGTGCTATGTATCTAATTCGTTCTGATAGATTGTGGAAAATTATTACACACAATACGGACTTTGAATCATTTTAAAACGGTTCAATACATCAACTTCTTCGCGAACTTTCGACCTTTCGCAGAGAGTCCATCCGCCTTTTCTCCGTTAGATCATGATTGATGGGTCAAAGGGTTCGAGTATCTTTGAACTTTATCAGGCTCTCAGAGGATGGAAGCAAGAAAAAACCGTTCTGTTACAATCATGCTCTATGAAGCGTTGTTGAAGCCACGATCCCTGCAAGAGGCGATATTCGCTTATTGAAATCATAAACCTGCGCACTACTAGATTGTGATTGTATATGACTTCAAATCGAGATGCTATAATATTCGTTAGAATGTCTTCGGAAGTCTAATATTTCTAACTGAAAATAACTGAAAATCTTTAGAATAAGTCGAGTGAAAATCAAAGAACTTTTCACGATAAGTACTTGAAAATTTGCCTTAAATCGAAATAAACGTGACGTTTCTGGTTTCCTGAATAATTTTCCCCCATTCAAAAGTCAATTTCTATCTGGTCAGTCGCTTATAGTCTTTCGAATTCTCTAAAAGCTTCAACTCATTTTAAACCATGGTGTAGCTGATTTTCTTAGTGAATAACCCCTCGGTCGGAACTCGTTGGTAGTCCTCAAATTCGAGTGAATTATGAATTACCTTTAGCTTGAAATAATTCGAAATCAGATTACTCCAAAATCACTCCAATGTTCTTCGAGATCACATGAAATTGATTCAAATCGCTCCAAATTTCTTGGGAATCGATTGACATCATATATCGTTTGGGGAAATTATTGCCTCTTAGAATAATATACTGAATTCTCTCAATAAGCCTCGATGTGATATTTTTACTTTTCGGACTGCAAGAAGTGAGTAACCCTGATGCCAGGTTGTTCGAAGTACAGGGAGTCAACTGGCAAGATGGAGATCGAGACGAGGTATGCATAGTAAATTACAAGGTAAGGCCCTCTTCGTTATAAACCTGGACATTGGCGCCCATGGCAAGAGGCAAGAGGCGGATTATCATCAAGTGTTTCGTTCGCCTTGCCATCGTGTACCTTCACTGTACATAATATGAAGAAAGAAATACGCTCGACAATTTGTCGGTGTAAAATTTTTCACGATGAGAAAAAATTCAAAAACCGATTCATGGGATCTGCTGCTTTAGGAAATGATGCGAAATCTGACACGTTTTGTTTCAATTGATCTGATCAACTGACCGAGAAATTCGTTGGATTACTAATTACACAGATTATTGTATTACGATGATGTAGTTATAGCTGATATTCAATCCATAGAGAAAAGAAACCGATTGTATGAGTAGCCTGATTAATGAGGACGAGAAATTACAAAGTATGTACGCGTGTGGTTAATTTCACCTATAAATTACGTTAACCCATTAATCGAGCTGCAAGTAATGATCAGCCTGAGTGCACCTCTAGGATTATACCCGCAGGTAACATCGCTGTTGGGACTATTACTATTACACGAGAGCAAGTATGCGGAAGTTCGCTCAGTCAAGGATAACGCAGGGAAATATTTAAATACTGTAATAACTCAACTCGAGAAGTTCATCGATCAATTCTTGCAAAATTTGTTATTTCATTCTGCAATCGGTGATATTCCATAAACCAAACTTACTTACGCGGTGCACAAATGACGAGTAAGTCATCGTAATTTCGTGACTTCAAATGATTTCCAAGCAACTTTGGAACAATTAACGATTTTCAACAACTTACGTTGATTTTCAATCATTTTCAAGTCATTTTTTGAATGATTTTCAAGTAACTCTGGACCATTTATATGAATAAATGATGTATCAGTAATTTCATCCACATGATTCAAATATTCATCAATACAATAAGGGAACATGATATTATTCTTGCCTCTGAATACTTAATTATGTATTCTATTATATGTCTGTTCTCTCTGTACTCTTTACCTTCCATGCATGGGCTATAAGGGCATAAATAAATCAATTATTATCATCATTAACATTATTATTATTGTGATTCTGATTCAAGTGACTCATAATTGACACTCATTCCGAACCAGAGTAGGTATACGGTAAAATTTTCAACATCTGTGGTGTATTTTCCACATAATTGTGGCAGGGTCTTGAAGAATTCGAATCATATAACCATATAATATTTTTTTTTTTTTTAATTAAATTGCTATAGAATATGTATGATAAAATATCGTGTATATTCAAAACTTTATCTCAACTTAAATCTTATCTTTTCATTTATAAAAACCGTTCGTCAGCGTTTCTTCATTGCGGTTTCATTTTATCGACTACTACTACTACTATAAACACACTGCATGACATAGTCAGCAGCGTACGTCAGCTTTCCTCTTATCGTTATAGAGGTACGATGTTATATCTACACTCACGTAGAGATGAGAGAGATAGAGAGTGTTTTTCAGGTACTCTTTCGCTGTTTAATTGATATACACACAATCTGATATAATAATTATAAATAAGTAAACGAGTTTGATTAAATTTCTTCAAATCCTGATCCTATCTAATTGTAAGACGTAAAGCGACAATTTTTTTTTTCTTATTTCGTCACCTACTCCTAATTATCATAGACACACATAAGCTCATGTGGATGATCAAGTGGTCAAACATTCGAGATACCTACACATTACGTAATGATACGTGGCGGGACATGTGCGGTGGTGATGAACGTAAATCGAATAAACCGACGGAGAAAATCGATACGTTCGATGACGGTCTGACTGTTTAACATAAACCATAGGCTGCATAGACGGTATAATTATAATAATCAAGAGTGCTCCGAAAAATCTTTACTCTAGTATTAATTGTGTCAATTTTGTGACGATTTTGACAACAACAAAAATATATAATTGATTAGTAGCGTAAATTTAATCAACAAATTTCTTTTTCTTGCGTAGAGGAAAAAAACGTCACCCACTTATCGCGTTAGATTATACATTATACACGAAAGAGAAAGAAAAATACTCGTTAATAACGATCGAGTCGGTTGAATAATTTTTTTTTTTTTTTCTTCGAGGAGAAATTTAAGTAGCAAGAAATTCATGAGTGATTTCTCACATCCCGTTGTTGATATACATATGGGTATAATACCTTCTAGATACACGATTTCTTCACATGTACGCCTGCTTAGTTTTCTATTTTTCTGTGTTTTTTTTTCCCTACACATTCCTTCAAAACAAGAATGTACGCAAGTAAAGCGTTTAGAGTCGGTCCATTAGATTGTTATTATATCGAGACCAAACCATGACCGTATTATACACAAGATAATCGCTTTTTGTTAAAGGCGGGTTTCATTCTTCCACGATAAAAATCCATCGTCACTATATCTATACTCTATATTTGATTAGATTAGATTAGATCGCTGCAGATACCCGACATCATCGCGCATGCACCAACCCCAACTGTACGATAGAAGCTTGAGAAACTTACGTATTTCAAGAATAAGAAGAAGAGATAGAAAAAAAAATATGACCCGATAAACCAGAAGGAAAGATGCTTATCGTATCTATTATCTAATAAAAGAATTAGAACCTTTAACCAGAGCAATTATATTTCATTGAACCTGTACGTGATGATTTACTCACAAAAATAAAAATCCTCCCTGTGAACCAGATGTTTCCGGATGTTTTCTTAAATACGCTGTAAAATTTTAATAACAAAATTGACGAAAAAAATATTTCCTCTGATCGTTATAATCATAGAATCAAAATGAATCGTAGGAATTTGATACGATGAATAGTTCAAAACACGTTTGACCTTTGTCATTGTGTGTGAAAATTGTCGTAAACTACATACTCAGAATAAGAATTCAGACGCGGTCTTCGGATCGATTGGACTAATTTGTTTCACGAGCGGCGAAAACCTCTTCCTGCGGGTCATCGTTAATAAAGTTAAAATGACACAGGCTACGTGACAAAGAGAACATTACGATCTGTGAGTTATGACTAATTGCGAGGTGTAACGATCGTCGAGTTCTCTGATGTTTTTTTTCTGAGGAAAATAATAAGGAAAAACAACAAATAACGATCGTGAGGGGTCGAAAAACCTGCTGGACTGGGTCCTCGATGATATAATTATGGGAGAAAAGTGCCGTAGATCGTAGTTTGATAAACTCACCTTTTCTTACGGAGCTAAATTTCTTGTAAAAATCGATAGAATCCGCGTAATACATTATAAAACTTGACAATGACACCTAAAATCGAAGGCGTACACAACACGCGCACATGTCACGACGATGGTCACCGATTAGTTTGTCGAAACTCGATAAATGTTAGACACTGTTCACGTTGTTTTTGTTCTACGATATTACGGAATCTGTGTTGTATCCTTGCTCGATCGTGGAGACGGTTAACACACACTGAAATACCACACCTGATATCTACACGGGATACGGACGCTCTTAACTGCTTCAACACCACCTGTCTGTCATTCGAATATTCAATAGCACGGAACATGCGTCGTGACGTCGAACGACTCACAGACACACAGAGCCGGCTGAGCGCCGACGCTAGCGACACGCTCGAGATTCGAACTACCAGCGTCGCTGCTGGATCGATACGGCGCGTTTCTGTTATTCAAACTCATGATTCAAATTCAAATTAGAATCTAGTATATTTCGATACAAGTGCGAAAAACAACTTTCGCACATGTATCGAACAAAATTTTTCATCACAAACGCACGTAAAGTCCGATTACACGCACGCAAGCGTGTGTAAAATCGATCTTTACGCACGGCGTGCGGAAAAATCATCTTCAACCTCGGAATAGTTTCAAATTCAATGAGCGAAGAGTTAAAAAAAGAAGACAAAATTTGTGTTGTTTTTTTTTCTTCAGTTTTTTAATTTTTTATTGTTTATCAATTTTTGACTTTCGGAAAAGTAGGATCAAGATTTATCGCTAGGCAGTTACTTTCATTCGTTTTTTCTAAAATTATATTTGAATCAGACAATGAGAAATAAAACAAAAAGTGGAGGATCTTTTTTTGTTGTTGATAATTTCGGTATGAAATTGGAGTCAAAATTTATATACCAATTTTGTAAAACAAAAAAAAATTGTAAAAATTTGAAACAGAAACAAACGAACAAACAAATGATTACGATTCTGTGAATAGGAATAATAAAGGAAATATATTCGTTGATTGAAAACGGTGTTTTTTCAATTTTGTTTCAATCTGGCTTGTTATTATTTTCCTGTTTTCTCATCAATTTTTGAACATAAATAATTCGGATTTTAGAAACAATTTTTTTTCCAAATTTAATTTAGAATAATTTATTCATGGTCATTTTCAGAAGATTTTTTTTCAATTTAGAAACCTATTGTTCCATTTATTTCATCAGACTCTTTTTGTTGGTATTATTATTATTTTTTAATCAACGAAATCATAATACCGACGGGAAATAATATTCAGAATTACATTTATGGCAATTAATCGCAAACTTGTGTGTACATATTTCCAAGAATTCTTACAGGTAACGTTTGTGAAATTATATCAACTGCCTACAGAAACAGAATTCCTTTTTTTTTTACCACCCTTTTTATAGTTATTTATTATTATTATTATTATTTTCAACTAGTATTACAAATATTGTTAAGGAACGAAAACCAATGTGGTAATGAGCGAGTATAAACCACTGCGTTATTGATAATGAAGAAATCGTTTTGGAGTTAGTATCGTTGAATAGCCCACTGCGTCAAACTCTGCTTCGTCATAATACCTATGTTAATTAACATGTATATAAATTAAATTCTACCTATACTGAGGTACACTTAATATTTTATAATTATTTTAAATTGCTTAGAAAATTTTTATCTATCCAAGGATATTATTCAATCGCCAAACAACAACAAAAGAAAAACATTCTGTGTATAATTCATTCTTCATAATTTCCAACATTTTACCCAATTCGAAAATTTACAATGTGCTGC
Source organism: Euura saliciscinereae (assembly GCA_018420115.1). NCBI lineage: Eukaryota > Metazoa > Arthropoda > Insecta > Hymenoptera > Tenthredinidae > Euura > Euura saliciscinereae. The sequence continues at coordinate 75,450 of JAFFZH010016184.1, read as the reverse complement.
GAAAAATCAGTCTCACAATTGCACGACTAATAAATTTGATATAATATACAGCAGAATAATTAACTGAGGAAATTTACGTGCAATTATTTGCTTTGAAAAAAAAGATTTTTTTTTTTCTCATCCTTATTTGCTCCTCAATTTTTTTCATTAGGATCGAAATTATATTCGCAAATCGGACTCTTTCCATCTTCTCATATTAATATCTAATAAATAATAATCTCGCGAATCACGTTGAAATCATCACCTCACTTCTTTTCCTTATCGATAACGTCTGACACTGGTTCTTTCTTAACGTTTACTTTATTGTCGCTCCATCGACTATCTGACTTAGATTTATGCTCCGCTTGCGCACCGTTCAATTCACCCACTATTTTCTCGTCCTGTATTTCTACAATCTCTACCCTCTTAGATTCCGGTATAACTTTAGCTGCTATGTGATAAACGCTCTTCAACGACGTTAAATACGTGTGCGTATCGGCCTGCAACAAATGAACGAACAAAATTCCACGATCACAACCAGATTCAAATAAATACATGAATGTATAAAATTTACCGAGACTTTCTTCAGCTTGTCGTCTGTGCTTCTCAATTTATCTTTATACGACTTCAAGTCCTCCGATAGATCCTTTATCGTCGATCCCTGCTTGGACGCCTTCTCTCCGAGGGAGCCCAGCTCGTGCTGCAGCTCCATCATTCTCGCTTCCGTGTCGAGGCGAGCTTTTTCCGATCGTTTTAGCTGGCTAACGAGCTTCTCAACATCCATTAACGACCCTTTGTACAGTACAAAACCTTCGGGAATGGATTCTTCCTCTCCCTCGCCATTCTCGCCATTGTTTTCTCGTCGGGCTCTCTTGGAGGCCGGACCGCTTCCCACGAAGACTGGAAGCAGCTTTTTGTTACCTGAAAATTGAGATGGAAATTGAGAATGTGAATTTAAATAAAATCGGCGGGTTTCAATTACCCAGAGCGAGAGATCGCAGGATTTCCTCCTCGTTGTCTCCTCGCCCTCCAGTTTCTAGTTTTTCTACGTCTTTGTCCTCCTTCTTTTCCTCCTTGGGATCTTCGTCCTTCGATTTGTCGGTCAATTTCCGGTAATGTAACGAATCCCTGGTCACAACCTTTTGCACCAATTTTCTCGCCTGGGCTCTGGACAGATTTAGTCCCAAGGTGTATATAAGCTCCTCGATATCTTTGTCGAAAATGTAGCCGCAGTGAGTTTGGTCAAAATAGACAAACGCCAGTAGTAGATACGGGTCGTGCGTGTACAGCTTCGCCTTGCGCTTCTTGTCCTCTTTGTCTTTGTCCTTTTTTCCCTCCTTTGTAGAGCCGTTGTCGTCCTGAAAATGATCACACATTTAAAACATCGAAAAATTTGTCAATCAAACATCGAATCAAGCGGGTGAAAATTACTTCAGACTCCTCCTCGTCTTCTTCCTCGTCTTCCTCCATCTTGTCTTTGTCTTTTTCCGCCTTCTCTTCAGTTTTAACTTTCGGTTCTTTATCGTCCTTTTTATCCCTGCTTCCCTCTCGTTTCTTCTCCTCTTTTTTATCCTCCTTCTTATCGTCTTTTCTCGACTTTTTATCATCCTCCTTTTTCCTATCTTTGTCGTCCTTCTTCTCGTCTTTAGATTCTTTCTTCTTATCCTCTTCTTTCTCCTTAACTTTCTCGGGAAGACTGCACAAGGATCGATAAATCCTGAAGCCAAAGTCTCGCATGAGCATTTCGTTGAACAATTCAGCGAATAGAGACACTTCGAAGGAATGTTCCTAAAACCAGAATAAAAGAAAATACAATTTGAAATCCACATCTCACCCTTATCGTTGATCATTCTCGCGCACCTTTGTGTCTTCTGGTCTATAATCGAGCAAAACGCTCAACGACATAACGGTACAATCGAATTTTCCACTCTTCGCAGTTCTAGAAGGATGTACAATTATGTGAGAAGCTTCCGGCAGAGAGTAACGCTTCTCGAGGAGAATCCGCTCTCGTTCGTATATCTTTTTCTTATCCTCGTCGTGCTGAAAGGGGAAAATTACGATTTTACTAACGATAAAGCCGGTGATTTTCCTCCGCCTCTGATTACATCGATTGAAAATCACCTCTTTGCTGTCTTTGGACTTCTTTTCATCTTTGGGTTCCTCTTTCGGCGGTGGAGAATCGTCCTTTTCGTTATCCTCCGCCTCTTCCTGTCTCCCTTCTTCTTTGGCCTGATCAGACTTCAAGGCTTTCATGAGTCTCGCGGTGAGCTGAGACTTGAGGCCCTTCAAGCTGACGTTCCTGGCTGCCAATTCCTGCCGTAGATCGATGACCTATGGACATTGAGAATTTAGCTCGTGGCAAGGAGATAAAAGCGATATTTGAAGGGATGATGGACTCACGGTCATCGTCTTTGGGTCTAATTCAGAGTAGTGAGTGGGATCCTTCTTTTCTGGGACAGTCTCGTCCTGAAAAAAGATGATAGAGTAAGCTAGGGGCTTCGTAGAATCGTGTAAAAAAAAACCTACAAACATAAGCAGCTCCTAAATTCGATCAAATTCAATCTCTCGTCATTCTTTCACCATTCACGCACATTATTACAAGACAATACACGTCGACCTTCATGACTCGCGAGTAACTGCTAGACTCTCATAGTATCCTGGCTCTGGTGTCGGTGTGGTTGGTTCATTTGTTGGTATTGTTACGGACAAGTATTTATCAATAGAAAACAATGCAGTAGTATAACGTATACAGAAATAATTACGATTGACGAAAAATCAATTTCTTTGAAAAACAATTTTGGAACGAACGATTCAAGGATTCTTAGGGAATGGGATCATTACACAGCTGGTTCTCATCGGAGCTAAAGGCTCTCGCTTTTTTGCAATGATAATTTTCTTTTTCTTGCAACGAAAACGCCACAATTGTTAAAACCGGACATCTGCCGTTATCTGCCCATTGATAAACTTCACCCAAAACTAGAGAAATTTATTTTAGATCAAAGATCGACGATAAAAAAGAAGAAAACAAGATCAGAAGAAAAAAAAAACTGAATTGATTGAATACAAAATATAAATTGAACGATGCGATCGATGGGCAGATATGAGAATCTATTGGAGAAAGTAATTGTTTAGTAATGTAAAACAGCTGTACGATAAGATATTATGTAGTGATATAATATTTAAAAAAAAAGAGGTAAAAAAAGTAATATGGGATGGTGTGGGCAGTGCCTTTTGATCAGCAGCGGCAGCCTCGTCAGCATCATTAGCGGCATCGGCATCGTCTGGATTAGAGGCAGCCCGCACCAGCTTTCTCTCCAGTTGTTTCTTATAGCTGAGATGAAGCCCGTCCCACTCAAGCCTGGTTGGTACACAGCTCCAAACATCTGGGAGAAATAGTATGACGGTTTCAACACGAGACGGCACGACTCGTCCCGATTTGTGGGTCGTCTCAGCTCGTCTGTAGTAGAGTTCCAGGAAGCGGTACCTGCGCCGCAATTAAAAACAATACCCAATCGTCAACTCAGGTCTAATGCCGGTGACTGCCTTGCCTTAAACGCTAAAAGAAATATATTTCGAGTTGCTCAGAGTTGCGAATATAACAACGTGAAATCAAACGGCGTGAAACTGTCTGTCCGTCGGTATTCCCAATCGGCAGATCCCATCGATTTTCCGACGACCTGATGCCAAACGGCCACAGAAGGCATAAATCAAATCATATAAGTATTCTGAATCTGAAAAATTACTCACCATGCTCAATACCATTTAACCATTTAACATTGTAAAACTTAAAAACCAGCCGGGTAACTAAAGTAGCGATAGCTAGCAACAGTTACTAGTAGTAGCCCTTTGTGATTAAGGATGTACAGGCAATACAATCTCAACCAAAAGTGAGTCTCGTCGTCAATATTGAGTACTTCGAGATGAGATAAAAATCGGAAAAAAATAAGCCACAATCAAAATGATAAGAGTATTCATTTTCAATAATAATAATGCCCAAAAGTTATCAACAAATTGTTTAAACAAATCATTGTTTAACAAATTTCCTGGTGACGTTATTTTTTTTCATGTCAAATGAATTCGTTAATCTTTCTGAATACACGTGAATTTTTTTCAGAATTTTGTCACTTTTTTTAAATTTCCGTTTTCGATTTTGAAAAATAGAGAAAAAAAAATCTGAATTTTGGAGATGTTATTGTGGAAACGATGTAGATTACAATTCCGAAGTTTCCAGAGCGTGGAACTAATAGTTTTGTAAATACAGCCTTTCGAAATTTCAGAAAACGGGAATTAAAAAAAAGTGACAAAATTCTGAAAAAATTCACGTGTATTCAGAAAGATTAACGAATTCATTTGACATGAAAAAAAAAATAACGTCACCAGGAAATTCATTAAACAATGATTTTTTTAAACAATTTGTTGATAACTTTTGGGCATTATTATTATTGAAAATGAATACTCTTATCATCTTGATTGTGGTTGATTTTTTTCCGATTTTTATCTCATCTCGAAGTACTCAATATTGACGACGAGACTCACTTTTGGTTGAGATTGTATTGCCTATAAATCCTTAAGTTAGCCTGGACATCGATTATCATCATGCGACATAAATGTGATATTTTCGATATACGATCGAGTCTAGAGGTTGAGGAGGCATACCATTGAGTGCAATTAGAGAGATCTATCCCCGTCAACGCTTTACAAGTCCTGACCGCAGTCCTGATCAGGACGGAAGGATCTTTTTCAGGGTTTAATCCGTCCAGAGAGGGACTCCAGGGACCGCCGATCGCCATTGTCTCATTTTTCCCTCGCAGACCGACCAGGAAATTTATCAATCTGGTAGGATGAACGTAGTCGCGGTCAGGGTCTCGGTCTTCCGTTACTCCGCAACATCTCTTATATATTTCCTCCATCGCGGGCATAGACATCAGCATCACCTGAGGGTTTTGTAACATGTTTTATTAATAAATTCGGTCAGTCATTTTCTCTTCCATTTAAGAATTTTTTCTCCATAATTCTAAGCTAATCTAGTTTTATTGCTTGTTTAATTTTCCTAATTTTTGTGTTATCAAAAAATCAAAGCCCTGTTTCATTGTCAACTAGAGAAAGACTAGATTTTTATGATATGGAAATTGTAGAAAATCAGGGTGCCTACAGAAATTACTATTCGGAATTCCCTGAGAATTCCACGGTTTTCATAACTCGATAGCTTATTGTGTATATAGAATTCAATTTTCAGATAAAAAGACTCTATCGAATCTCTCGATTAACTCGAATCAGTTCTGAACTTTGAAAAATTAAGTTCTTCCATTATTTATGAACAAGAATCTGTTCGAACATGGGAAGAGTTCCTCGAATGGGCCATAAAAGTATCTGAAATTTTCAGGATATAGTATGAAAAAAAAATAAAAATTCCCTGATAATCCCTGTGGAAAAAGCTTCTAGTCTTGTTCACCTTTGCAGAGAACAAGTAATCTGCGTCCGGAGGTTCGAGTACCGTCGTGTTTTCGACGCACGGTTCGACCTCTTTGTGCATAACGTGGAAAGAACACGGTTTGTTCAATGTGAACGGCATGTGCGGTGGGAAGGCGTCGACCCATCTGAAGTTTGTTGAAAAGAAGTCGCTAGGAATGTACATGTTTTGATAACGCCTTCGAATCTCTAGTACATCGGCTTCTGGTCTGAAAATATGACGAAATAAAGAACAATTAAAGTCTTTTGGTTTATTCGTCACACAGCATCTCATCCATGAATAAGAGTCATCGTAATCCTCCCAACTTACAAATCTAAAGCTATTTTTGGTATCTGGACCATGTAACGAGGCACAACCCGAGTACGTCGGCGGGGCCTCGGAGACTTGCTTCTCCTCGTTCTGGACGGGCTCCGTTCCTCCTTTTTCTCGCGCTCTCTGATGCGCTCCTCGCGTCTTCGTTTTCTTTCCACGTCCTCGTCGTCGTTTCTGCGATCTCGAGGCGACCTTTCTCTCACTCTTCCCCCTTTATTGCGATTGTTGCTGTTGTTGCCTCCTGCGTTAGCTGCGAACCTGAATTGAGAGGAAGATTGAAGATCAGTAAAAAGGGAAAACTTGTGCATTTGTGCCGTTGAGTCGACGGGAGCACGAACCTGTTTCCAGAATTCTCATTTGGCGGAGGAACCGCGTTGTAGCTTCCTGAATTTCTGTTGGACTGAGGTCGCGACGGCTGATTTTGAACCTGCGGTGGATTCACGTTGTTCGTATTCGATCCCATCGGCAGTACTTGGATCCTGGTTGCATTCCATTTGAACGGCATGGACGGATTAAACGACGCTTCTACCAACACGCGGTCTCCGACCACCGGATTAGACCCTTTGACGCAAGCACTGGAAAGAGATTGACGGACGAAATTAATTAATATTCTGATTCGTTAAAATCGTTAGAAAGTTTCTCATTTAATGTTCTCCACTGAATTTAAATTTTAACGTATTCAGCGACCAAACGTTTTCAGATTTTTAAAATTCTAGGCTTTCCAGACAATCTTTTTCACGGTGTCTAGTCAAGTCAGAATCCAGGATTCTCTGAGAATTTCAGGATATTCCGGGTGATTTTTTTTCGTCTTTTCAAATATATCTTTTTTCAGACACACGAGTTTAATCCAAATATACTTGACTAATTTTTTTTTCTTTTCCAATTTAATACTAATTTTGAATATGCAGAACAAAATCAAGAATTCAAAAAAATTGATCACTTTCAGAAAAAATCCCTGAGAATTCCTAGATATTCCAGGATTTTTGTTTTTCATTTTTCTGGATTTAAAAAATCTGTATAAATGTACGATTTTTAGCTTTCTTTTTCTTTTGCTGCTTCGATACTTAATGCGCAAGTTACGTTCGATTTCTACACATTTTACACAATATTTTAAAATACGTAATGAAAAACGTGGACAAAGAAACTGGGGCGAGCAAAGATTTTACACTTTTTCTATTAGCTATATCCAAGTGTACCAAATAAAATCAATTTCGAATGTTGATCATTTCTGAGTGAAATTTCAGTCATCACTAGAGGTTTCTAAATCCTCTCTATCTATTAAAATTATTCAATGATCTTTCCCAATCGATTGGCAAGAATTTCTGTTTCAATCGTATCAAAAGATTCTTTCAAATCGACCAATTTTCGTTGTTAATCATTATCCGATCTCTCGGAGCGAGTAACGATACTCGAAATTGAATCAAATCCCGAATCTGACGAATTAAACCGGTTTGCATCTTCGTCTGTCCACATCGAGCCTCGTAACGAACCTAGTTTGAAAGAAAACGTCTTCGTCGACGAATCCAAAGTTGTCGTGGACCTTGGTGACCGTTCCTGTGAAGACCCTCTGCTTCGTAGATGAGGCAGGAACGTTCTGCTGCACTTGTTGCGCGACGTTAGCAACCGATTGTTGAAAAGCGGTTGTATTAAGCGCTCTTGGAGCCGGATAAGAGACGGTAGCCACTTGCGAGTAAAGCTGGTTCGCTATGTTACTCGGTAAATTAGATCCGAGACCCGCCATCGATGCCATCGTTATGTTCGGCTGGAATTGGAAGAAAAATTAGCGCCAAGTAAACTTCGTTGCTCCGTAAAATAAAACGAAAATAATTCTTCTTCTCCGTAAAACCAAAGAAATTCAGACCCTGACCTGCTGCAGGCCCAAACTTTGAGGATAGACTTGCTGCGTCTGCTGCTGATACTGGACCATCGGTTGACCACCCATGCCTCCCATGGCTGGGCCCAGCATCTGTTGCTGGATATTTTGGATCCCCTGGCCTGAAAAGTAGGAAATTTTAAATATACGTTCAATATTCGTAAGTCAGAGAAGCCTTTCCTTCGTTAGAAGCCAAATTAGCTTCGGATTAGCTAAAAAATCTGTCTTAGAGTCCATTTATTGAACTACGAACGGGTGCAGATGTGGATTTTTCATTCTAATATTCAACTCGTGTTATTTCATTCGTTATTATTGATTATTCAATTCGAATCCTCATTATCTGACCTTTTCTCTGAAATTAATACAACGTAAGTGAACTGTTGAAGCCGACGTATTTGTATCCATATCAATAAAAAGTGAAGTCAATTGAGTGGAATCGATGCCCCAATTACAATGTAAAAAATAACGATAAGGAAACTGAGAAAACTGATCTGAAATAAAAAGTGAACTCGTTAGAAAAAATTATTACAGCCTATAATAAACTAGCAGTAGCTCATAATAATCAAAGTTCGCATAGATTGTCTCAGGTGCAACAATCGTAAGACCGATTGTTGCGAAAATCAAGTTGCGCCTCGGCTAATGTAAGACACAGCGTTATCTTTGACCAGGCTTTAAAAAAAGCACAAACATATGAATGGCAATAAAAATGTTGTAGGCAGCTTCGTTAATAGCTTCTTTATTACACCGAATATTGACTCAACTCGTTGAATAAGAGAAACATTCAGGAGGTTGAATCGATAACGAAACAAAATACATTGAAAACATGGTTTAATTCGATGAAAATAGTCCATGGATGACTAGAAACTCAATTGTATAAATATGACCTAATAACCTCTAAAATTATGATTTAAAATTCAGAAGAGAAATTTTCTTGGTTTTTTTCCGGACTGAAGACGGTATTGTAACCTTTGTTCATTTTTAGCTGACTGACTCGAACAACAATGCGTTCGTTGGTTAGTGACAACGCGTCTTATTTTTAGTTTCCGCAAAACAGAATTTGAAGGATACTCTACGATTATGATTGTCCATTTGACAAGCGCTCGGAATCATCACACGAGTGGGTCACACGAGTCGACGAAGATAAAATTTCGAAACAGACGGTGCGGCAATGTTTCGGCAAGCATTGACCCATTGTCTGCGCGATCTTATTGTCGAAAATAAACTGGCTGATCGAATGAGCAACAGAAAAATGTATCTTATTCTACTTAAATCCCTGTATCGTGTTTGCGATTATTTATTTACCTGCGTTTCGAACCCATGGAGGATTTTTACCGGCACCAAAGGGCGACAGGTTACTCATAGCTGGCAGTTATTATTAGTTTTTCATGTACTAATTTATACTCAATCAAGTATTGTCAATATTACGATGGATTGTAAGACAGGGCGTCCTTCAATCAGACGCCATCTTTCTTGTTACTACGCTAGAGTCATGATCGCGATCATTATTTCGATCAATAATCACCGAAAATCGATCTAAATATCGAAATATCATGCAATAATTACGAAACTCGATTTAAAACGCCTTAATATCAATTATTCATCATTGATATTCAATTTGGTGCAGTTGCTCTGTTGACTAGATGATTCGAACAAATCTACTACGTTAGTCAAAACAGTGTCTAAATCAGGTTTAATATTTTTTCTAGAGTCTTTATTGCGCGTTTTTAGACCCAGAAATTAATTAAATACAATTTAATGAGTCATTTGAAAGAATTTCTTTGGTTATATCGCAATAAATTCAAACCCTCATCGATACTGTTTGCGGGATAACTTTGAGAGCGAAATAAAAAAGACAAAATTTTGTAATTTACTAATTTGTAATTGTATTTATTTCCCTGGAATGCGAATGAAACCCCAAAACAATATGGACAATCTTTTTTTAATTGAATTCTACAAATTAATCTTACGATTTAATAAAATTATTTTTAATTATAGTCGAACGATTTGAGGCATAATCGCAGGCATTAATACAGAGAATCGATCTCAAAATCAAAGTATCATTCAATGAGTACCAAGTTCGATTCGAAATGACTCAATATCAATTATTTATTGATATTCCATTTCGTCGCAGTTGTTCTATTGACTAGCTGATTCGAACCAATCTACTACGTTAATCAGAGCAGAGTCTGAATCAGGTTTAATTTTTTTTTTAGAGTTTCTATTGCGCGTTTTTAGACCCACAAATTAATCGAACAGAATTAAATAAGTCATTTGAAGAAATCGTTTGACTTATATCGCAATAAATTCAAACCCTCACTGACACTGGTTGCCTTATAATTTTGAGAGCGAAATAAGAAAGACAAAATTTAGTAATTTGTAATTGTATATTTATTTCCTTGGAATGCGAAAGAAACCCCAAAACAATATGCACAATTTTTATATTTTTTTATTGAATGTTACAAATCAATCTTACGATCCAATAAAATTATTCTTAATTATTTAAATTAATTATCGCAGACATTATACGTATTATTCAACGTTAATTGTTGCGCCTTTGGTGGATCCACGGTTCCTTTCGAAAATCGTGATCTTATTTGTCGAGAGCGGAGGTACGCGATTGGTCCAAGTGTTTCGCCAGTGTGCCGCGTTCAATAATCAACTGTTATTTGATCCAAAAGTAAAGTATCCTTACGTAATAACGGGGTTAAAATAGGCTCGCCTATTCTCTAACAAACAGTAGTTCAAATAGCCTAGGGTAATTGTTGCATTAACATTGTTCATTATTTATTTCCGGCCTTTGTTAAAATGGCGTTAGCATCGATCTGCCGGGTAGGACGACTGTCAATTGATTCGACCTTCAGCCGCTTGGGAGTTGCCGCTTGCAGTAGTCCGTCGTTCTCATCGTCTCTAAGAAACTTCGCTTCAAAAATCGACAAAATGGGATTACCTCGAGTTTACTTCGACATGGCCGCCGACAATAAGACCGTCGGCCGCATCGTTATGGAGGTAAACAATAATAAATAATATTTATACCGTAATTACATTTTTTAATACCCACGAATCGCCATTAACGTGACTTTCAACACCGCCGGTATCCATCTTGAACGTCTCCGTTCGCTGCTCCATCCGCCTACCGGCGTCCCCGATTGTATCTCACTGCACGAGATCTACCCCGGACTCTTTGGAGTCCCTCAAAGCGTCTAATTCCGCCCTATAAATAACCGGGCGATATTTAATTTGGGCATATTTCGCATAATCGCCGTTTCCCACGTGCAGCTGGCCCGGCCATATCCGGTGTGCCGACCTTCACCGCTAGAGCATGATTCTTGAAAATTTTCCACTCGTTTTATAATCGACTGACCATTCCAACATCGCGCGATCTCATCTCGGGCTCGTGGAGTCACGAGATCGCTGAGGGACCCCGGAATACGGGGGATTGGATATTAATCCAATTCGCAAAGATCAATTTTTGCCGTTAAATAAGACAGCTGATAAAACTTTTCGTAGATTAGCGATGACTAAGTGGAATTGAAATGCCAGACTATGCATCGAATTTCACACTCGTGACTCGCTAATCACCTTCGTTATATCATCGGCTGAATTTTTAATACACTTTTCATCGAACAATTTTTTCTTTATTTTTCTTTCAAATTGTTTTCTTATTTCGTAGAATAATTATAATATAGAATGTTTTTTGTGTAGCTGAGAAGCGACGTCGTTCCTAAGACGGTGGAGAACTTCCGTGCCCTGTGTACGGGAGAGAAGGGATACGGCTACAAGGGTAGCAGCTTCCACAGAGTTATCCCAAACTTCATGTGCCAGGGCGGTGATTTCACCAACCACAACGGTACCGGAGGAAAGTCGATCTACGGAACCAAGTTTGAGGACGAGAACTTCACCCTGAAGCATCTCGAGCCCGGCACCCTCTCCATGGCCAACGCCGGACCCAACACCAACGGAAGCCAGTTCTTCATCACGACTGCCAAGACCAGCTGGCTAGACAACAAACACGTAGTTTTCGGCAAAGTCGTCGAAGGCATGGACGTCGTCAAGAAGGTGAAAATAATCTGAATTCAAATATCTCTGCCCACGGAACTAAATATCAAAAAATAGATTCGTAGCGAGATTCTACATGCAATTCCGAACAAATATATTCGATACCTCCTAATGATACCAGCTTATCTTAGCGAGTCCGAGCTTATTTGCTGGTTACGAATTCGAAACATCTTATCTTGGCGTTTCCCCCAGTAACAGCTTGTCTTGGCCTTCGCCACAGAATCAGCCTATCTTGGCATTTCCTACAGTAACAGCTTATCTTACCGTTGACGATAGAAACAGCTTATCAGCGTTCGCGTTAGTTTTCCACAGGATCAAAAACAAACTTTGATTCAGGAGCATAAATCGACGGGTCCTAAGGAAACGGACGTAACTCAGCGGGAAGTCCAGAACGGACGTAACTTGCTGGGCCGGCTAGAACGGACGTAACTCGCCGTGCAGGATAGAACAGACGTAACTCAGGAAATAACAAAAGAATTACAATGGAATTTTCTGAGTTACGCCTGTTCTATCCTGCACGGCGAGTTACGTCTGTTCTAGCCGGCCCAGCGAGTTACGTCCGTTCTAGACTTCCCGCTGAATTACGTCTGTTTTCTTAGGACCCGTCGATTTATGCTCCTCAATCAAAGTTTGTTTTTGATCGTGTGGAAAACTAACGCGAGCGCTGATAAGCTGTTTCTATCGTCAACGGTAAGATAAGCTGTTACTGCAGGAAATGCCAAGAGAGGTTGATTCTGTGGCGAAGGCCAAGACAAGCTTTTACTGGGGGAAACGCCAAGATAAGACGTTTCGAATTCGTACCGAGCAAATAAGCTGTTTTGAACGGACTCGCTAAGATAAGCTGGTATCATTAGGAGGTATCGAATATATTTGTTCGGAATTGCATGTAGAATCTCGCTACGAATTTATTTTTTGGTATATAGTTCCGTGGGCTAAGATATTTCGAGTGTCGATAAAAATCGAGTATCGCAGTCCCTTAATTTGAGCGAATATCGAGGAATAGCAAAAATCTTGAGATTCTTAGGATCCTGAAAATCGTATTTTTAGACTCATTGAAAATTGACTCGTTTGTTGAATTCGTATGTTTTCTATTTCAGTTGGAAGCTTTGGGATCCCAGAGCGGCAAGACCTCGAAGAAGATCACCGTTGTAGATTCTGGAGAGTTGTAGATACTAGAACTGGGATACACTTGAATGACTGTTTGCATTTTAGATAACCAGTTGCATTAAAGCTATCATCATTTCCTACTTACGTTGATAAAATCTAAAGAGACGCGGACGTACCGACGACTATGTATAATATCAACAACCCTTCCGACTACAGAAAAAAAATCGAGTAAAATTAGAGGCTCCACTGCATGATCAATTTGTTATTCTTTGAAAGAGACCTGAACCAGTGACGATGGAGCTGAACCGAATCTTCATTACCTCTTCCAATGGACTCAACGTTTCCGTTTTCTCACAGTAATTCATGTCTCCCAAAACCCAAAACAAAAAATTATCTCAACGCACACATGTATAGCAGAGGAGTAACGAGTGAAGTCCGATTTAAATTCGTCCGCCTCGTTAGTTTTTATTATCGTTAAATCACTACTTTTACTCGATTGTAATAATTTTTACACTTGGTCGAATTAAGACACGCGCTCTTCACGATTGGTTCTGATTTGCTTGATTCTTTTTTTCATTTATATGAATAATAATGATTACAACGTTAATGAGAGGCGTCACTAGAGAAGAACCGCAAGTTTGAGACTCTGCAATCTTCTCCTCCAGCTTTCTTACACCGACGCTGTGCGGATTTGCCGATATAAATGAATAAAGATTGACTACGCTTATGCCCTTGAAACTTTTATCTCCACCTAATTCGTTCAAGAGTGTGTCATTTCTTCGATCCAATGATTTCTAGTTTCTATTTGAATTAAAAGAAAGAAAAAAAAATTGTTTAAAGAAAATACAAAAATCTGTCTTTGTCTTAAACCTCATTTCCTTCTCCCTCTTCAATATCGTCTTCCTATCAATTGTTTTTCTCATCACTGTTCATCCAGATTTCAATCACGTTTACAACTTACAACACTATTTTCGATGTTTCAATACCTAATGCATTTATTTTCATCGATAATAAACGATATATAAAAGAAACAAAATTAATGAAAATTCTCAATACTTGCACTATTTACAGGTATACGTAGTACGTGGAAAAAAAAAGAAGAATTGATAGTAATAGCATGTGATACATGAATAAACTGAAAATAACAACCTATTTACGTTCTTCGTTGTGATTTATTTACTTTTAAATCCTTTATCAAACAGTTACAGCGGTATTATATTCTATCAGTTCAGGGATTAATTTCGAACCAGGTGACGAGTAATTTACTCGTATTTATTTTCTAGATTAAAAGTCAGTCTGGTTGGTTGATTGTCTTATCACAGACCTTTCACAAGAGGATTATTTCAAATCACGTTTAAATATAGATTCATGGTGGCGACTGGGCGGGAAAACAGGGAATACTAAATTTGGGAAAAATCACGGAATTTCATCTTTATACATATATTTCAATACTAGATGGTATCATCGAGTATATTGTATTCTAGCGTTGACACAAATTTTATAATCTCAAAAACACGAATCACACTTGTTAAAACCTATGTCGAGAATTTCTCGCTTTTCATGCACTGGGACAACTTGACATTATTCGAATTTTTTGGGAAAAGAGATCATACTGTTTACCTCCTTTAAAAACCTGGGAGTCCTGGAAATCTCAGGGATTTTTTCTTCTGGAATACCCTGGAATTCTCAGGGATTTTTTCTTCTGGGATATCCTGGAATTCTCTGGGAATATTGGATTCCCTCGGGAAAATTAGTCTTAACATGGTGGCCACTCGTCAGGGCAATCAGGGAAAAGTTAGGGAATTCGAAAAATGGTCAGGGAAGTCAGGGAAATGTCAGGGAATCCGAAGAACAGTCAGGGAAAAGCAAAGGAATTTCATGGTCATATGAAACAAGACAGAATAAAAGATCCCCAGCGACATTTATGCAGTCAAAAGTATTCTCAAAAATCATTTTCTTTCACCATTTCACCATGAATAACCACTGATTCGTCCAAATTTCAGTCAGGGAAAAATTATATTTAGGTCAGGGAAAGTCAGGGAAATGTCAGGGAATTTTTTTTCCGCAAAAAAGTGGCCACCATGGACTCTAGTATATTTTGACAAATAATGATAAACCAGTTGGAAGAATTGGAATTCTCAGGGAATTTTAGATCCTGATTTCAGTATAGACACCCTGGAGATGGAAATAATGCATTTTTGGCCGGAAAAGTCAGGAAATTTCATTTCAGTGAAATTGTCGCCACCATGTATAGATTCTTTTTTTCTACTATTTTGTGTTCGACGAAAGAGGAGGATTTCAGGGGGGTGTAATAAAGCCAGACAATTAAACATTCAAGATTTATTTAGATATTTTAGTATGTATATTATAACATCTGTTTAATTTATTTATTTAATTTTCATTTTTTTTAATAGTTTTTGTTTTGTTTTTTCTTGCAGCTTTTATTTTCTCGTTCTTTTCATACGATTCGTAGATTTTTCATAATTATAATATCAATTATTGTTTATTATTGTGCATATCAGGATAATATATAATAAGATATATTCATATACATATATTGTAATTTTGCGTTAAAGATAACAGTGACATTTCTTCTTTTTTCATCTTCTAATTCTTTTACAATATTAAATATAGACCGTTGTATGATTTCGTAAATATATATATATATATTTCAATTTAATTTACAATGTTGATGTACCGATTTACTGATTTATCATCAACCTCATGACTACCTACGTTTATTTAAATTTAGAGTGTGCTTCTGTACTTTATTTTTCCCTTATTCGAAAGTTATACTGGGAACGATACACTCATCGTCTTGACAATTTATTTATATTACACTGATAAAATCGACTGGATTATATGATCGAACTGTAGCTTATATAACACCTGAGTAAATTTTTCTCCACACACCCACGTATGATCAGTTCGTAGGATCATTCAATCACGTTCTCGTTAACATATAGAAAAAACCAAAGACAATATTGACGTACGTGTTAGATGACTCACGCGGAGTTGATCTTTTTTGGCGCCTGTGGCGAAAAGATACTATTTTTTAATTTGTATAGAATTCATTTGCGAATATACGTCACTGCAGCTGCAGTCCATCAGCCATCGGTTTTATTTTACTTAAATGATATAAGGTATATATTATTATTATGTTAATATACATATTTTTTTATTTAACTGCACATTTATATTATTGAATTTTATTCAGATTTTCGTATTATCGCGAATTCGTCTGACATTTTAATTAATCCTCAAGTTTTATATTGACCAGATAATTTTTCACCCCTAAGCGAGCAGTGAATCAATATTACGGAAGTTCATTATTTCAGATTACCTATTGCGGCTCAAAAATTGTATCAGACTGATTTTCCGGTACAAATTATTATCTTTTGATTGTATCGCGAAATTCGATCTGGTATTTTCAAAACAAGGGTAAGTATAAGTCAGAAAAGTGATTGTGAAAGAGAAAAATGTTGACGGTTAATTATTATTGCGATATGTCGACTGCAGGGTGCGTAAATACGATATTATATATACATATACAGTATAATTACATTATCATTATTATTTTTTAACAATATGATATTAGATTGACAATAATAATACTGATAATATAATCATTTTATACGGAGTGGATGTAACAATACGTAATATTCACTTATCATAATTATATAAGGAACATTCAGGGATATTACAATGTCAATTCTATTTACATTCTTGTATGATGGTAGGACTATTATCGTATTATCGTAATTACTTAATTTATTCCATAATTATTTATAACGTTATTACTATAAAACTAAGATAAAAGTATGATATTTTATAATTACATTCATTCAAATATACACTTATATCAATTTCATATTATCTTTTTTTTTCAAGTTTTCTTCACTTTTGTTATCATATTTAAGAGTCAGAAATTAAGACACATGAATTAGTCGATATTTACGATAGGTACTAATGATTGATCAATTATTACACGACTCGTCGCTCATAGAGGTACACAAAGTTACACATCGTTCAACTTGATATATATTTTCTTTTCACCATTACACGATTGTCTAAAATGTATCTAGATACAGAGATACATTCAATGTATAGATAGGAATGGTCCTTGAATTTCTTGAGATTTTATTCTATATATAATAATTATTACAAACAATTATATATATATATATATCAAATTGTAAATGCATCGGTCAAGGATATACAGATACACCTTTTATATTCTATAAATATAAACATTTCAGAAAACGTTCGAATATAAGTATATAATGATAACAATTATTATTATTATTGTTCATTATTCCTAACGTTATAAATATAACATTGATATCCGATAGTCTGACGCAGCAGGAGAAATAAAATATGATTTATTTTCTCTTTCATCTCATTTCTTTTCAACGGATTTTCAAGCCTCTAAAATTGTTTCTTTATAAATCTTTCATCACACGTAAAATTATTGTTATGGTTATTTCAAGTCAACGTTATTTATACGACGTTACGGGATCGATATAATAGACATAATCTACATGTTCAAAGATGTTTGATACATTCAATGTTTTTACCGTTGTACATATATTTACATCCCTAATACAGTACAGAATATTACATGTACCTTTGACCCGCAAAGGCTTGTACATCAAGAACTTATCATTATTCAATCATATAAGCGACGCGATTCCCGAAATCTACTGACTCATAAATTATTCCGTTACATTCGGACACGGTTTTGGATTTGAAAAATTTACATCATATATGATTTCTTACACGTATATGTTATTACATACACCTCAAAATTTAGAAAATCTCTAAACCATCGAAAGTCATTTATGAGACTTTTGAACGGTTTTCACATGATTTTAGAGATATTTTTTTTTGTCTATGATGCACGAAATAAAATCGATCTTGGTTTTTCTTGTCTCAAACTGTCCAGTAAAGGGACCCTTTCAATATGAACGGATAACTTTTTCATAACTTTATTTTTACTCGAGTTATCATGAAAAGTAACGTATGAATAGACAGAAAAATGCTATTTTATTCTGAAAAATGATGAATATCTGGTACAATTTTGATCGGATCAAGAAGTTCTCTGTTCATTTTGAGAAGGCCTTTTTACTGAATAGTTTGAGACCAGAAGAACTTGAATCAATCCACCGATAGATTTTGTTTCGTGCATCGTAGACAAAAAAAATTGTGTTCCCAAAATCGTGTGAAAAACATTCCAAGATATGAAAAATTACTTTTTGAAGTTTTTACTTTTTTGACATTTTTAGGCGCGAAATATGAGACAGTCGTGACTGTTAATCGCGATATAGCGGCAGAATCTACAAATTTGTACGTTCTGGCAATTCGCTCAGAATTCTGAGTCTCCGCCCGACCCCATTTGACATCCGCGGTTGTGGTTGTTTTGGAACTATCAACTAATTGTAAAATTTATGTATACCTAACTTTTGGTATCGAATTAGTTGACTCAATGGAAAATGGCTCACCCTTTCAGTCTA
The DNA here is from genome assembly GCA_018420115.1 of Euura saliciscinereae. NCBI lineage: Eukaryota > Metazoa > Arthropoda > Insecta > Hymenoptera > Tenthredinidae > Euura > Euura saliciscinereae. The sequence continues at coordinate 57,140 of JAFFZH010016184.1, read as the reverse complement.
ATTACAGAAAGCCACATTATTGAAGTAACTATATGACGTATCTACATACAGTCGCGATCATGCGGATATAAAATTCGACATTTTTTCAGGGCGATCGGTGAACCTCGAATTGACTGACGAACCTCATAGTCGCAGCCTGTTACAGTTGAATCGATCAGTGCAAACTTCCTGCATGGAAGCAGAATTAAGCGATATTGGCCATCCACAACCAATCTCAACATCGCAAATTTGTTCGACCACTCGACTAATAGGCAATGTTACATCATGATTCGCAAACGGCGAAAGCCTTGCGTTCGCTGACCATATTGCAGACCTTTGTTATTTTCCAACTTTGAATTGCACTGTGTCACTTAGTGTTGGAAATTGGAAATTTGTTAGTGGGAGCGGAAATGTGATTTTTTTTTCGGGCAATTGACTCGTTTACATTTGACATTGTTGATTGTACAATGATTCTGTAAATCAATCGATAATGTTAATCACGTAGTTGACTTTACCTTCGACCTGCAAAGGCAGCGAATTATTATATCGACGTTGTCGGAATCTGACTTTATTGTGACTCGTTACTGTGATCATTCTTTAGTTGCGACCCTGAATCATCTTATGTAAGAATTATGAACGTATTTCGTCGATGAAAAATTTGTTGAAAATTTTTATATTGACTAAAATCCACTGATATCCTCGTCTTCATACCGTATTTATTTAACATTCTTTTCATTCGAGTAAATTTTTTGAAATATATACGAGATTATATAATGTCTAGGCGTTTTCGACGATTATATCAGTGGGATTCATCGCTTTTGATTGGCGATTATTAAAAAACCGAGCACTAATTCTCGATCCAACGTTTTGAAACATAAACCTAGCGTTTAACAAGTGGATTTATCGGAAGTTACTCGATTATTACGTACAGCTCGCGTAAATTAATACCGAACATAACAATAGGATCAGTAAGCAGGTCGCGATAACGAGGAGAGAGCATTTAGGGGTATTGAATTTCGCCTCTTTTGATAAAACCTTAAGGTGCGTCGGCGTAGGCGTGCTGCGAAAACTTTGACAAAGAACTCTGATATAATCACCGCTTTGCACGACCTGAGTGTATAAAGTCAATAGGAAAGTTTTCTCAGATTCAAAGTATCAGCAATGTTTATGAGAAATGAAATTATCGATTTTCAAACCAAGTGCCAAGTGACGTCACACCGTACCTCGGTCGCCATGTTCTTCTGTTGATCATGGTTGTTCGTAGCGCCATCAGCCGATCAGTCTGTGCTGTATGACGTCACGTGCGACCGCGAAATTCGAACGATAAAAAGGAAAAACTGTCAACAATTTGGCGCAACAAGTTTTTCATCGACCTTAAAGACGAAATTATCGGATGGTTATTCATCACTTCACGGATCGGTGTGGCCTACGCATCTTTGGCTTTCGAACCGAAAAAGAGCGAAATAAATAATTCATCACAGTTCACCGAAGCGTCTGAGTGATACAACCTTCAGCCCATTATATTCTTCCTGGATTTTTCCTCTCTGGCTTTACCTCTTGATCTTGAATCGATATCGTCGGCTATATCTCTGGCCAAGTATCCCAGACCCATTTATTCCCTGTACCATTCCACGCCATGAACCGGGAAGCCCAGATTATTTCACAAAGATAAAAATACTCGAACCGCGAATCAATAAAATCAGGAGGGCTTACTTCACGAACAGGTCCTTCAGGGTCGAGCACAGCGAGGGTTCGCAGCTCTCTGTTTGCTCATCCTCCTTGTTCGCTCCTGAGAACCAATTAGCTACCTTGCTAGGACTCGACCTGGGCTTGTTCGGGGAACTACCGGGCTTCGAGCTACCGGGTGTTTCGAGTTCACCGCCACGCTGGGCTGTGAGAAAACCCTCAATGGCGCTTCCCAGTACCTGAGCATCGACTTTGGTCCCACTCTTATCGTCCCAGACGACTTTGTGTCTGGAATTAGCGACTGTGGGACCGGTTTCCCTCGTGGGTGACAATTTCGTCGGCTTTGTCTGCAAGGGGTCGAAGATTTTAACGACCGTTGACTTTTCGTCCCTGAAGGTGACAGCGGTTGGAGCCGAGTCCTCGCTCTTCTGCTTCTTCGACATCGGCTGATGACGTTTAACGAACCAGCTGGTAGGGGCTGCTGAATTCTTGGGCGAAGTTAGACTCTGGGTTTTATTTCCGGTTCCGTGAAGTATCGAGACGTCGAAGCTGTTGGAACGGAACCCTTTAAGCCGGTCGCGTTTTTGCTCCGCGGCCGTTTTGCCCGGTGGAGCTTCCGGCTTCTCGATTTTTCCGCCGGAAGTCGACGGGAGAACGGCCGCTTCGTCTGTTCCGCAACGGTTTATTTCACTGGCCGACGACGTCAGGGAACTCAGTATAGAAATGAGGTCCGTGTTTGAGCAGACTATACCTGCAGCTGGTGTTATTTGACCCGGAGATGATGTTGGGAGCTTCGGCATCTCGGAAGCTCTTCTTCGAATCGATCCGGTGGGTGGTGGGATTGATCCCGCGACCGCAAAGTCGGAGTACCTCCGCTGCTGCTGTTGTGTGTACCTTTGAGTTGTTGAATTACCCTCGAGGGGTTGAACTTCGCAGACCTGCTCTCTGGATGGAGTCTTCCAGAGCTTCAGGCGAACCTGGTGATTCGGAAAACGGTGGATTTGGAATAATCGCAAAAATTGTAGATTCGGATGAGGGGCATTAACGTCACTTGCAATATTTAGTGTACACTCAGAAAAATGTCTAGTTTGAGGTACCATATACGAGTCAGATATGGCATCAACTATTCTTTACAGTAAACCAAACTGAAATATAGTACTTTTAGGCATAATTTCAGTTTGTTTGACTATTTCTATAGTTCTGTAAATGATAGAATGCGATAGCAATACGAATTTTTCTTAGTGTAGTACTCTACTTTACCTGGTGAACATTTCTGTGCGAAAAACTGCAATGCTTTAACTCCCCCAAAAACTTGTGAATAAAATCGTAAAAATTATTCTCAGCAGGGATTCTAATTTGGAATCCTTGAACAATTAATAAAGTTATGAAATCTCTTTGGAGTCTATATATTTGAAAAAAAAAAAATTCATATCATTTCCGCTATTTTATGATATAATTTGAACGTGTTTAAATTTTTGCGATGTTCAAAAGGTATTAAAAAAATCTAGTAATTCATGGAAAATTCACGAAATCTTCGGAATCTTATGAAAATACTTGCAAAAATTTGAAATCGTGGGATATATTTTTATATCTATTGAAATCCATTGAAATCTTCTGCAACCTTCTGAAATTTCTTTCTAAATATTAGAAATGCAATCTTTGGAAACAATTTGAAATCTTTCGGAAACATGAAATCTAGATCACCTTTCTGGCTTTAATTTCCGCGATGTCGTCCATAATATCGAGTTGCAGGTTGTGAGTACTTCCACTGTTACTCGGGGGCACACCCATGCTCGAAGTCGAGTCTCGTCGGCTGGGGAGGATCCTCGGAGCTCCCATGGGAAAAGCGGCGATGGACTCGCGCCGATTACGCCCAAAAAGCGTCGGAGGTACCCTGGAGATTGTAACAACAGAATGTCGTCGTCCTCCTGGCTGCGGGGTAGGTGCTTGGGATAGCGTGGCCAGAAAAGCAGCCTCCCGGGGCGTCGGTCCAGAGCCTTCTCCACGTTCACTCAGACGTCGGACCTGGGGGAAAAAATAATGTGAGAAAGACCGTAAGGTTACTTATGTAACATGAAATTGGGTTGTTATCCTCTCTGTCCTGAATAGAAATCAAGAACTCAACATTTTGTCGATATTCCATGTAGTTGGGAACAAAATTTGTCCAAATCTCATTACAGTTAATCAATTACATTACGGTACATTAACTCTAGAAGTACGGACTGGGGTGGATATCCACCCAAGGCAAAATTGAAAAATGAGGTTTTTTTCGTTTTCTTCAGCACTTTAGGGAAGTCAAATGAATTTTTCACCGACTATTCTTCAATGAAAATAAATTTGCTTTTCACCATCCTTTTCCTTAGTGAAAAGCGAAAAGATTCGTTTTTATGAAAGAACGTTTTTATGAGTGTTTTTTGTAATAGTATAATTATATTATAGCATAGTGAAAACTTTTTTCAAATGTATAACATGGCGCGAAACTCTTGATGTTTCGAATTTCTGTTCTTCTTGCTAGTGAAAAAAAAAAGGAAATGAACCTGCAAGAGGATCGGAACTCACAATCAGTGTTATTTCTATATAACCGCGGTCCATTGAACTATTCGCCAATAATTATTCCGATTACACGCAATACTTCACATATTGATCTCAAAATGTAGCTTGATCAGCTTCAGGTTCGTGGAGCTACTCGTGGTATATATGGTATTTATGATCACAAAGATGTAGTTCGTAACTAATCTGGTTATCCAATCCGTTGAATTGGGATTCGAAACCGAAGCTATGAATCGATAAACGCAATCAGACCAATAAAAGGAAGCGCGTACCAGTACATCGTGATTCAACAAATTCTCCTGCATACTCGAAAAAACATTAATATCTTATATCCAAAGTTCATTAGACATCGAAAAATTGACTTTTTCGAAAATCACTTGTCGTAAGGTTTCAGGCACACGGTTGGTCCGATTATATCTCTCGACGTCCCGTTTTTTTCGGAAAGCAATCCTTCATCGTGTGAATGAGTGAAATCAAAAAACAAAATGTTTTGGACCCAGTTATCAGCAAAGCATCCAAGCAAGAACTCGTGTGTATCAAGGTGATGAATAAATTTCAAAACGACGAACCTTCTTTCTCTGATTTCGCGAATCGATATCGGTTAATGAACACTCAGACGCTCACTGTGAGCTGGAGGAGATTGCTCTCATTATATCCCGAGCTGGGTTTCGCCAAGAAAATTGAATCGCAAAAATGGCTGCTGGAAGAAACGCCTTGCCTGACAGTACGGCGCGGCGATGGCATTATCCCAACCCGTGGAATGAAATCAGGACAAAAAAGGGAATTCTGTAGGTTATATCTTAAAGACGTCTTTAAAAGTTGAGACAACATTTAGAAGTCGAAAAGTGGGACATTTGCCATCCATACGACAAATTTTAGACAACTTCGAGTTTTGCGCTGTCTGTGATTATAATTATAGATTTTTTGAAACGAGTTTTTGGGAGACGAGAATAATGTGCCGCAGAAGAAAACACTCCGTCATTTCATGAATCGAAATGGTCCATTCTTTCAATATCGATTAACATTTTATAGCTGTTTTGAACCGATGAAGCATGAAGCCGTATAAAAGTTGTGGTGATAAGTTTCATCGGTTATCGATTATAATAATGGCTTCGGTTATAGAATCGAGTTGAACAAATTGCAAACAACCCCTATCCTATGCAGAAGAAAATCTCTCAAATGGAAGCTGAAGTCGAAGCTATTTTGCGTGACGATCATTAATCACGGATTTTTTTTATCAACAGGAATTCGATCTTCCTCTGTTTTTTTCTGTACTACCATCCTCACTATTCACATACAGGAAATTACACCTTTTCATTTCACATTATTTCATTTATTTCAACATCATTTTTTTTTTTAATAATAATGAATTTATTTCTCATTGTTTCATCCGTTTTCGCAGTTATGTCTCATTATTTCCATAAACATTCTCACGTTATGTACACCGCGAATATTTAAAAGTTTTTGGTACTTTTTATCAACAAACGAATTCCGGTCATTGAGAATCGCTGTTCTATTCTTTATCATCTGCAACTGATGCATGAGGAGTAAGTGCACCATTATACTTTCCAAACCTACCTGAGACGCTGTAATACCCGAGGTGCATTGAGGCGTAGGCAAAGAATGTTTGCGAGTTTCTCGCCAAGGCGAAAGAAGATAGGGATTTAGAGACGGGGAGTCTGGGTCCACGCAGCGAGGCGGTGACTCGTTCCTTCGCCGTTCGGCCTCCTCCTCTCCGAGAAGGCTTTCCTCCACCACGATTAGCGGCTCCCCAGGTCCACCTCCGCTCCCAATGCTGGAGCTCGGGGAAAAGGATTGTCTTCTCATTACTGTTTCCGAGTTTTCTGCAACAAAAATTTTAACAAATTATGTCGAAACGTGAATATTTCACAATCAGCTTCTCCGTATCTTTTTTTCTTGATTATTCTATGAAAATTCTATGTGGGAGGCTCCTCTACCTAGGGAATTTACGTATTTTATTTTGAATTTCAAGAAGTGCTATAAAAAATCTGACAAAATTATTGTAAAGTAGGGGCGTGGTGCGAAAAAGCTTCAAACACTCGAAAGAGTTCTGCGCCCAGGCCTTTTATCGCATTGGTCTCAAATTTATCGATATGGCTATTTTTCATCTTTATTCTCAATTCGTTCCTCGTGGACATGATCTTTATCCGTTTGGAACGGGAATCAAGATTAGAACAAAGTTTGGAGAGAGTATCAATTCGACAAAGGGCAAAATACGAAGAATTTCGATTTATATCGTGAGCCATCTGTGTCATACTAAGTTATGTTTGTATTCCAGAAACGACTTCTCAACATCGGTTGGTTGCGAAAAAATGCGTGAAAAAATGTATTATTATTATTCAGCACTATCTTATACTAATATATCTATCAAAAGTCCGAATAAAGTTCACCAGCCTCGCTCAATTAATTTTAGATGTACGGGGTAGTTTCCGGATTGTTGGTCCGTTCAAAACCCAGGCGTTTGAAGAAAAACCGATAAATTATCCAGAACGTAATAATTGTACAGTTGCATATCTTGACCGTCATGCGACGCTCGTATGCGTGTCGATCTGATTGATAAATGTCATTAATGCCATCATTTGAAGAATATTCATCACAAAGATTTTTCGATAAGGAAACCGTTTTGATTTGCATAATCGAAAAGAGATTGTCCAGCAATTTGAAGAAATCAAAATTGGAAGAAAAAATTGCCAACATTTTGTAGTATTTCAAATGTTTTGGTCGAGTTTCTCGCCGATCTGTAAAATATTCATTAAATTACGTCTTCACACTGAAATTAGTATTGCTGATTAATTTCATAGTAATATCAAAGCACGTTTTTGAAAATAGGCCAAGATCGACAGACTCGATGTGTTCCATTGCGAAGGTTCTGCAAATAGAAGCGGAAACCCGCATTAAAGAAAGAAGTCGATGTACACATAGAGAAATTTCTTCTTTCCAACAATTATAGATGAAAAGCTGGTCAAAAATCGATCTATCGAAAGATTATCATTTTCCAAGGTGGAGCAGCGGTCGTCGACCATCGGAAAAAGAGACTCGGACGCTTAGCCTATATGCAAGTGCATGTGCTGCCTTTGCAGTATCCGGCGATGTGCCCACGGCTTATGCACTCCGCCACGAGGATTGGAGTTCCGATTTGCCATCCCACACGGGAGAAAAAGCGAGCTCAGTGGCGCCACACCGCGAGAATATTTCCTCGCCGCCATTTTGGGCCGTGCTTGACTGGCTAATTGAGACCATTTTGGCCAGTTTGGGCGCGCTATAAGCTTCCCAAAGTTACGGGGTCACTGAACTCCCGCTCATTCGTCGTGTTGGTACTTCCTCATCATCCTCAGCAGAGGGCGCAACCAAACGAATACAAAGTGCTGCGATTGCTCGCCAGTGCGGGGAGCTGACCCGCCCAAATATCTAGTGAAAAAGTTCGCTCGTTCGTGAGGACTCTACGACACCAGCGGGGAGCTAGGCTTCTCGCACTTTTTCCCGTGCAGCTTACAGCTTGGCATGCAGGGGCGGGGTACGATATGTGTATCAATTCAAAGTTTTCATTAAGGGGGGCTCCACCGCTCTGAGCAGCTGCAAGAAGTATCGGTCACAGAGAGTTGGCCATTTTTTTCTGAATGCTGTTCTGTGTTCTGAAAACATGTAGTTAAACAGCCCATGGCGGGAAAACTAGATTCGAACGCAGCCCAAAGTGGAATATAAAGAATCCACCACGACTGATTGTGTACGGACAGTAAACTGAGCGTGCACACCAAATTTCATCCGAAAATATTGATTATTGTAGAAGTTATTCAACTTTGAAATGTTGATATTGAGAGGAAAACTAGTTATTCGTGTGGCATGATCACATTACAGGAACTTTCTGATTCGTTTGGGTATTGGACTAGCCTCGAGTTTTCGACGGAGGTAGCACAGAAAAGGTATTCCAAGCTGAGTGAATTTGACGAACTTGTCAAAAGAATGAGAGATAAAAAATTTGACACAATTGATTGTTCAGGATGATGGACTGAGTGTGAACCCGAAATTTGCTCAAAACATATTCAAATTTGTAAGAGATTCTACTTCACAGCTGGAGGTATGAAAATCAACAACTCCGACAATTGTCAATATTTGTCAATTAAATTTTAGGTGTACACTTATTAGTCTACGAAAGTGCATGTATACCTACTCGCTCTTCACTTCAAAAAACCATATAAATATTCATGGGTTATACATATGAGGTGAAAGCTTCCGCCACGTGACAGAGCATGCCAAAGCTTCATTAAAGCCCATCGTTCAGCTTTGAATCAGAAAACTTCTGCCGAGAAAACACGTACCAGAGTTTCAAGATCTATATGGTTGAATTGAACGACACGAGCCTGTCCTGAGTCTGTGATAATCCAATTTCAAGCTGGATAAGCCGGAGCTTGTATTAATCCGTCGATAAAGCATAATATTCAATAGGTTCAGTCCTCATAGTCCCGGTTATGGAATTGAATTATTCGAGATAAAATGGTAACCGGATTACTCCATCGATAATCCAACCAATTTTCAATTATCAATAAAGTCTACATCCAGAGTCCAGAGAAGGTTCGAATTCCCTTTAATCCGATTTAATACACAGATAATCTTGAAAAATTGGATCATCTATTTCCAATTACAAGGAAGTCTCCGGACATCATAGCCGTCACTCCCTAGTTCATTTTCATACCCGGCTCCATTTTATATTCAATTTTCGTTTCATTTTACACAATCGCCGAAAGGTTCCATGATCAAACACTAACAATGTTACCTCCGGCTCACCTCCGTTGCCTATCAGGATAAAATACACAAAACGCAATGAATTCATAACGATGTGCCTGTATCCGACGTAGTACATTCGACCGTAACCTTGTTTTAATTACGAAACGGTTCATCACACACACTCGTGAATCATACTCACACACGTCGACAATACATCGTGGATCGCAAATGGTTTCGAGCTTAACCGTCAGACCGAAGCCGGCTTAGGTATTGTCAGGGTACTGTACTTTAGGTCAGGGCGAGGACCACCGGCGATCAATAAGCCGGACTTGGTCATAACCCAAGGCAATATATTCCTGATTAGTTGATGTCAATTATTTTGGAACAGGTCTCGCATGACCTCCGAACCAGAGAATTGGGTGACCCCATGGAGAGACAGTAGGGTAGCCACGACCCATTTTCAGACAAAGTCAATCCGAGGTTGGATCTAACGACGGAATTTATCATAAGGAAATCGACTAAGAAATTAGCGAATGTTTCATCGTCCGATTTGGAACCAAGCCCATTGCATTCGGCTTATCGTTGCTAGATAAGCCCGGCGGTATTACGGGCGAACAATCCGCACACACGGTCATACAGGCACTTTGCGTTGAGCCTGCTACCAATCGGCTGCCGCACCAGGATGTGTATCGAGGTATTAATACACCCACTTTACGGGCGTATTAGATGTTTGCTCAGCATACGTGTATGCGCATACACCGGCTATCCAGTACCCATCCCACCCCATTCCACCCTCGACCACGCGGATCTCTAATAATGTACCAGCTATAATGTGCATAGCTGCAGCGGATGGGCATCGATTATTGGTAATTTGCGAGGCGAGTGTTGTACCTATATACTCTATTTCTTCGCACCGTAGGGTGTGCCATTTTTCTTCTCTCGAATCCTCGAGTCGTGGTCGACTTTCACCACTTGCCTTCGTGATTCTTGTTCGCTACACATTTGGTATGTTGCAGAAAATGTGACAAACATTTTTACTCATTTTAACTGAAGTGGTTTTCGGGAAGGACTAGTTCTACGTCTTAACAAAAAGTCAAGTTTTTATGATACAAATTTTCACCAGAGATTCTTTCAACAGTGGAACCCATTTTTCATCACTGTTTATGTGGCAGCAGCGATCCGCTGGTCAACGTCGTATCAGAGTCCAATTTATTACGTCTTCTATTTCCCCATACCGGTGGACGATATCCTGCGACCGAGATAGCTAATCAACACCTGCGTTCTGTGATAACGTTATTGTTCTGCGATTACTGTATAACCACAAGGCAGATACTCTAGCCTCGAACAGCAGTTTCTGAATTTTGCCGCTTCACTTGCGTGTCTCAAACGTTTGTTTAATCGATATTCTGGGCTCCACGAAAGATTTCAGAGAGTTGGTGCTCAACAGTTTTACGTGTAAACATACACAAAGATTTATTTAGTTGAAATGACGCTCCAGCTTGTGACATCACTCAAGCCAGACTGTATTTCGTAAGAAAAAAAGTCACAAACGTTGAAAATAAAACTTCGACCAATTGTCAGCTTGGTGAATTAGATCTAGAAAGCACTGCTGCCCGAAAACAGGAGAATCAGAGCAAACCAGGTTACAAAATTTCGATTTTTATCGCAAAATATCTGCGCTCATTTATTTTTTGGAATCCAGAAAGGGGGATTTCAAAAGATCCTTCAGTTCCAGGAAATATTTGTGATTACCAGTTTTTCTAATTTCAAGTACGTTTTTACCCCACTACAGTGGGGAAAATGTGTGGAAATGTGGGGAAATTAGCATGAACAGAATTTCAAGTGTAAGCATTTTATACGAATATCGAAAATTTCCGCATCTAGACATCATCATTTCATTAGATATTGATTTTTTTAGCCCGTTGCAGAAAAAAAATTACATTTATAGTGAAATTCGGGCCAGAAGCACCTATACATATAAGAAAAAATGAAAAATTTTCTTATTCAATTGTTGAATCGATTATAGGGAGAAATAATTGACTTCGAATCATCGATTATTTTTGCTCGAAATAAACTCGTTGTGAATACTGAGTCTTTCGGGCGAATCACCCGGGTATAACTTGTTCCAGGATCTGACGTCTTACAGCATTACAAGGTAACTGGTAGACTACGAGCAAGGGTCTCTGGTTGATATTCGCGTGATGTAATATAACGTAATTAGAGAGTAAATTGGAGACACGGAATCAGATTTTGAGCTCGACAGCGGTACGTCGAGGATGAACGTGCCCATAGGGCAAGATCACGACCCGCGAAAGGAGCTACGTAGACGGGATGAGACAGCAGTCAGATTTCCTCAGCACCTGACCTGCAGTATGATGATCCATCGTACCTTATGGTGTTACAGCGTTGAAATTATGACCAAGTATTATTAATTGGGCCACGAAGACGAGGATAAACTATAAGAAAAAAAGACCTTAACCAACACAAAAGCATACTTTTCCATTACAGTATCCACCCTTATGTCCTCTGGTATAAATGCACTTCGCGAAGCATATGGGATTGCCTATGGTCTGACCGATCTGTAAGGAACAGGTTCCGTATGCATATCACGATCAGAATCTAAATTCATTTGAGGCTGCGACCCGACGTAAACTGAAATCGCACAGAAATGTGTGTCAATGTGTCAATAAAAAAGACTAGTGGAGCTTTAAGTTTGTGACACATAAATGATTATTTTTGTCAAAATACTCAATTAAACCTCTTACCGTCTCATTTCTTCCAGAAAATCATGTTTAATGAATAATCAAATTTTCAGAAAATGTGCTCACTCGTCTGCAAATAACTTGGCTTATAGAATTTGTCGCTTATAGAGCTTATGAAAGAATTTGTCCATTTTATCTGAAGCCTGCTCTGGACTTACTAACATCGTTAATATACATACATTCATTATCTCAAATCGATACGCAACGAAACAGTCATTAGCTCGTGTTCACTTTGTGATATATTAATCAAGGGGAAGGTTGGATTTTCGGAAGCAATTATCAGGGTCCCCCGCAGCGGTGTACGTCAAACGGGAACGTACCCGTAGGGCTACATCACACCCCTTTAGGAAATTCGACGTGTATGCGATAGTCAGATCAGATTTACTTCCGACCAATCCCGAATTCTGAGGGCTTATCAACATACCTAATCGATAATTCAAGATACATTCTCATCATTGGTACTAATTACAGCTTCAATGAACGAAGGTGATGTTGAAAAGTGGGGACAACGATTCAGAATTTATTTCGATGTTACAAGAGTATAGTCTGTGATTAACATATTCGCCAAATGTTGTCTGATAATTCCTGATTTTCATTATACCCATACAACTATCATTACTATTTTCTAATTTAAATGTGTTCCCAGGTTTCCAACGGATATCGCAGCTGTTCGACATTGCGGATAGTAAGTGTATGCATTCAGTCTATGCAAGTGCAAACTTTGCCGATGCAGATTCCACCGGTCTTTCCCTTGGTGAGACATTTCGTGAAGCATATCGAATTTCCCCATTTTGTTCCAATTTTGCAGCTCGGGACGGTAGCTGCTTTCTGAACGCATTCAGTTGGCCATACAGCTGTATCATCCCAGTATCCAACTTGAACTGGAATTCAACGTGAATACGATTAGTGCATTCAATGAAAGAATCTCTCAACTCGGTGCACATTTAAGCGCAGATGTTCATTGTTATAAGCTGATTGCTATGAAAGCTCGACTATACCAGTCAAAGGAATTTCCTTCGTGCGGAATAATTGATTATTTAATATTTTCGTCATGAAAACTCACCCGTCGTGCCGTCGATAGTTTCTTTCAATTCACCAGTGAACGCTTCGGACGCGGCCACGACCATCGCAGTCTGTGTGACGGTTCGGATGGTGACGTCAGTGGTGATGTTCGTATCGTCCTCTGCATATGTGCAGGCAAAGAGAGCCGAAAGGATGATAACCGCGAAGAACTTCATGGTGATTATTGGTACAGGTATTCGAGACTGCTGAGTATCTGACAAGAACTGAGCTTCGACTGATGTATTCCTCGTGCTGGAGGCGCGTGTATTTATACCAAATATCAGAAACTGCACTCCGATCCATAGTTCCACTTTTCATTTTTGTGATTGCAATTTTTTTTTTATCAATGCTTGCCCACATTCAAAGTAATCGATTTGTCGACGTTTCACTCAGGTTTTTATAGTTGCATTGGTTATTCCATCGCACTTTGGAACAGTCAATATTGATAATAGAACGCGGATGGCTGATCTGTGTCATCTGCGGTAAGCAATAATTGTATCTTTATGTTCTACGTACGTCGAGGGTAGCGACATAACACGTACCACTTGGCATCATCACGAGATGAGAGATCATTGTACTTTTTAGATGATGACGACCTGCAAGGCACATAATTACACAACACCAATAGTTTCAATCATGAAATGAATGACAATTTCGAAATTGGAAAGGTCTTAACGACAGCGAAGAAAACTGTAGTTTCATGGCAGGGAGGCAAATATTTCCAAAGTCGTTGAGTTGTAGAAAAATCAAGCGGGTTTGGGCTGACTATGAGCCAGCCTTCGTACTTCCCGCTATTGATTTTGTTTTCAGCTGTTTCGAAATTTGCAAATATGATCTTAGGCTTTTGATCAGGGATTCAAAAAACCTTCGAGTACCAATTTCCGTGAGATTTCGAATGTTTTTAGTGTTTTTCCCGGCAAATTGGATGCGACATTTTGAATTTCGCAAATCTGACTTCAGATTCGTGATCAGTGACCCACAAACCTAAGTTTCATCCAAATACAAATGTATTTAGTTTTTTTGCAACATATCGAATAGGCCGAATTAAAATTTTGCAAAACTGACTTCAGATTCGTGATCAGCGATCAAAAAAACCATATGGTACCAAATTTCATTCAAATCCGTTGATTCGTTCTCAAGATATCGTCATTGTTGTGTTTTTTAGAATTTCGTTATTTGAATAGTTCAAAAAGTACTAATCAGATCAAAACCAAAATCTAATCAGTTCTAAATTAAGAAAAGCCCCGTCGATTGAGCCCTATTTGATCAAAATCCGCGATCTCGTTCTCGAGATATCGCGCGGACAAAAATGTGGTCACATACACACATACACACACCCAGACGTCAAACTGAAAATAGTCGGAGCTGATCGAAACCATTTCATTCGAAGAATCAGAATGTATGTATCCAGTGATTCGAGAGTGTAAAGAGCATCTCCGAAGCACAGTTGTTCTACATAATTACGTAAAGTATCAGAATGTCATTCGATCGCCTCATATTATTGAAAGTATCCTATTTGTAGCATGATTTTTAAGCCTTCACCCCTCGACGAGAGCTTGCACTTTGTAGTGAGCTAGTTTTAATCAGTGTCAGTTTCAAGAAATCGATTTTTTGTGTGAACTCATGTGTGAGGCGATGTAACAAAGTCCAGTGGCCGAATCGAGGGATGCATGACCGCAATAAGCAGCACGTATGAAAATTCTGAAAACGAAAAAATGAAAATGGAAACGTAGTTCGGGAGGTCCTGATTCTACTGAAAAATTCAGATCTCATATATTATCAGAAACTCGGGGACCCAGCGAGAGTGTTTTTCCCAACTGACTCGTTCCATTTGGAATTGATACATGACCCACATGGGATCCATACATGGTCGCATGAGAGCCTTTCCAGTAGCTAATAGCAGGGATTGATACAGTACAATGTGACGGTGAAATGTGTGCTCCAAATTGACTTCAATTTGACACCGATCTTGGCTGATTCTATTTTTGTCTATACAGAAATCGAATAGCAAACTATAGTGGCGATTGCGTTCAGTATCGGCGAAGTTGAGGGTTTTTAGGTATCACACAGGTCAAGTTTCTCTTTTAGTACATAAATTTCGATTTTATACGTCGACAGCAACCAAATTATTCATTTTACCTTCATAAAGTTTACTTTTGTCTCTTTTACGTTGGTAAAGACGTTAAAATTTAACATCTAGTCGAGCCCAGACTAAAAATTTGTGTTGACCGGTGTAATTTTTTGGTATCCAGGGTATCCTGATAGTCATATTGATTATAAGTGGGAAGAATGAAGGGTGTTTGATTGGCTCCACACAATATCCACTTTGGTATAGTATCGACACTATAAACACACTCAATTCAGATCGAATGAATTGTTTTTTCATCTTCTTTATCTTGCCAACGGTTTTCCTTGGCCGTAGATACTCATATCATACGCAACTATGTAACATACAAGTGTCGGGGTTACCAAAGTTCAACGTACATAATTCAAGTATGATCGTACGCGTAACATGACCAACATTTGTGTCAGTAACGTGAATCGCACGTCAAGATCACGAATCCAACAATTCCCAAGCTCACGAATGTGTCTATTTGGAAGAGAAATTAGATCAGATGGATCAAATTTTGTGTTTTACGGGCGTTTGCAAGTCTCGAGCGCCATAAAATGTTAACGAATTTCAAGATATCATGGCGTAGGGGTTTGGTATAGGGCAATTCCATATCAAGTGATCAAGGCTTTTGGGACAAATTTTCATGATCTTGACGGCAATCTCCAAAAAAAGTAAATCGCGATGAAAAAAAAATAGTTTCCAGAGCTTATTTTTATATTCTCAATATTTTCGAGGTTATGCAACCTCTTCGCTTTGGCGCATTTTTTTTCTCGAAAAATCATAACTCCGGCTTCGTTGGTCATAGGGAGATCAACTTGGACTCATTTTATTCGCAAAAGAATATAGTTTTTAGAAAACAAATAGGGCATTGGGATTTTCGATCGCTCAACATAAAATTGTCTCCATTTCCCGAAATAATTAAAGATTAATTTTTGATAAATTAAAATTAAGCGAATTTAAGAATTTTTTACTGGATGATAACATTCTTAGGAATTAATACTAACGTTTCCATGTATATAAGAGCAACAAACGAACGAAAAAAAATCTGTTTTACAGAAGCTCAGTTCATATTGACATGAAATTACTGTAAATTATAAATTTCAAGCTAATCGGCCTAGTTGTTACAATGGAATCGTGGCCGCAAATTTCGACGCCGCTTTTCGCGTACTGCTGCCTACTTTGGTGGCCATAACGGCCACAATCTTCAAGTTAATACCGGTTCGATATTTATTTTCAAACCAAAGCTGGGATTTCAATCGTTAAACCCGTATTTTTACAAATTTTTTTTTAGTATGCCAACCCTCAGGCCATAGCGTTTTGAAATTCGACAACGTTTCATGGCGCCCGAGACTCGTAAACCTCTCAATTCCTCTAATTTGCCAAGAATTCGATTTTACTGGCGCAAAAAATATTCAGTGTATCATTTATTCTGACCTCATGGTAGATTTATCCGAACCAAAGTTTCATCATATACCCCTTCGTACACATTTTGCATATTTCTGTGCAGACCTACTAAATAGTCCCTGAATTCTGCAAATAATATGGTCACTATTATTGAGGATATTGCGGTTTCACACGCTACAGCGTGCAAACTGTGAGCTCAGGCTATGTCAATCAACGTTCATCATGTAACATAATTGAAGAGATGATTGGATTTGCAGAATTCGTCCTCGAAGTTCCTCCCGCAACGTAGTACGTGCCCAGAGGACAAGACCACATCCACGTTGCGAATAATTGAACCACACAAATTATATTCCCTTCTTATCTATGCCTCGAATTATGACAATCGATCAAGTTATTTACACAATTCAAATTGAAGAGTTTTCAATCAACGACAAATTCTCCTTTAACGTCGCAAGGATTCTTCTTATCTTTTAATCACACTGTAACAGTGGCTCCTGATTCTAGTCAGGGACATGGAATTGGGATTCTAAAGTAGGTAAAAAATCGGTGTCAGGTTTTTCAAAAATATTTTATTTAATCCCAAAATAACGAGAAATATGGATTCATTCCAAAAAAACAATGATAGGGAGATTATAAAATTTGTATTGAAAATCGTTGCCCAATATTGTCAAATATGTCAATTATCGTACTTATATTAGAGTCGAAATCGAATGCCATCTGGAAGTTCAGACAACGCATGTGCATTTCGTGCCTTTGCAGTACCCGCCCGTTTTTCCTTTGGACTTGCATTTCATGAAGCACGCAGGATTGCCCCATTTGAATCCAAGTTTACATGTTGGGATTCCCCGCGGAACTTGACATTCGGTTGTCATCACGGCGTCGTCTTCGAAGGTTCCGCACCGGACTGTAAAAGCAACGGACATGGATTGAAATTACCGTCACTAATACTGGATAATCGTCTAAGACTGATCGATACTGACCTATCTCGCCCCCTACAGTTTCTCGAAGTTCACCAACGTAGACTTCACCTGCTTTGGTCTTGGCCTCGTCAGCTGTGAGGACGGTATCGTCCGCGTAAGTGCAGGCGACGATGGCCGAAAGCACCACAAGGGCGAAGACCTTCATTGCGTTTTATTTCTGGGATTTCTACGTCTCTGAGCAGAGCGAAGCTTCGACTGATGCAGTCCCGGTGCGTTGGTCGTATATTTATACCAAATATCGGAAACTGCACTATGATCTATTCGTTACAGTTCTATTTTTTTTTTAATTTTTTTTTGGGTTGAATTATTCCCACTAACATCATCGCACGTTTATAATCAGACTGGTGAGAAGATTTTTCATTCAGGTTGTTGTTCTCTGAAAGGTTACGCTGATGCAGCTATGCACTCTGTACCTACTCACAAGTATGCTGATAATTATTAATGATCTGCGTTATCTGTGGATTTTTTATTAGGGAAACCCGCGGAAATTAATTTGGCTCGAATTTCTTTCGGTAGCTTTTTGCCGTTTTGTGAAAGTTGAGATCTGAGAGACTAAAAAATCTTGAAAGAGCAGATCGACGAAAGAAGGAAAACTTAGAGGCAGAGGATCCTACCTTCGAAATATCCTGTGAGGAGTGAATACGTTTTGCAGTAGAAGAGGAAAATTTAAAGGTAAAGAGATCGTATAAAGTATGAAAAAATTCGCCAACGTATTTTCTGCTTTTTGGGGTTTGAAGACTGACGCTATGATCGATCTCCATCATTCCAATAACGATTAACGAAATACAAAAATTGTCCAATCGCAAATCGTTATTCTGATTCTTACGACCTCAGGCGATCAGACACGCGAAACGTGCTGATTCGGCAGTGTGAAGAGATCACGACGACGTCCCATTTGAGTATGATAAACAGCAGAGTTCAATCAAAGTCAGCGAAAATGCAGGAATGTCGTTCTATTTATATCCTTGGAAATTACTTATCGGTTGGATTTTTCGAGCCCAACGGTCTCGCGACTCCCGGTAAATTGCTTTGAGGTTATTTTGGATCAATACAAGCTAGAAAATTCCCCAAACCCTGCGCCGTGTGATACAACAGAGATTAATTGAGCCGTGAGATAATTAATCTCGGGCCTCACGTGCGGCTGACTGTTATACGTATATCTTAGATTGTTCATGGTCCACGAAAATGATCGCAGACATCAGATCTATCTCCAATTTCTTTCGGACAAAATCTTATCCAAGCCATAATTGTCCCACTGATGACCCTTCGGACGTTATTTCCGATATTTCAATCTCGAGATGGTCGTACGATCTTCTACCCGCTACGAGTGTCAGGCGTCATTATCCCCGCTGAAAATGTACCACGGGATCCATGTAGATTGTTCCAAATCCCTATATAAAATCCTTCGGGGATCCATTCAAACCATGGGATTTTGAAACGGATTTGGATAGATTCCATAGATTCACCGAATACATTTTCAATAGGGATACACGGTTCGGAGGGGCAGGTGAATCTCGAAGCTTATATTACTGCGGGTCATAAGTAGACATGAATCAGGAGATTTGAGAGATATTCAAATGACAGGTGAACCAGATATGATATATTTTACGTAACCCTAGAGTCTAGATGTGATTCGTGAAGCTTTTATTGACTGCTTGAGATTTGGAAAGAATGTAGACTCGATGAATACGGTTTCTTCAAACTTTGAAATAGTTTTCGACAGAAATTTCGAACAAATTTTTTATGTGTCTGCTATGCGATGAATTGACCGGTTATTTGAGCTAAGATTTTACTGATTTACACAAACTAGTTAAAAAAATATAAGGTTTATTAGGCACTATTTTATTTTCGAAAAAGAAATCATAAAACGTTGAATTTTTATCGGTTGACAAAGTTTCTGAATAGATTAAAACAAGGAAATCTGGAATCTGACAGACTAGCAACGAAATTTGCTAGCAAAATTGTTTGATAAACAATTGTAAAGATTGAAGAACAATTTCTTGGTGTTCTGTGCGTCACGAGCGCTGCAAATTGTTTCCAAATGTTTACCCAGCTCTGACGACTCTTTAAATTATTATACATACTTTAGAGAATCTATAATCACAGTTATTCAATAAAATACCATTAAAAAGTGTGTCAAACTAAATTATTACGTAATTTCACTCCGAATCATTCTTCCTTGTAACTCGATGGCACCTAAGAGAACAGACACTGAGAGAAAAATGTGGTTGAATCGACTAAATACGTGATACAAAATGTTTGTCAGGATCAACAAGATTTTTTAATATTTTGTTGAACCAAAAAATATTGAATTGCCACAAATAAATATTCATCTCGCCGCCCGTAACCGCGTCATTTAGTAAATTCGACCATATTTTGCTCTCAGTGGACGTATTCCAGCCAGCATTCTCAATGTGTCAATCAGATCCCAGCACTGCTTAGTCAAGGTATCAGAAGTGTCTGGATGACTTTTAACAGCAGATTTCCAAATAAAGTTAGTCAATTAACATCGAGTGGGGATTTCAATCGAGGATACATATAGTCTGAGAGGATGATCGACTTTGTGGATTACAGGTAATTCGTAACAGCGTGGGGGAGAAGTATCAGTCTAAATAATTGCCTTTCAAAATCAGTAGAAATTTAAAAATGGCATTTCACCGGGAATCAATTCTGTGTATTGAGCCGATAGGGAACCAATTTTTTATTAAATATTTTCCGAGATAAAATGAAGGATTGTGATATATAAGACGATATGATCTCATGAATTCGAATTGGTCGACGCTAGTCATATGAATTTTCAAATCCATATCCCGAATGTGGAGTTTTGATTTTTCCTCGGGTTTTTCCAGAATCAGCATAAAAAATGTTGACTAGAAATCAGTAATCTGAGATTACTGAAAGGATGATATGATACGAAAGAGGAATAGAGTGAAACGACATTGTAATTATTTTTCTGCGCTACCTCCGTCGGGAAAAACTTTCCAGGCACCGTTATCCCCACTCCGGGCGCGCAGAAAATTGGAAGTATGGCTCGGGCGTATATAGGGACGCAGTGACTCGTGCTTGTGTGTCACACTCGCCTGCGGCTCGTGTGTCTCACGCGCACTCGTCACGCGTCCCTCTTTCTACGCCCTTGCCATACAAATAACTATTTCGTAACACCTGCATGGGAAGTTCGACCCCGCGCACTGTAGAGGGTGCGCGAAATGGCTGCGATTCCCTTACCGGCCGAGAGCCGTGCCGGAATGTCCACATTGAACGATAGCCAACAGAAGAAGGAATATAAAGATCTTCATAGTGTCTCTGGACGGGCGACTTCGATTTTTTGACGAAAACTTTAAATATTTTCAACTTCTACGAAGAGCTGAGCTTCGACTGATGATCCCCCGTGTAATCTTCCCTTATTTATACCCAGTTCCGAGAAATTGGTTTGATGTATTTTCACATATCTCCAGCCATCCCTGTCGTCATGAACTTTCTGGAAATTCCTGGTAACCTTAGCGTCCATTGTGCCCTCCATATTGATAACAGTGTTACGATAGTGAGTCGATCGGCGTTCTAATTGTGTCCAAGTAATCGCGGAATTAATGGGCAGGTTTTCCCCGCATCCAACAACACATCGTGATATCTTAGAGAGGAAAGTTTTCACCGAGACAGTAAAGCCTCGGTAATAACTTCAATCTTTCACATGCTGTTTCGCAGGGCCACGAGATACCGATTTTCTGATGTTCATTGAAGGTAGAGTAAAGTCATTCAAGGAGTGTACCACCCACGACGGCTGATTCTCGAAGATTAGGTTTTCGGATGTGGAATATGGCGTGTCGAGTTTCGAAACGTACAGATATTTTAGCCTATGAATAATTGCAAACATGAAACCATTGGGGCTTTGAACTCACGACGGTCGCAGCCGTACGTGATTATACCGGTATCTCTGTGTTGTTATCTCTGAAACAGTTAAATGTTCGAGCACAGCTTACACTCCACTTCGATGGTCGTCGGAATGGATGTACCAGCGGGTTACCAAAGCACAAATGGTTTTGTTCGTTTCAAACGGGCCGAATCGAATTCAATATCTCTTCCACGCTCTCTGTGAATTCATTCGACTCAAAGAGGATTTGTTTGCACTCTGGAGTATCATCTCGATTCCCAAAATCCAATTATGATTTCTGATAATATTGATCAGGTTCAAAAAGCTCCAGCAAGTGATTGGGAGTTGTTCATTATTTCCATGATTCGCAATATGTGCTTGATTATTATTGATACAGGACCTGGAAATGAACTGCGGCCATCCCATAAAATTCATTTTTATTGACACGATGGTCTTCACAAACGAGGTGACATCTCGATGATCGATAATATAAAAGAATGTGTTGGATCTGGAGAATTTCAACGAATTTCTCATCAACATTGATTGAGTACAAAGACAAGTGGTACATTGAAGCAAGCAAATTGGATGGAATCGATAATGTGTCTTCATTTCAAAATTTAAGCACTGCGCATTGCATGCAACATTTCCGAATATAGAAGAGACACAATACACCTTATCCGAACGTGTCTGACCAGCGATTCTTCCGGGCTGGTAGATAATCCTCTATCAGTATCAACGTCTGATCCTCGACAATTGTCAAACAATTAACACAATCTGTGGGCGATTATCACTTCGTGATCAGAATACTCACGTATATCGCCGTCTTCTCCTACGACCGGTCAATCGTAGACCTTTTCAGGAAGAACGCCAGCGGAGGCGCAGGAAAAGATGGCCGAAAGGAAGACAAGTGCAAAGACCTTCGTGGTGTTCTTCGGGTGGTGTTCCGCAATCCCTTAAATTGCAGAGTCTCTCCGGAACACTGAGCTTTGACTGATACCTATCGTCTAAAAGCTGCACGCAGGTATTTAGGCCATCCTTCAAGGACTTAAATCGATCAGTTTTTCTCTCCTTATTTCGAAAAATCATATTCGTCAACCGTACGACGCATTTTCCACTGATAATTGTACGGATCGAGTTTCTGGCGATCCCCGGAGTCGACCGACTTCTTCGCCGCAGAATCACGTCAATTTCCTACATCGCTCGATGGCCTAGATTAGATACATATTATTATCAATTTCGCTTGACGAGCATTCGATGACTCCTAGAAAACGTAGGTCGGAGATTTGAGAAAATACAGCTCTTCAGTTTCAGGTCGTGTTGGAATCTTTTTCAAATCGTCCGCGTTTATATGAGGCACCAGAATGAACATCTATTGACAGAATTCAATATCCATTATTGCGCCTGTCAATAGAAACCGTGCGAGATAGGTACGGCTAATACAGTTCCAGCTGATCGGTGATACTGTATAATGTACCGCATGGATACGGATACAGAATACTCCAGTCCGTATCGAGGATCAAATTCACGATTCCATGAAAGATAATTTTTCTCAGATTCATCATCGTTTTCTTCAGCTCGAGTCAGCCTCCCTCTGTTTGTAGGAAACCTCGGAGTGATACGCATGACCGTCAAAGGTGATGTGATTATATCCTCGCGAAGCAGTTTAAGTGCTTCATTTCTGGCAACGACTAGCCGTGACAGGAAATGAAGTCATCTCTTCCAGGTGAAGATAAAGCGAAAAGCTCGGCTCTCGGATAAAACGCTCGAAGGATCACCCGCGGCACAAAGAATCACGAAAGAATCGCTGAAAGGAATTCGAGAGGATGATCTTACGAGAAAACCGCTGAATTTACTCAGAGAACGGCTCGAGCCCTTCAATAAATCGTAAAAATTTCGCCAGCAATGCCCCGCTTGCTCTGCACTGTAGAAGCAAGTGGTCAAAAGCAGAACTTATAATAGGATGAGGTCCAGCTTTCTCAGACTTACCTCGTCTTCTTTCAATCCTTGACAATTGTCCCGGAACGGATCAACTTGGTCCCAACTCTCGAGACGGCACTCATAGCAACACCGGAAACACGGAAGTGCGCAGGTGTGGCTATCCCCCAGCCAACCAAAATGTTCGGTGATCGTATGCCCGCAAAAAATGACATGAGCTTTCGGTCTATATCATCATTGAGACAAAAATAGTTTCCTGCAAAACATGCGCTAAAATCTCGTGTTTTTGATCGTTCAAAACGGGGTGAAAGTCACAGTTCTTTGTCTGGGGAAAAAACTAGATGCACAATATAATATTCCAGGATGAAATATGTTTGTTTGATGGATTTATGATTCATATGGGTCGGTCTACAATTATTTCTCTGTTATCCCCTAGAGTCTCATTGGCTCAGCTGATTTGATTAGGGCTTTTGTTCACTTGCTTTCGTTACTTGAAACTTCAGATCTCTTCGGTTCTATGAGTCTTTAAATAAACCATCATGCGCCGAAAGTAACTGTTTATTCGGCAAGGTTATGTTTTTCGTACGAGCCGTTGGTTTTACCTGACGAGCCGAAGGCGAGCCTTGTAAAGCAACGGCGAGTACTAAAAACATAACCTTGCTGAACAGTTACTTTCTGCGCGCGCCCCATACAATATTTTTTACGGAAAAGGCATTAATAGTCACTTTGACGCCAGTTGAGTTCCGCACGAACTGCGTATAGAGAGGGGGTAACCTGCGGTATAAAGACTTTATTCCGCAACTTTGACGTGCGCACTTCGAACTGCGCATCAAAGTTGCGGAATAAAGACTTTATACCGCAACTTTGAACTTAGCGGTATAAAGTGCCCTTTGCCGGAACGAAAACAGGCGTCAGAAAGTGACTTTGTAATGCCTGTGCCGTAAAAAATTTCTTTCAGTGCAGCTTCTACCTTTCTGAGGTATAGGAAGAATCAATAATATTGTAAACGATTATCATTATTATTGTTATTATTCATATTCGAGCTGAAATTGTGACTGCAATTGGCCCTGTCAGCCGTAGATTTGACTTTTCAATGATTATTGAATCAGACCCAACATCGAATTTCTCAGAACACCAAATTTCTCTCTCGCTCCGGAATCTCGGTTCCCTTTTTCCCAAACACAACCATCTCAGAACCTTATGTATTTTGGGAAGCTTTCTCTTGTATCCATCACAATTTCTTCCGTATGACGCTTCCAACCATCATCATCATTAACCATGATTATCATCAGCGCCAGTCAGTCAATAATTGCGGTTATGTTGTTGAGCTCTTGAAGCCGCGGGTCGAAGATCGATTGCAAAGGTCTTCAGTGCCGAAGGAATTAAAGGATTCGACGATATCCAATCTGGTTAGATCTACGTTAGGGTCAAGATTGAAAAAGCTCTGAATATCCGTGTGAGGATAATCCAGGTTCACACGACCGTGCAATATTGATATCCTCGGGTTGAACCTGTGGAGGCCTCAGTTTTGCTGAGATGGATGTGAACGATAAAGTCGGTCTCGTGGGACGACATGGCAGTAACCGCGAGCAAACCTTTGTTACACGCTTCGAGATATTTCTTTCATGTGATGAGATATTGATGAACAGAAGAAAAATAAAATGGCGATCTTCTCTCGGCCAAAGAGCCACGTATCGAGATAATTTGATAAAACCTCAGACACCCGTGGTGAGTTCTTTTGAAGCAAGATTACTGACCTTAACGAGAGTACTTGCGAAAAGTAAAAAACGGAAGACATTGAAGTTCACAGGTTATGCAGTAATCGGAAATTGCCACCGAAATGGAAAAATTGAGCGAGGCGTTTTCAGCAGTACTCAAAACATCCTTTTTCTTGTGGAATCCATTGCCAGAAGCTCGCGATCGATAACCAATCAAAATTGCAAACATCAGCGGTACGGATTAATGTGGAAATAACTCTGGTAATATTATACCCTGTTGGTCTTTCCGATGGAAAAGTAACATGTTTCACTCGCATTGGAAAGGAATGAAACGAAACAGACTTCCGAGACCGGATTGTTTCGAATCAAACCTAACCTTTGGTTTTGATGAAATGTTGGTATGTTAGTATGTATGTATGTATGTATGTATGTATGTATGTATTTGTGTATGTATGGAAGAAGCATGAAATGAAGGGAAAATAGTAAGCAAAGACCCTAGCACTTATAGCTAAATAAGACGGATAAATACATAGTGTTATATGTCACTTACATATTCGAATAAGTCATATAAGTAGGTAAAAACACGAAACGTTGACAAGATCGAAAATAAAGTAAGCATAAATAAAGTAAAAAACTGCTCATAAATAAAGTAAGAAGTATGCTCTGACCCGAGGAACCTCCGGAAAATGGAATATGAATAATAACTGGGTTCCGGCGGGTATGCTAGGAATACGAAATTCCCTAGTTTTAAAAACTCGTAATAAGCGAGATTAGCAATCCATTGCAATTCATGAGCAAACTCTATACACTTCAACGAATTCCTGCTCATTACGAATCATGTTAATTTATACCCAGACTTTCACTAGTTCGGTTACAATGCTTATGCTCTGCCCGAGTGAAATTTTTGGAATTGGTTTCATCCGAATTTTCCAGTGACGGCACATCTGGGTGTTAACAATATAATACGTATTCTCAACAATAATCACGTATAACACTCAGTTATAACCCCATTTATGCCGAAGTACAGCAATCACCCACCGCTCTCAACCACCGTGAGAGCTGAGAGCTCCGAGCTCCAGGACTGCTAAACGAGAAGTGCCCCAACAGTACGTTTCTGTTATCATCTCCTGTCAGGATAATCCCCACCCCGTTCCTCTGTTTACCTCCGAGCTACTGCCGCTTCTACCTATGATTACCTGAGAGCTACCGACACTTCTAACACGGCCAGACTGACACTCGACTCGTCCACGAGGCGATGCAGCTTTTCTTATACAATCAATTGGCATAGGAAATACCTGTGCCTTCTGTGATCGTTAACCGGTATTTTCCGTTCTTTTGTTTGTTCGTATCTCGCTACCTCTGTCTTATTAATCTTTTCAAGGTTCCTTCACCATGCACAACAGATTCAGTGACTTGGTTTGGTCTTCCATTCTTTGGACAAACTCGAGGACTCAAGTTTGATCTAATGTACTCCACAGACTTAGTGACTCGGTTTGTCCTTCCAACTTTTTGGACAGGCTCAGGGACACAAGTTTTGTGTTACACAGATACATTACTCAGGGACTTGGTTTGTCCTTCCAACTTTTTGGACAGGCTCAGGGACACAAGATTGGTATTACACAGATACATTAC
>JAFFZH010016184.1:15543-30698 GCA_018420115.1 Euura saliciscinereae | reverse complement strand
GACTTGGTTTGTCCTTCCAACTTCTTGGACAGGCTCAGGGACACAAGTTTGGTATTACACAGATACATTACAATAGTCTATGCCCAAATCATCATATTGCTAGATATCATAAATTATTATCTGTTCTCATAGAACTCACCAGGACTAGGTTTCAGAATTGCAAGTTCGTTGTGGTTTGTTGACCTTGCAAACGATATTATGCGAACTCTTCAAACAACCGATTATCTCTTCCTCGTCTTTCTGCTCGACCAATCCTGACTTTACAATTTTTTTTCATCGTCAACTTCAAAACTTCGAATATGTTCAAAACCAAACGTTCTTCGACCATGTAAAGTCACAGTATACAACTACAATCCTCTTTCATTGTTAGCCCACAATTCTCAGCTGAAAATTACTTCATTGCATTATCGTTGTACACAGACGGGTGTTAAAAAAATATCAGTGGTCAAACGTAGATTGTGAATCCCACTTCTGATGTTAACAATATAATACGTATTCTCAACAATAATCACGTATAACACTCAGTTATAACCCCATTTATGCCGAAGTACAGCAATCACCCACCGTTCTCAACCACCGTGAGAGCTGAGAGCTCCGAGCTCCAGGACTGCTAAACGAGAAGTGCCCCAACAGTACGTTTCTGTTATCATCTCCTGTCAGGATAATCCCCACCCCGTTCCTCTGTTTACCTCCGAGCTACTGCCGCTTCTAC
This sequence comes from Euura saliciscinereae, assembly GCA_018420115.1. Classification (NCBI taxonomy): domain Eukaryota; kingdom Metazoa; phylum Arthropoda; class Insecta; order Hymenoptera; family Tenthredinidae; genus Euura; species Euura saliciscinereae. The sequence goes on along the minus strand of JAFFZH010016184.1, from coordinate 29,986 downwards.
CTATGATTACCTGAGAGCTACCGACACTTCTAACATGGGAACACTTGACAAAGGAAGTGGATTCTGGTCATCCGGTCACGGAGATTATCGTCCACATATCCATCTGGAGTCTCTTAGATTCTACAAAACGAAAATGGAATCCCTGATGGAAGGCATTATTGATCTCATCCGCAATTCCAGCCTCGAGTTGTTCGCGATCAACAACGAGTTAATTTCATTCAATGCGATTCGTTATCTGCTCGAAATAATGAGATAATTGACACTCGCCTATCCGTCCGTCCTCTCCTTGAATCGGAGCGTCGAATACCACTTCCGGAACAACCGCAGCAGAAGCGGAAGCCACGACGCAGAGGAGCGCGACGATGACAAGGAACTGCATAGTGACAATCGAGCTTTTCTTTTCATTTTGGATCCAATTTCAAAGTTCGTAAAAGACTGATGCAGACATAGAGTTGGCCTCGCATATTTATGCAGCATTTAATGCCACTCGGTCGTGTTTTATCCTCATGATTCTGTAGGAATTACTGCGGCCGAGGGGGAAGTGACTCAGAGTTTAATCGAACCATTAATACTTTTTCTTTAGAATCAATTTGAAACAATCCTTCCAATCCGATTCAATTCTTGTAATGAAAGTCAATTTATAATCATTTGAATTGATTCCTTTACTTGAATAATTTTATCAGATTTCAATCGATTTCCACAAATTCACGGTAATTAGAATTCGATTGGATCAAGATACCTTATATTCACAGTTTGACATCATTTCAATTAATTGAAAATTTATACGTACTCATACAATTTTTTGTTTTCGAAGTCTTCTGCCCTTTTTATTAGTTTTTTTTACTAGGCAAACGTAAAGATCAGTTTTGGATGTACGATGAATTCTCATCCTCGAAATAATCACGGAAAACCATTCTGTGACAGAAGAGCTTGCATAATAATGTTATTTGAAATCGATGAAAAGTAAATTGAAAAACGAATTTGATAAATTTGAATACTTATTATCAATTCCCATTCACGAAAAAAAAAATTATCATACGAATGTTCAACAACCTAATTCAATCATTTCTTCGGACGTATTCGATACTATAATAACTTATTATCTTTTGCACCTTTCAACGCTAATTTAGTGAACTTGTAGAGACAATTACCAGGCGCATATGGTTTTACAATTCAGAGGCTGATATATTATCAAACAAGCACAGCGTAAAATCTTACTGTAGATTGAATTCCGAGGTATGGACAGCTTTTTTTACTCAACTGATGACTCACAGGAAGCTTTGAATTATCGCTTGAACAAGAGTCCAGTGTAACTTCTCGAGACAAAATAGAGGATTAAGATTCAATAAATGATACGATCTCATGAATCTGAATTTTTCGAGCCTAGTCATATGAATTTTTAATCCATATCCCCAATGTGGAGTTTTGCTTTCATCAGATTCAACGTAAAAAATGTTGATTAGCAGTCGGTGATCTGAGATCGCCAAACACCTAAATACAACAAAATTACATCGTCATTATTTATAACTGGATTTTGTTGAATGGAAGTGGAAGTTGAAAGGACAGAAATAGGCACTCAAAATTCTATGGTTAAAAGGTATAAGCTCTACAGTTTAATAGAATTCAGAGTTCGAACTTATGTTCATAATTATGTTGCAGTGATATTTTGACGGTAAAACTAATCCCCTACTAAATCATATCCAATATTACATGATCAGCAACGTTAATCTCAAGATATATTTCAATTATCCTGTCTTATAGCACATACAATCGAACTTGACGTCGCAGAATCCACCTGTCGCACCTGCGTTAATGCATGCAGAGTTACAAGCTGCATTGCCGACGAAAGGTATCAAACAAGCTGGAGTGAGAGTGACATTGTATGAAGATTTTACTGCTGGATCTGGGCAGCTGCATCCTGTTCCAGCTAGAATAAAATTCAATAATGAGTCAGTGGACCCGTGGATTAGAAATGTAGGAAAGAGTCGGGTCAAACGGGGATGCTAGTGTTTGAGACCCTATGAATGTCGTTTTAGGAGCAATAAAAAATCGTTAAGTCGTATTTACCATCTGTGAACAATTATCTAGCTACTATTATGGAGAATTTTTGTGATATAGACTGTCGAGCGGTAAAAAATACTCTGCTAGGTCGTGCGCTGACCTCCGTTCGCAAAAAAGTTTGGGTAAAACGGGGACCATGGCTAAGAATCAATACAAATGGATTTCGATTTCGAATGAAAAATGTATGATTTTAATGAACGATAAATGGAGACGAAAAATTGGGTGAAGGTGAGGTGAGAAAACTGTTAATTACAATTATTCATCCTATATAATCGCATTATACATCATTATCGTCGTCATCACCACCGAAATGTATCACGTGGGTCCACGGAGAGTATACCAAATGGCTTCGGTCTAATCTACTATCGTTTTCAAATGGAACAGAAATTAAGTCACCTGAAATGCAAGCTGAGCGCCCCGTTTCACCCAATTACGCAATTTCATAAACAAATATACCCTGATCAGTGATCACAGTATGGCAGCTTATAAAGGTATTGGCTCAAACGTGATTATACGTAGCTCATTGACAATAATTTTGGAAGAAATAGAAATTGTAAAGTATTTTCTGCATTATTACTTGGTATTTCAGGTACTCAAATAACCTCAACGTATCACACCGAGCGCGTACTTAGACCAATAATTGGCACTCCCGTGAGTACTTTGTCATTTTTGTTTATAAATGTGCAGTTTTTCCACAACCGTTATCTGTGGATGTAGGTCCAAAAAAGAAAATTTAATGAGTATAATCATCTTCTGAAGAGTATATTGAAGATTAGTGCTATTCGGTTATCCGGCCGGATAGTAAAAAAACAGGCCGGCACACGCATATATTTTTCACCTAGAATAAGACTATGAAGTCGCCGAATAGATTGCACCTCGCCAATAGCCAAAATCAACAAATCTCTGTTTTACCCGACTCTTCCCTACGGTTTGAAGGTAGTTGAACATGACGTTATCTCACGTTACCAGTTTAAAAGTGTGAATAGTCCGCTGACCATACCATGAATTATATTTATATCCTCAAAGCTTGATTATTCGCTTGAGAAATTATCAAACGAATCAATATTGTAGAAAATCATTAAGAATTTTAGTGAGCAAACCTCACCTGGTTCAGCATGCGCAGTTTCTTCAGTAGTACGGACGATCTGGTTTGCTGTCTGTGAATTATCCGAAGTCGAATATTGTGCAGACTTGCAGACGACGATAGCCAACAAAAGGATGATTATGAAGACCTTCATGGTGTCTCTGGACGGGCGACTTCGATTGTTTGACGAAAACTTTAAATATTTTCAACTTCTACGAAGAGCTGAGCTTCGACTGATGATCCCCCGTGTAATCTTCCCGTATTTATACCCAGTTCCGAGAAATTGGTTTGATGTATTTTCATATATCTCCAGCCACCCCTGTCGTCGTGAACTTTCTGGAAATTCCTGGTAACCTCAGCGTCCATTGTGCCCTCCATATTGATAACAGTGTCACGATAGTCAGGCGATTGGCGTTCTAATTGTGTTGAAGTAATCGCGGAATTAATGGGCAGGTTTTCCCCGCATCCAACAACACATCGTGATATCTCCGAGAGGAAAGTTTTCACCGAGACCTCGATAATAACTTCAATCTTTCACATGCTGTCTCGCAGGGGCACGAGATACAGATTTTCTGATGTTCATTGAAGGTAGAGTAAAGTCACTCAAGGAGTGTACCACCCACGACGGGCTGATTCTCGAAGATTAGGTTTCCGGATGTGGAATATGGCGTGCCGAGTTTCGAAACGTACAGATATTTTAACCTATGAATAATTGCAAACATGGAACCATTGGGGCTTTGAACTCACGACGGTCGCAGCCGTACGTGATTATACCGGTATCTCTGTGTTGTTATCTCTGAAACAGTTAAATGTTCGAGCACAGCTTACACTCCACTTCGATGGTCGTCGGAATGGATGTACATACCAGCGGGTTACCAAAGCACAAATGGTTTTGTTCGTTTCAAACGGGCCGAATCGAATTCAATATCTCTTCCACGCTCTCTGTGAATTCATTCGACTCAAAGAGGATTTGTTTGCACTCTGGAGTATCATCTCGATTCCCAAAATCCAATTATGATTTCTGATAATATTGATCAGGTTCAAAAAGCTCCAGCAAGTGATTGGGAGTTGTTCATTATTTCCATGATCCACAATATCAAAACTCGCCAATGCTTGACTGGTGCTTGATTATTTTTGATACAGGACCTGGTAATGAAATGCGGCCATCCCATGAAACCACATTCCAATTGACACCATGGTCCTCGCAGACGAGGTGAAATCTCAATGATCGATAATGATGAAGATTATTTCTTTCATGGAATCGTGAATTTGATACTTCATAGGTACCATTAAACGAGAAAATCTGATTCATGGATTGGAGTATTCCGTATCCGTATACCCATGCGGTACATACAGTTTACCATCAATCAGCTGTAACTGTATTGGCCGTATCTCGTACGGTTTCTATCGACAGGCGGAATAATGGATACTAAATTCTGTCGACAGATGTGCGTTCTGGTGCCTCATATAAACGCGAACGATTTGAGAAAGATTCCAACACGACCCGAAACTGAAGAGCCGTATTTTCTCAAATCTCCGTTTTACGTTTTCTAGGACTCATCGAATGCTCGTCAAGCGAAATTGATAATAGTATGTATCTAATCTAGGCCATCGAGCGATCTAGGAAATTGACGCGATTCTGCGGCGAAGAACTCGGTCGACTCTCGGAATTTCCCGAGACTCTATTCGTGCAATTATCAGTGAAGAATGCGTCGTGCGGTCGAGGAATAGGATTTTTGAAAAGAACTGATCGATTCAAGCCCTTGAATAGTCCTTTAAATACCTGCAGGCAGCTATCGGACGACATCAGTCGAAGCTGAGCGTCCTGCGGAGACTCGGCAATTCAAGATATCGAAAAACCACCCGAAGAACACCATGAAGGTCTTCGCACTTGTCTTCCTTACGGCCATCCTCGGCTGCGCCTCTGCTAGCGTTCTTCCTCAAATGGTCTTCGATGGACTGGTCGTAGGAGAAGACGGCGAGATACGTGAGTATTCTGATCGCAAAGTGATAATCTCTCGCAGAGAGTGATAATAGTTTGATAATTGTTGAGGATCGCACTGACCGTATTCGCTTACCCCCGGTATCCTCAGAGACGTTGATACTGGTAGAGCTGGATTATCTTCCAGCCTGAAACTATCGCCGATCAGATACGTCCGGGGAACGTGTGACGAGGTTCTGTGGAACCGACCAACGCTGGAGAACCGTTTCGGTATTTCCTGCCCTCAGAAGTGCTTGCCAGGGGATGAAGGGGTGGAATCTGCTCGAATGGAGTATGCAAATGCTGCGGCTAAATCAGCGGAGTTTGTTTACTCGGATATTGTGAATTGACTACTAACGTTCCAAGTTACTAATTTTGATGTCGTTAAGGAATTTCGGAAAGAACTTCTTCGAATTCTATTGAAATTATTTTAATCGTTTCCCTAATCGTCAATTACGTATTATCTCTGTTACTCAGACAAAAAATAAACTTCCATGACGTCTTTTTACAACGAAGAACTTTCTCAGATCCAACACATTCTTCTATTTCATTGATCATTGAGCTCTCACCCTTTCTGCAAAGACCACCATGTCAATTGGAATGAGGTTTCATGGGGTGGCCGCAGTTTATTTCCAGGTCCTGTATCAATAATAATCAAGCACCAGTCAAGCATTGGCGAATTTCGATATTGTGAATCATGGAAATAATGAACACCTTGAAAATCCCTCGCTGGAGCTTTTTGAACCTGATCATTAACATCGAAAATTATAAAAAGATTCCAGAGTAAAACCCTATGATGATGGTGTCACTTCCGAACGAATCCGAGGCCCATAATTTCCTTTGGGTCGTTGATTTCAGGAAAAAAGTTTCAAGAAAATCGAAGATGTCCAAATGAATAATATATTGATTTTTTCTCTATCATCAAAAATATCCCAGAACTGTGTTGTTGGAAAGGATTGTGCAATTTTTTTCGAGAAGCTCGGTCTTTTTGGCACAATTTATGTTCCCATCATTCTTCAAAAATAAGTCAAAGCTCTTGAAGTTAGAGCCAGTTGAAAAAAGTCCGTTTGCAAAAAGGATGAAAAATTGGAAAATTTAAAAAAAAAAAATAGAAAACGTGGCTGAATGGAGTAACGGCCGAACACGTATGCACTTATTTTGATGGACAAATCACGGATCAGGTGAAATGCCACGGAACCCCCGATTTAGAGTTAAAGTACCAATTCCTCAATGCATTGAACACTCTGGCTTAATCGATGAAAAGCTTCTCACCGACTAATGGAACAGACCATGCCAGCAAGTGCACAACAGAATCCGGTGGATGGACGAGGGTTTTCAAATGTCTACTACTTCAATTTCGAAAGCCAATCATGGACTGATAGTCGACGAGGAGAAGGAAAGGCCTAGTAATCTATCACATCGACACCTGCGCCCTGACTGTCGAAGTTCGGCCGGAGTGAAAAATTGATCACAGTTTATGTCGTCCACCTTCCGGTATACTAGCATTCGTTCGTATGTTCGTCCATGGATGAGAATACTCGAATGAATTAAAGGTCTGTGGGTCTACTTTCCCTCCAAAGTATGAGTCGTCAACACAATATGTAAGAAACTCTGTGAGTCTATGATTGCTGAATATTTTCCGAGGTGCCATTATACCAAAACTCTCCATTCCTACGGATCAATCCTATCCTGCATTTCCATCACTCATTCGCTTGATGACGACTGCCGCAGTATAACAGACGCTCAAAGACCAGGTGAATTAAATAATAAAATTACCAAGCGCATGGAAACTTTGACCCAACGACTGTTGAGGGATCAGGGTAACATTAGAGTACAGGGTACGCTTTGGCCTACGGTATTCTAGACTTCGGTCTTCGGTGGTTACACCAGAGCTCCCAGGATTATCTGACTCGCCTTAACTCGATTTAGTTCCAAAGTCTAGTTCCCCCCAACTTCATCAAGTTCGGATAAATTGAATGTGCATGAACAAACTTCGTGACATTCTACGACAATTGTACTTATCTATACAGAGATGATATTCTGATTGTGAGCGTTACTCTCATTTTCCACATTACTGGCACTTGAAATATCAATTCCTACTGTGGATGGATGAGAACACAGTCTGACAATGAGTGTTAATCACATATTCACTTGGGTACCAGCTTTGCATCCTATTATGTTGTTTTGCAGGATTAATACACACAGAATACCAAATCTTTGACTCGCTCCGCAATCTCAGTTCCATATGCCCAACACACCCATTTCAGAGTTTGATGTACTTCCGACAGCTCCATTCTGTGTCCATCACAATTTCTTTCGTATGACGCTTCCAATTATCATCATCACTACCATCAATGCCAGTCGGTCGATAATTACGGTCATGTTGCATTCTTGAGCTCCCAAAGCCGCGGGTCGAAGATCGATTGCAAGGTCTTCGGTGCCAAAGAAAAAATTTGACAATATCCAATCTGGTTAGATCTACGTCAGGGTCATGATTGAGGAAGCTCTGAATATCCGTGTGAGGATAATCCAGGTTCACACGACTGTGCAATATCGATATCCTCAGGTTGAACGTGTCAAGGTTCCAGTTTTGGTGAAATGGATGTGAACGATAAAGCCAGTCTCGTGGGATGACATATCAGTAACCGCGAGCGACCCTTTGTTGCACGTTTCGAAATATTTCTGACACGCAATGAAATATTGATGAACAGGAGAAAAAGAAAATGGCGATTATCTCTCGGCCAAAGAGCCACGTATCGAGATAATTTGATGAAACCTCAGAAACTCGTGGTGATTTCTTTTAAAGCAAGATTACTGACCTTAACGAGAGTACTTGCGAACAGTTATAATCGGAAGACATTGAAGTTGACAGTGATGCAGTGACCGAAAATTGAAATCGGAATGGAAAAATTGAGCTTAAAACTTCGTGTTTCTTGTGGATTCCGTAACCAGAAGCTCACGATCGATAACAAATCAAAATTGTAAACATCATCGGTACGGACTAATGTGGACATAGCTCTAGTGATATTATTTGAGTAAAACCCAACCTTCAGTTTTAATGAAATGTTGGTATGTCGGTATGCTCCGACCTGACGAACCTTCCGCAGATGCAGTATGAATAATAACTGGGATCCGGCGGGTCTGCCAGGAATACACATTCTCAACTTTTTCAAACTCGTATAATAAGCGAGATTAGCAATCCTCTGCAATTCATGAGCGAACTCTATACACTTCGATTGATTCCTGCTCATTACGAATCATGGTTATTTATACCCAGACTTTTACTGATCCGGTAACAATGATTATGCTCCGCCCGAGTGAAATTTTTGGGAATTGGTTTCATCCGAATTTTCCAGTGACTGCACATCCGGGGGCAGTTGACAAAGGAAGTGTAGTCTGGTCATCCAGTCACGGAGATTACCGTCCGCATCCCCTATCTGGAGACTCTTAGATTCTATAAAACGAAAATGGGATCCTTGATGGGAGGCATTATTGATCCCATCCGCAATTTCAGTCTCGGTTTTTAAGAAACTCGGTCCGCTCTTTGTTATACCAGGATGCCATTTCAGAATATGAAGTATGAATATTAATCGGATTCGGGAACATGATAGTGGCACTCTCCAATAGAGAAGTAGACTAGAGTCTGGGATTTTAGATCAAAAGTCTACGAGCAGGTATCGCGGATGACGTACCGTGTAGATATTGAATTAATTCACCCCTATTCATGCTTTGATCATTCATGCGTCGTGATTGAAGATGGAAACTAATTCTGCGACTCTGCAGATGTAATAAAAGGACCAGGTCTGACTCTGATAGTGGTGCTGTAACGTGAAATATAGGGAACATTTTTTTTTACAAAGAATCAAGCAAGTACGTCGCAAAGTTAGGAGTCGTAAAAGTACGTAGCTACAATGGATATTTAAAATTTGGAATAGCCGAAAAGTTCAAAAGCCAAATGAATTTATGGCCGCAGGGAACTAATGAGCCTGTAAAAATTCGAGCATTGTTCTTTCGAACGTATCTATTGGGCTCCTTCGAATTCATATATTTCGTCTCGTTCCCGAGCTTTAACCACGATTTTAGGTTCGTGCGTTCGGGAAATTTTCACACCATCCAATCACAAGGAATTATAAAATAAGATCAGGGAGTGCCAGGTTTCTGTAGTTCTGTACCGTTGAATCAAACGGGGTAGTTTGATCTCTTCAAACAGTAACGACCGTGTAATGTAACCTGATTCGCGATAAACCGGGTCATTAAAACTCCCGTAATAATGTAGCTACGGGTGAAGACTAAATAGGCACAACTTTTACACGATTCCAACAAAAAGAGAAGTACAAAATTAATTGAAGTGAGTCGCGTTCCCGTTGGTTGGCTGTGAATCTCGGCCTCGAATTTATTCACCAAACATCTGGCGGCAGACGACAAGCAGAAACATTGTGGGTCAGAAAGTTATCCGGTTCAAAGTTATTATTCGCATCCCAAATAAACGTGTCACTCTTCAATCTTTATGTTTGAAAACAGAGAAATAAAGATTTCCGGAACATTTCGTTTCCATTTCTGACTTTTAACATTACGTGCGCTCTTCGCTGCAACCGTCGAACGGGGAGGAAACATCGCCGGGGTTCAAGAAAAACAATTCCACCTAATTGAGCCGTTGTTTGGTGTTGGGTCAGGGCCCAGCCGGAAGTTTGCCCCAGAGGAGTGGCTCCGCTAACAATTATCCGAGGTCGATCGAGACCACTGGTCTATAAATGCGTACCACAGACTTCAATTAGTTCCAGGGGTTTGTTCCAACCACGATCAGAGTTCTTACTGGGCTACCCCGAACAACCGCGGCTTAGGCAACCGACGAAAATACTGTGCTCAACTGATTTGCGTTAACCCTAACGTATGGGGATTACAGCAACCACGTCGAATCAGAGAAATAGTTCACACACAAGAACAAAAACTCTTCTTGAATCAAGCATTGAATATTGAATATAGTCTTGAATGGCGAATGAAAATATCCTTGATCAGAGAACATTATTCGGTAATCGAGTGTAAATTAGAACTTGAATCGTCAAGAATATTCCGAATCTCGAATGAAGAGTGTTTTTTTCCTTCATTCGAAAATATTTTTATTCCTAATTATAGTATGAAATTGTTTTGCTATTAGCGGATAATTCTTTCTCTGCGTAACCAGGTGGTATGTGTGAACGCTGTCTAGCAGGCGCCCCGAACTCTCAACCCTGAAGAAGGGCATTTTTGGGATGTTACAAGGGTAACAGTGACGAAGGTTGCCTGTATTAAATTCTACGCTTGTGGGTGGGCAATGGAATATATGCGCTTGAATAAAAAAATATATTTGGTTGAAAACATAGTTCAACCAACCAACATGATATGTAAGCGAATCGACTCCTTCTACCTATTGACAGACAATGAAAAGGCAACCAACTGTCGTATTTCAACAATCATTTTTTTGTTTCCAAGGAACGGATCTATAGTTCAGTTCATAAAATCACGTGACTGAGTTATGTAGTCGAAACAACCATAATGGAATTGTTTCAGTGACTGCGAGCACGTGTCACTTACTTCCAATAAGTAAAGGGATACTCGATTCATTGTCTGGAAGATTTCAACCGACTGAACATATGTAGTTGACCGAAAAAAATCCTGTCTCTCGGTTCGGTAGGGTATCTGTCAATATCGAAGATACACAAATAAGTCCTATAATAATAATAATAATAATAATAATAATAATGATGATAATAATAAAGTCACGTTTATAACAACGTTGTATCGCACGACGTATACTGAATATTTTATAGAATGACATAAGGAATAGGTACTCTAAAACGTTTGATCAGCATGTCCACATTCATTGATAAAAAGTCAGCCATCTCAAAAATCTCAAGTGATTTCGACTATCGAAAATATCAGAGACAATTATTATGGTATTAGTATAAGCGAACAATTGCCTGAGAAAAAAAGTTTTGATCCTTGACAAATCCGCTTGACTTCTATCGATCGACTATGTATTTACGAATCGAGCTTTTGAAATTCTTGATATCATCATTTTCCGCAAGTTTCTGCCTTCTTTATGAGATAATCATGCAAGACCTTTAAGGATCTGATATACTAGTAGTTTGTCATTCCGACGTATTCCTCTCACAGTGAAGTCATTTCCTAAAGTCGAAACGTAGGAATTAGACGAAGTACATTACGTTGCTTTATTCAGTAGAACCGTTCCGAACCCGGATATTGGACTCGACCCGAAATAGATTCACTCTGCAGGTACCCCCGTTAGCTCCTCCATCTAGAGCTTGAAGTCTTAACGAACTGAGCCGTGACTCTATCCGATGTCTAGTTTGTACCGAAACCATCTAAAAAGCTAATTGATCCCAACCAAAAGGAGATCAAGCTTTTGTCTGGCGAGCCTTGAACGGAATCCTACTGATCATATTGTCTCAAGACTATCAAACGAACTGGAGTGTCTTTTTGCGACGGTAATCTGAAGGGAATTCCGACCGGCCAGAGTGTCCTACACTGCTAATCGCGACAGCCCCACAGCCAAAGGTTTATGTTACGTTCTTCGAGCCTCAAAACATTCCCGACCTGTTAAACAATGGTAAACTTTGTTGAATGCCACAGCTGAATGTGTGTTGGTGAACTAGAATTCCTGCCTTCTATCCCCAAAGGGAGTGGAAGTAACGTTTTTGTTTCGTTCTTTCAATATTGGTTAATGTCGTAGAAGTAAGAAGCCGAAGTAGCCTTCGTCTTCGTTTCTGTTCAAAGTTGAATCCAGTTTGAGGATTATGAGATTTTATTCATCGAATAAATTCCCGGAGGCGTCCACGGGCTGAACGTCGGCGTTCATTATCACCCCAATCACGTCCACGTCCGGGTTTGTTTATAAAAGAATGCGCAACGCGCACCCCCTCCCGGATTCTCATCGTCGTTAATTACAGCAAACCTCTTCAGGAATTGGGGTGGATTCACCCGGGCCTGATCCGGGTTTTGTTTCACTTTCTTTACCCGCATAAATAAGATTCGATTGATCCTGATAAACTGTGAGCCTCTTTTTTCAGGTTGCCTCTCATTAAATCGCTTCGTCAGTACTCCGAGCCGAATGATTTTCGTCCGGAATAACGGTCCATCAGCCCTTCACCCTTCAATGACTGACCTTCGATGGAAATTGGATTCAGAGGCGGGAGCTGACGACCTTCTCAGTACCAACAACGGGGAGCTTCCACAGCATCCCTCTTGATATCACGGATCACTGCGCTGCGACGAGCCAATGACGTCAAAGCTTATGCAGAACCAACTTTTATGCGTGGACGCGAGGTCCTAGCCGCGGAAAAAGGGCGGATTCAGAAATGATTTTCTGTAAATTCTTATCACAAAGTGACATTTTCTTATGCCACGGTGGTGTACGCGAAGGACCCTACTTCAGAACAGTGCAAGAGAGAATAGTTAGCGCATGCGCGTAGCGTCATCGAAAGGGAGTATCACATTCTCGACGGGGTAGAACGGACTGACGCCACCCCGAGGGATTGACCACTCTTCGGTTGAGTGCCTTCAAGACTTCAAAACTTCGCGAAGTCAAGTACTTGCCTTCGGCTCGTATTGCAAACTTCGGACTGATCGGAAATCTCCTACTTTCTGCACTTCGAAGACAATTTCGCTATATTTGTCGCTAAATCATGCTGATGCGACAATATTCCCTGAAACTGCCTGAAATGAATCCAACCATGATTCACAATATAAAAATTTGCCAATGCTGGACTAGTGATCTGCGAATCTGCGGCCATGCTATCAAAATACAGTTGAATTAACTCGATCGTCTTTTTAGACAAGGTCGAATCTCAATGATCGACGATATAAAAGAATGTGTTGGATCTAGAGAATTTTTACGAATGCCTGATCATCATTGATCGGATAACATAGACAAGTGGTACATAAAAGCCAGCAGATAAAATGAAATTCATGATCGAAGATGTATCCAATTAATTTCAAAAGGAGAGAATCATATTCCTCGACCGCACGACGCATTTTTCACTGATAAGTGCACGGATAGAGTATCTTCGGGAAATTCCTAGAGTCGACCGAGTTCTTCGCCGCAGAATTACGTCAACTTCCTAGATCGCTCGATGGCCTAGATTAGATACATGCTATCATGAATTCCGTCTGACGAGCAATCGATGAATCCTAGAAAACGTAGAACAGAGATTTAAGAAAATACAGCACGTCAGATTCAGGTGGTGTGGAAAGGTTTTAAACTTTGTTGCGGAACGCATATATGTCTATGGACAGAATATAGCCCTTATCGTTGCGCCTGTCGATAGAAATCATGCGAAAAACGACCAACATTGTTGTTCCAGCCGATCGGTGATAATTTAGTACGTATATCGCTGCGAGTGCTGATCACCTTAAACTTTCCGCACCGGAGCCTTACTTTCTGCACTGTTCAGAAAAGAGACACTTTACACACGCTTGATGGACCTTAGAAATCATACTTCCAAAGCAGGTGTCACAAAATAGAATATTCGGATAAAAATGCGTGAAAGTGGCAATGCCCGTACGCCGAGTGTGACGACGACGCAGTCAGAGTCTGAAGACGAGGGATGCCTTGCCTGAATAGAAGTTCTCTCTGCGCATAGTCGAAATTTAACGTCCGCTTAGAACCTCCAACTTCCACCGTTTGGAACTTCCACGGAGGTTTTGTAGGGTCTAGAGGGGTTCATTTGGTACAGAAAATCAAACGGCCTCTTTAACGCCTAAATCGTGCAGATACCGGACATGTAGAATTTCAGGCTGAAATGAGGATCTTACGAGAACCTCACTAAACCCTCGCTACACCCAGCCGCCTGTGGTAATCTATGATTCCGGTGGATTTCGAGGTTCAAAATAGGAGCTCGAAGGTGGGCCGGACGTTATGAGTATCAAAATAGGCGCTAAATCATGAAGCCAGAGGACTTATAAGCCTTAAATGGGCGCTCGAGTTCGAACACTCGAAAATAGTCTTTAAATGGATGCTAATTTTCAACTGTGGATGACTTGGAGGTTCATAATAGGAGTTTGAGGTTCAAATGGGGTCTAAGGAGGTTGAGTTGGATGCTGGGAGTATCAAACTGGGCGCTAAATTTCGACATATGCTGGCCATCGTACACGCCGCTAGCGGAGTAAAAGAAATTTCTTTGCACACCGTTTACGAAAGCCTGTTTTGGGTGCCTCTATAGACGCTGCGCGAGAGCGGATTTTCCATCCCGACTTCATCCACCGTGATAATTGGTTGTTCAAGAAAATAGGTAAAAATAATCTGTCGATCTAGCAAGATT
>JAFFZH010016184.1:3656-15533 GCA_018420115.1 Euura saliciscinereae | reverse complement strand
CTTGAACAACGATAATGAAAAAACGATGATTGATATCGCAATACCGATTTTAGCCTTATTGTTCTCTGATAACATGAAACGAAACAAATCCGAATTCCGAATTGGAGGAGAAGAATGGGTATTGCGTATTCGTATCCATGCAGTAAGTACAGTTTATCATGGAACTGTATTGGTCGTATCTTCTATTGACATGCAGGCGGAATAATGGATACTAAATTCTGTCGATAAATGTGCGTTCTGGTGCCTCATATAAACGCAAACGATTTGAGAAGGCTTCCAACACGGCCTGAAACTGAAAAGCTGTATTTTCTCAAATGCGTGTTCTATTCGTTTCTAGGATTCTTCGATTGTTCGTCAGACGGGATTGATGATAGCATGTATCTAATCTAGGTCATCGAGCGATCTAGGAAATTGACGCGATTCTGCGGCGAAGAACTCGATGGACTCTGGGAATTCCCCGAGACTCTACCCGTGCAATTATCAGTGGAAAATGCGTCGTGCGGTCGAGGAATATGATTTTTGAAAAGAACTGATCGATTCAAGTCCTTGAATCGTCCTATAAATACCTGCATGCAGCTATCGGACGACATCAGTCGAAGCTGAGCGTTCTGCGGAGACTCGGCAATTCAAGATATCGAAAAACTACCCGAAGAACACCATGAAGGTCTTCGCACTTGTCTTCCTTACGGCCATCCTCGGCTGCGCCTCTGCTAGCGTTCTTCCTCAAATGGTCTTCGATGGACCGGTCGTAGGAGAAGACGGCGAGATACGTGAGTATTCTGATCGCAAAGTGATCATCTCTCGCAGAGAGTGATAATAGTTTAATAATTGTCGAGGATCGCTCTGATCGTATCTGCTTTTCCCAGTTACCCTCGAAGACGTTGATGCTGATGGAGGATTACTTACCGGCCCGAGACAGCCGCCGGTCAGACATGTCCGTTTCACGTGCGATGTCATGTCTTTCCAGACAGCATGGTTTTCAGCCAACGATTCTGCTTGTGCTATTAGGTGCATGATTCAAGGAAAGAAAGGTGGATCCTGCTCGGATGGAGTATGCCACTGCCGCGGCTAAATCAGCGTAATTTGTTTACTTGGATATCGTGGATCGACAGCCGATGTCCCAAGTTTCGAATTTTGATTTCTCGCTGGAATTTTTGGGATATCTTTTTCGAATTTCATTGAAACTAATTCGAACATTTCCCTCGTCGTTTACGTATTATCTCTGTTACTTAGATGAAAAATGAACTTCCATAACGTCTATTCAAAATAAAGATATACGATATGAATTTCGCCTAATTTGTTGGCTTGGATGTATATTACCAATTGTCCTTTGTACCCAATCAATATTGGTGGGAAATTCGTTGGGATTCTCCAGATCCAACTCATTCTTCTATATTATCGATCATTGACGGTTCACCTTGTCTGTGAAGACCATCATGTCAATTAAAATGAATTTTGATAGGATGGCCGCAGTTTATTTCGAGGTCCTGTATCAATAATAATTACAAATAATGATTTACTCTCGATCACTTGCCGGAGCTTTTTGAACCGGTTTGTTAACATCTGAAATCATAATGAGATTTTGGAAATCGAGATGCTACTCCTCAGTGGAAACAAGTCCTCTTCTGGATAGTCTAATTCACCGAGAGCATGAAAAAGACATCGAATTTGATACAGCCCGTTTGGAGCGAACAATACCATTTGTACTTTGATAGCCGCTGGTACATTCACGACCTGCATCGAAGTGGAGTGTAAGCTGTGCTGAAACATTCAGCTGTATCAGCGATAACAATACGTATCTTCATTATCTCTTTCATCTCATTCTGTTGTCCATTTCAGAAATTCTCGTATGCTGAGATGCACAAAAGAAAAGTCGACGCGTTTTCGAGTCACGTGATTTCCGCAATTCACTGTAAAGTGGGCCTTACGTCAGCTGCTCTGTGAAATGCTCCCTTTTCATTGAATAGTTACGGCCTGATGAAACCAATCATAATCGATACATATCCTAAATACCTGGAATGGATCGTTGAAACGTGTCATTTGAACAAAATGTCTACCAGACAAATATTCAGACGGACAATACAAATTCCGTCAGTCATTGAACACTCTGGCTCACAATCAGTCGATGAACATTCTTTCATCCAGTAATGGAACGAACCATTTCAGCAAGTGCACAACAAAATCCGGTGGATGGACGTAGGTTTTCAAATGTCTACAACTTCAACTCCGCGAAAACCAATCATGAACTGATAGTCGACGAGAAGATGGCAGTGTCCAATGATCTATCACATCGATACCTGCGCCCTGACTGTCGAACTTCTGCCGGAGTGAAAAATTGATCACAGTATGTCGTCCACCTTCCGGTATACTAGCATTCGTTCGTATGTTCGTCCATAGATAAGGATACTCGAATGAAATGAAGGTCTGTGGGTCTATTTTCCCTCCAAAGTGTCAGTCGTCAACACAATATATTATGTAAGAAACTCTGCGAGTCTATGATTACTGATTGTGAATATTTTCCGAGGTGTCATTACACCAAAACTCTCCATTCCTAAGGATCGATCCTACCACCTATTCTGCACTTCCATGACTCAATGATGATGATCCCTTGGTGATGACTGCCGTAGTATAGACGTTCAAAGACCGGGTGAAATAATAAAATTGCCAAGCGCATGGAAACTTTGACCCAACGACTGATGAGGGATCAGGGTAACATTTATAGAGTACAGGGACGCTTCGGCCTGGGGTATTCTAGACTTCGGTCTTCGGTGGTTACGCCAGACCTCGCAGGATTATCTGACTCGCCTTAACTCGATTTAGTTCCAAAGTCTAGTTTCCCCCAACTTCATCAAACGCGGATAAATTGAATGAACATGAATAAACTTCGTGACATTCTACGACAATTGTACCTATCTATACAGACATGATATTCTGATTGTGAGCGTGACTCTCATTTTCGTTCGAAACGGGCTTCGCACTTCCGTGTTAATTCGACCCACGTTACTAGCACTCAAAATATCAATTCCTACTGTGGATGGATGAGAACACAGTCCGAGTGTCACTCTCATATTCACTTGAAAACCAGCTTCGCACCCTATTAGGTTGCTTTTCTTCGCAGGATCAATACATACTCACAGAATACCAAATCTCTCCCTCGCTCCGGAATCTCAGTTCCGTATCCCCAATACACCCATCTCAGAGTTTGATGTACTTTGGGCAGCTCCCTTCTGTGTCCATCACAATTCCCTTCGAATGACTTCCAATTATCATCACCATCATCATCAACGCCAGTCGGTTGGTGATCGCTTGAGCTCTCGAAGACGCGGGTCGAAGACCGATTGCCGAAGTCTCTGGTACCGAAGGAATTAAAGGATTCGACAATATCCAATCTGGTTGGATCTACGTTATTTGTGTTCGTTAGAAGGTCTACGTTAGGGTCAAGATTGAGAAAGCTCTGAATATCCGCGTTTAAATTGGAGAGAAATGAAAACACGAGACTTCCGAGACCGCCGTAAATTCTTTCGAATAAAACCTAACCTTCGGCTTTGATGAAATGTTGGTATGTCGGTATGCTCTGACCCCAGGAACCTCCGGAAAATGGAATATGAATAATAACTGAGTTCTGGCGGGTATGTTAGGAATACGAAATTCCCTACTTTAAAAAACTCGTGATAAGCGAGATTAGCAATCCATTGCAATTCATGAGCGAACTCTATACACTTCAATGAATTCTTGCTCATTACGAATCATGTTAATTTATACCCAGACTGATTCACTGATTCGGTGACAATGCTTATGCTTAGCCCGAGTGAAATTTTTGGAATTGGTTTCATCCGAATTTTCCAGTGACGGCACATCTGGGAACACTTGACAAAGGAAGTGTAGTCTGGTCATCCAGTCACGGAGATTACCGTCCGCGTCCCCTATCTGGAGACTCTTAGATTCTATAAAACGAAGATGGGGTGCTTGATGGAAGGCATTATTGATCCCATCCGCAATTTCAGCCTCGGTTTTTGTTAAGAAACTCGGTCCGCTCTTAATTATACCAGGCTGCCATTTCAGGATATGAAGTATGAATATTAATCGGAGTCAGGAACATGATAGTGGCACTCTCCAATAGGAAAGTAGACGAAATCCAAGATCAGGGTCATTCACATTTTAATAAAATCATACTTATACGACATAAACGACATCGCTTATTCAAAAATGACGATTCAATCTTCGGCGCAGCGATTAAACAATGAAAATGTAGATAATGAAAAGGAATGAAGGAATGTGAATCGAACCTCAATAATTTCAAATAGTATCGGACGTTCATGAGCGTGATGTTCACTGTTCCCAAAGTGGGTCGAAAGTCGATTGATATTCAAGACAAGTTAACGGTATACGTATCGTCCCCCTTACAGAATCCGCCCTTACATCCTCGGGTCAAACATTTTGCCAAGCAAGGGGGCCGTCCAACGGTATAAAAATCTTCGATGACGCAAGGTCACAAGTAACCCGACGATATCTGAGTAATGAGCGTTTAGTGCTAGTCGATAATCCAGCTTGGTATCAACGTCCTCGAGATCAACTGTGAAACAATACGAGGTCATTTCAATCAATGCTATTCGTTCATAAGCAGATAACGAATAATTCGTTATCTGCTCGAAATAATGAGTTAATTGACACTCGCCTATCCGTCCGTCCTCTCCTTGAATCGGAGCGTCGAATACCACTTCCGGAACAACCGCAGCAGAAACGGAAGCCACGACGCAGAGGAGCGCGACGATGACAAGGAACTGCATAGTGACAATCGAGCTTTTCTTTTTATTTTGGATTCAGTTTCAAGGCTCGTACAAGTCTAATGCAGATATAAAGTGGGCCTCGAATATTCATGTGGAATCTATAGTATTAATCTCCGATTAATTGAAAAAAAAAACACACTCAGAAATATTGATCGTCCGGAAATTTCATACGTACCCAGAAATTTGTCTATTTTCGAAGTCTTCTGCAGTCTTTTATTTTCAAAATCGAAGAAGTTTCGAGTGAAACGGACTTTTTAGAAAATCTTCTTCCGCAGAAAATGTTTATAAAAATAAAATGAAAAAAAAAAAAATCCGTAGCATCCACGAATTTTTTCATCCGAAAATGTTCCCATCACGTCTGAGACACGGAGATCAATCAAGATTCACAAATATTTCTCAAATTTCAGTTGAAAAAAAAACTTAAACCTCTTCCTGTTAGCTGATAAATCTTTCAAATTCAACTTTCTTGGACACAGTTCAATATTTTTCGCCCGAATAGTAAAAGTATCCGTAATTATCACCTAATACCTTCAGACATTTGATATCAATTTTTGTTCAAAATCCATGTGAAAGTATTACAAAAAAAAATTAGTGCTAACACAGAACGATCTTACTACAGATTCATGTCGAAACAAAGACATTCCCTGGAGAATGATACCAATTCAGCACCTGATCAAGGCAAGAATCCAGGTCAATTAAGATTACTTTCGATCAATTCGAAATGATTTTATTTAACCTCAATGAATTTCGTCAATTTCAATCTAATTCTTCTAATGCTGAATGCTTCGAAAACGTGTATTCCATGCTATTCAATTTGTTTCATTACAAAAAATTCTTTTAATCCGTGTTAGGTCGCATTAGTTCGTATCGATTCACAATGCCATTGACACGTCAAGTGAATGACGTATTTGAGTCATTTGATATCATTTGGCCGCAACCAGTATTTGAGACGCGGTCACCACCCGCGTAGAAAAATGTTGTGTGGCCAATATATGGCGCGTATATGGGATCTTGCAATTGCACATATATTGGCAATATATAACGATTATATTTCCCATATATGGGTACACGACTGCTAAGGCGCAATAGTCACTATTCATGCAATATACGGGTAATACTGTGTGGCAACTATATGGCCAATATATCTTTATACTTGAATGGAAACTTCATTATTGTTCACATTATTATTGTTAATAAAAATAAAATATAATCTGGAAAATCTATCGATATTCGAATGTTCAAATTAGGTTGAACTGCACAAGTATATGTACATATATATAGATAGGTATATATCTGAAGATTTGTAAATGGATGATTGGTTTATATTATATTTCATTTTTATTAACAATAACAATATGATTAAAAATAAAGTTTTCTTTCAAGTCCATAGATATATTGGCCATATAGTTGCCACACAGTATTGCCCGTATATTGCATGAATAGTGACTATTGCGCCTTAGCAGTAGTGTACCCATATATGGGAAATATAATCGTCATATATTGCCAATATATGTGCAATTGCAAGATCCCATATACGCGCCATATATTGGCCACACAACATTTTTCTACGCGGGCAGGAATTAGGGGTATTTGAAATATACGCGAATAATCGTCTTGGAATCTGTTGAGTAATTTCTAACACTGCGATCTCAACGCTTGAATTATTATCTTGATTTGACGCGGAAAATGTGTCTAAGATTTTAGATTAAAAGTCGACAAGCAGGTATCGCGGATGACGTACCGTGCAGATATTCAATTAATTTTTACCCCTATTCATGCTTTGCTCATTCATGCGTCGTGATTGAAGTTGGAAACTAATTCTGCGACTGTGCAGATGTAATAAAAGGACCAGGTCTGACTCTGATAGTGGTGCTGTGACGTGAAATATATATAGCGAACAATTTTTTTTATAAAGAATCAAGCAAGTTCGTGGCAAAGTTAGGAGTCGTAAAAGTATGTAGCTATAATGGATATTTGAAAGTTGGAAAAGCCGAAAAGTTCAAAAGCCGAATGAATTTATGGCCGCAGGGAACTAATGAGCCTGTAAAAATTCGAGCATCGTTCTTTCAAACGTATCTATTGGGCTCCTTCGAATTCATATATTTTGTCTCGTTCTCGAGCTTTAACCACGATTTTAGGTTCGTGCGTTCGGGAAATTTTCACACCATCCAATCACAAGGATTATAAGAAAAGATCAGAGAGTGCCAGACTTCTGGAGTTCTGTACCCTTGAATCAAACGGCGTAGTTTGATCTCTTTGAACAGCAACGACCGTGTAATGTAACCTGATTGTGATATAAAACCGGGTCATTAAAACTCCCGTAATAATGTAGCTACGGGTGAAGACTAAATAGGCACAACTTTTACACGCTTCAAACAAAAAAAGAAGTACAAAATTAATTGAAGTGAGCCGCGTTCCCGGCGGTTGGCTGTGAATCTCGGCCTCGAATTTATTCACCAAACATCTGGCGGCAGACGACAAGCAGAAACATTGTGAGTCGGAAAGTTAACCGGTTCAAAGTTATTATTCGCATCCCAAATAAACGTGTCACTCTTCATGTGCGAAAACAGAGAAATAAACATTTCCGGAACATTTCGTTTCCATTTCTGACTTTTAAAATTACGTGCGCTCTTCGCTGCAAGCGTCGAATGGGGGAGGAAACATCGACGGGGTTCAAGAAAAATAATTCCACCTAATTGGAAGCCGGAAGTTTGCCGAAGAGGAGTGGCTCCGCTAACAATTATCCGAGGTCGATCGAGACCACTGGTCTGTAAATGCGTACCACAGACTTCAATTAGTTCCAGGGGTTTGTTCCAACCACGATCAGAGATTTTACCAGGCTATCCGGAACAACCGCGGCTTAGGCAACCGACGAAAATACTGTGCTCAACTAATTTGCGTTAGGCCTGACGTATGGGGATTACAGCAACCACGTCCAACCGGAGAAGTAATAGAGTTTTCCGAATACTGGATAATAGAAGACCCTTGGAATCTACCTCGGGTATGAACTTGACATGAATTACTGATATTTTATCTTGTTTTGAAATTTTTATGTAATGGATTTCTGTTCCTTTTTCCAATATCTCCCCGATTGGTGGTCTGTGGTGGTCGCAAATGTTTTGTCAGAAGATCGAGAGTCGAGGTACGGCGCAATAGCAACTAGAATAAAAGCATTTTTCTGGAAACTTTCATTTCCGGTGTCAACGCGATATCTGGAGGACCGTTGAAGATATCAATTTGAAATTTGAATGATGTGTCGCAGAAGATGCTTGCCTATTCTACATTCATCCGGAATACGATTCTTCACAAATTTTGTAACGATTCGGTAATGGAAAAAGAACAATGTTTGTTTCTAATTTTGCAAGTTTCGTTCGCTCTGAACAACTGATTGTAAGCTCGAGACTGACACTCGGATTATAATAGGAGTATTTATGATCCGAGAATATTATTTTGTCAATAAAATGTCAGCCAGAAGGTGTATCATCGAGAACATTTTTATTCCCAATTCAAGTGTCCAATTTCACTTGCGATTTGAGGATATTTCTTTCTGTTGGAAGCCAATTAGGCATGTCTGAACGCCGTCTATCGGGCAACCCGCACTCTAGAAGTATCTGTTAATATCAAGCAGACGTATATATACGTCCTATTATATTTCTAATAATAAGGTCACGTTTACGATAACGTATTCACTAGAGATTCTATCAAATCTCACAATAGAAACCTCCATGATTGAAGAGTCAGCTGTCTCAAAAGTCTCAAGGGACTCTTGAAAATATCAAAGGCTATCCTAGTATATTAGTAAACAACCAAACCCCGAAAGATTTAAACGTTGCAATCCTCGATAATCCCCTCAATTTCTATCCAATCGACTATGTATCTACTTGACGAAGGTTTTGAAATTCTTGATATCATCATTTTTCGCAAGGTCCTACCTCTGTTTCAAGATCATCATGCAAGACCTTAGGGTCCGATATACTGGTAGTTTGGCATTCCGACGTATTCCTCTCACAGTGAAGTCATTTCCCAAAGTCGAAACGTAGGAATTAGACGAGGTACATTACGTTGATTTATTCAGTAGAACCGTTCCAAGTCCGGATATTGGACTCGACCCGAAATAGATTCACTCTGCAGGTACCCCCGTTCGCTCCTCCATCTTGAGCTTGAAATCTTAACGAACTGAGCCGTGACTCTATCCGATGTCTAGTTTGTACCGAAACCATCTAAACAGCTGATTGATCCCAACCAAAAGGAGATCAAGCTTTTGTCTGGCGAGCCTTGAACGGAATCCTACTGATCATATTGTCTCAAGACCATCAAACGAACTGGAGTGTCTTTTTACGACGGTAATCTGAAGGGAATTCCGAACGGCCAGAGTGTGCTACACTGCTAATCGCGACAGCCTCACAGCCAAAGGTTTATGTTACGTTGTTCGAGCCTCAAAACATTCCCGACCTGTCAAATAATGGTAAACTTTGTTGAATGCCACAGCTGAATGTGTGTTGGTGAACTAGAATTCCTGCCTTCTATCTCCAAAGGGAGTGGAAGTAGCGTTTTTGTTTCCTTCTTTCAATATTGGTTAATGTCGTAGAAGTAAGAAGCCGACGTAGCCTTCGACTTCGTTTCTGTTCAAAGTTTAATCCAGTTTGAGGATTATGAGATTTTATTCATCGAATAAATTCCCGGAGTCGTCCTCCGGCTGAACGTCGGTGTTCATTATCACCCGAATCACGTCCACGTCCGGGTTCGTTTATAAAAGAATGCGCAAGGAGCACCCTCTCCCGGATTCTCATCGTCGTTAATTACAGCGAACCTTTTCAGGAATTGGGGTGGATTCAACCGGACCTGATCCGGGCTTTGTTTCACTTTTTTCCCATAAATGAGATCCGATTGATCCTGATAAAGTGTGAGCCTCTTTTTTCAGGTTGACTCTTATCAAATCGCTTCATCAGTACTCCGAGCCAAATGATTTTCGTGCGCAACAACGATCGATCAGCCCTTCACCCTTCAATGACTGACCTTCGATAGAAATTGGATTCAGAGGTGTGAGCTGATGAACTCGTCAGTACCAGCAACGGGGAGCTTACACAGCATCCCTCGTGATATCGCGGATCACTGCGCTGCGAAGAGCCGATGACGTCAAAGCTTATGCAGAACGGACTATTGCGCGTGGACGCGAGGTGATAGCCGCGGAAAAAGGGCGGATTCAGAAATAATTTTCTGTAGATCCTTCTCACAGAGTAAGGTTTTTTCACGCCACGGGCTGTGATCATAACTTCCGAGCTACCGGATGTGCATACACATACTACGCAAACTTATTTTCAAACTTTCCACGAAAGGCGAGCTTTTTGTATCGCAATTGAATCAACTCTGATGTCGATGTTATATTCGCCCAAAATAATTGACGTTGTTCAAATTGGGCTTTTGTACAATTGATTAATTCAGCGCATCCAGTCGATAAAGAACATTATTATGTTGTAGCAATTTTTAACTTCCCGTATCTCTGATTTCAGAGAAAATAGGAAGTTATTGTAATCACCCCGAAAATGAAAAGTTGAGTTTTCACTGGATCTCCACGTTTCGAGGTCCGGAGAATCACTTCCGATCATTTTCAGATGGACGTCTGTGTGTGTGTATGTGTGTGTGTGTGTGTGTGTCTGCGTGATCAAATTTTTGTCCGACGATATCTCGAGAACACGCGGTCGGATTTCGATCAACTTGGTCTCAATCGACGTGCCTTTCTCAAACTTAGAACTGATTAGATTTTGGCTTTGATCGGTTCAGTACTTTTCGAGATATTCAAATAACAAAATTCTCAAAATCACAACAAAAATGACGATATCTTGAGAAGGGATCAACGGATTTCAATAAAATTTGGTATCACATGGTTTTTCGGATCGCCGATCACGAATCCGAAGTCTATTTTGCAAAATTTTCATTCGACGTATTCGATATGCTGCAAAAAAAACTAAAAACATTTGGATTTGGATGAAACTTGTTACTCGTAGGTTTTTTGGGTAACTGATCCCGAATCTGAAGTCAGATTTGCGAAATTCAAAATGGCGAATCCAATTTGCCGGGAGAAACACTAGAAACATTCGAAATCTTACGGAAATTGGTACTCGAAGGTTTTTTGAACCGCTGATCAAAAACCTGAGGTCATATTTGGAAATTTAAAAACAGGTGAGATCAAAATAAATAACGAGAAGTTCGAAGGCTGGCTCATAGTCAGCCCAAACCCGCTTGTTTAATACGTAATCTACACAATGATATCAGGGGAGTCGTTGCGAATCTCTAAACACTGAATGCTTCACCAGATTATCACCCTACGCACTACTGTCTCGAGTGAAGGGAAAAAAAATTATTTTTTTTGGTACCAGTTCATCAATAATTCGATGAGGAAAATGATGATACTGCACGACCATCCGACGGATAAAATGATGAATACACCATTCAGGTTTTGCATGTTTAATATTGTTATTGCGGCCAAAGACTCAGGCTGTCCAATGACAAATCCATGCCGAATCTCGCAGGCTGCAGGATCGTCGAGGTCTCGACCTTCGTGGGCCACAAATTTTTTAGCCATGTCGAGGTGCTCGTTCAGAGAAGTCTTCAGGGTCCAGTTTTGAAGGGAAATTCGTTGAAGACTCGACCTCTTCGTGCGAGGACCTGTTACCGACTCGACTTCAGGATTAACGATTCTAAAGGATTCTATGTGGTCCGAGGAGGCGAGGTAATCTTCGAGATATTGAGAGCTTATCTCATCTATTGACCACCAGACGACGAGGAAATGGCAAAAGCTCAGTCGCCCCATTTGCGGAATAAAATTTCTAGCACAACCCGAGTAGAAATTTGATAGGGCTAGCCTGATGTGCTATCAGGCCCTGATTGAGCTTCGTTCAGGCGGTCCTGAGTAAGACAAACCTGCTGTGGTCCTGAGTAGGGTCCCATCAGGTATCCCTAACAGGGGCACTCCTGATATGGCCCTGGTCAGGATGCTTTCAGGCCACACTTACCAAGGTTTGCCTGCTGGGCCCCTGGTCAGAATGCTATCAGGCAACACTTGCCAAGGATTGCCTGTTGGGCCCCTGAT
>JAFFZH010016183.1:223143-236845 GCA_018420115.1 Euura saliciscinereae | reverse complement strand
TGTGAGAGTTTCCGAGCATTCATTCATTCATTGTGCTCGACTCGCCGGAATCTCTTGGTTCTTACAAGGCGAAAACTTTTGTACCTCAAGGTTCGGTCGCGGCAGACCTGCTTTGTGGTCCTCGATTTCAGGTTCATTGTGGATTTTCCTCAGAGTACTCTTTCATTGTTATACCAACCGAAAGCACAGTTAGAAAATGGAAATTTAATACACACTACGACAGGCTCAAGTGTGTACCCAGAATTTTCATCCCTTCTTCATTTCTGTACGCAGCTTGAATGGACTAAGATATTGCTTTACAAGGTCGTTCCGTAACCTCTAGATATCGATACTTCTAGCTAACGGTATTAACCGAACGAGTTTTACTCACACTCAACGATACCTCAACCAAGTATCATTATCAATGCCACTTATGCGGTCGGACGAGATTGCTCAAGGCTACCCACTTTTTCTTCAAGAATCGTAAAAATATAAACTTACTCTTAACGCAAGAAGGTAACACGAGATAGAATGACTTTAATTCATTGAATTATACATTTGAAAGTCCCTCAGAAATCATGAATATATTTCATTCTCACATAGCAGAGATGCACCATTGAATATCATCGCCCATACGTTGCATTATGCGAATAGTCGGGTCGCTTCCTATTGCCTATACCCGCCAGTATCTCTCCATCCCTCGTTTTACCAGAGAATGAGGTTTTCTATGGGGATCAGAGATCCTGGAAACGGGTAAGAGGGAAAAGCGGGGCTGGTTTGTAATTCATCTCAGTGTCCGACGACGATGTGAAGAGGACAAAGCAATCAACTCGCTTGAAGCAAAGGCAAGGCGTTGCTTGCTTACTTCTCATTCCTCGTCGAATTAAACTTACAGATATCCAGGGTGAGAATAGTGCCGGTTGAAAGTAGCCGGGGCGCGGAAGGCGAAAGGCATAAAAAGAAAAAAGCGATGGTGTCAAGAATAGAGGGAGAGAGGATGACAGAAGTGAAGCGCGACGGGATGAAATGAAAGGAAAATATTGTATTTTTTTACGAGACTCTCTTAAATCTCACCAGGATAGCTCCTCCTCTCTGGGTATACGAGCTCGTAGCGAGATCAAAGTTCAAAAAGAATTGTCTGCGGTAGCGCAAGACACAAAAGAGTTCAGTTTTCTTTATTACACCCAGAGTACGTCCGACAATGGGGAGTTGGAAGAAGGAATTAACGACCAAAATGCAAATGTGGATTTCAATTAATTCCTCGACACCCTGCCTCGCCTTGTCCCCGTTTCATCAACCAGTTCATACATTTTTTTTTCTTTTCGTTTGTTCTTATTCTGGCCTCAAGTCCTAATGCGGTTTTCTTCGGGCGTGGCTTCGGCCCCTGAAGCGTCTGAAAATCCAGGTATACCAAACCACCCGGCTGTTCCTAATTGCGATTTTTAAAGGAAACAGAATTCTCGAGTCCTTACCGTGCAGCCCGAGCTCCAGCCACACTCACAAACGCACGCAATTGTATCATAAAAGGCATTATGGGAGTTGGCTGCAATTATCATTTCGTTGGAACAAAGACTTCCTGCCACGACCGAGACGCAGACGGTGAGACCTACCTGGCCTCGGTTCATACCCTTACCCACGTAACTATTGAATGCCTTAACGCCACCTTTCCTACACCTCCGTGCAAATGCCGCAACTGGTGTTCCTTATGCTCTGAAAAAGACCTAAGCTCAAAATATAAATTACAAAGTTAAGTAATTTTTTTACTGAAATTTGGTGTTCACGTTCAGTTTATCATACCAAACAAGGCTCTTTGGCAGTTTTTTCATATCCTCTTTGTGACGGGTCTGGACAGTTCGAAACTCAAAACACCCAGGTATCTGCTAGTCTGGTCGCTAGATCCTCTCAACGTTACAAGTTCCATACTTTCTTTTATTTCGTATCAGTGACACCTGATCCATAGAACTATTTCCTTCAGGAGTTGAATGGAGGATCTATTGAAAAGGAGCACTTGATATCGGAGGAAGCAGTACCTTTGAAAATCTAGTATACAGTGTGAGGTATTTCATCTTTCACGGTTGTCACAGCGGAGGGATACACAATCCGGCATTGTGTGTTTCTGTATCGAATAAAATGATCCCTCCAACTTGGTTCCAGAAACTCTTGAGTGGTGATGTAGAGAAGAGGATCCGCACACGTGGAAGAGGGGACACTGGGTTGTGTAGTGTGGTAGGACGGTTGTTTACGAGACTGAAGTCGCATACCGTCTCTAAAAACAGCCAACTCGGTTTTTGGTGGGTGTGCAGTATAAAGAAGTACGCAACGAGATCACGCCTCGGCTAGATATATTAGGACGGCTCAACATTTCGTCGACCGCTTTTGTTTCGCTATATGGTTTTTGGGGTGTGGAACAGAGCACCAGTCAGTTCCCAAAGTCCTTTGTTGACCGGAGTCCACAACCCAGTGAGCCCATCACCGCAGTTTTTCACCTCTAAATTTGTGTGGCCTATTGCCATTCCTGTACCTAACAAAACGACGGAGCGTTTTCTCCCCCTGGGTCCTTCTTTGTCGCAAGCTTTAATCCGCGATCCTTACCACCGACGAAGCGGCGTTCTTGTACCATGGAATTTGGCAAAACTCTCGCGTCATTTTTCTCCACGAAAAAAAAAGAAGAGAAAAAATCTAGTCACTCTCGGTAAACTACCCAAAAATTGAAGCACCTCTCCCTGTGTTCTTACCCTTAATCCAAAGTCTTCCTCCAGTCGTAGGATCTGAACACAAGAATTTACGACGGATAGGCGATAAGGTTTTTACTACTAGACAGAGACAGGAATGGCATGTTCGTTTTACATGCAAATTGAACACGGTGTGGTTGCTGGTGTTGGGAGTTGAGGGTTGATGCGAATTGATCGATATATAAGACCCGTGCGGGTTGGCATAGCCTGAACATACCATCCTCATGTGAGGTAGTAATTATAACGTTAACCAGGAGCTGAGCTTTCGTGCGGTGTTGATGCGACGAAAATAGAAAGAAAAATTGCTAAACAAACGTTGCGTTTCAATATAGGCCTTCAACATGGATGAAGATATAAACGGCGTGGCGTGCAGTCTGCAGAATAATTATTAGATCAAACTTTTGCGTTACGTGTTAAACTGATTTTGACCGACTCCGCACGCAGTCACTGTCAGTGATTCCCGCTGTAGAGCTAAGGGATGACGGAATTATTATTTGATATTTCCACCCCCCGTCCAGGAGTGGAGCTTGATGCATAACGCTGCACGCTAGCATTCATCACATTTCGTTCCTTTGATAAAGCTCAAGAATTAGTATTACCTCCTGGAATAGGATAATGAAATCAGCCTTTTTGATGTCGATGTGAGTAAAACTGCATGTGATTTTTAATTTCGTTGAAGAGTGCTCTGAAAGACAAAGGGAGAAATAACTTAGACACGCTCCCATGGGTTTCGTAAGCTGATGACAGTATAAACGCTTTAGCGTGCTATGAGTGTGGGTAACTATTGGATCAAACTTTTGCGCTACTGGCTAACTAGATTTTGATTAGCTCACGCGCGTGGTATCGTATACGTTAACGGGTCAAAGGACGACTAATGGTTCAATTATGAAACCTGTACGCGGAATGTCTTAGACTTCAACAATTTGTACCTCGAGTTCATCTTCCGATAGACGTTTGTACAACCGCAATCATGTATTGGAGAAATGTTAGAACTTCTATACACGACGAAAGTATCTGAAAATCAATAAAAGTACTTTTTGGTCTACTGGATCAGCTCAAATGTCTGAAAAAGTATTTCTTTGGGGTACTCAGTCAGTTTTAGATTCTATAAGAGAAGCATTTTCTTCTTGACTAGATCAGTCTGCAATTTTTCAAGTACTTTTTCGTATCCAAAGTCAATTCAAATTTCCGTAAAAGTACTTTCATGGATGCTAGATTACTTTGAATCTTCTTCCGAGTACAAAGTTGAAGAATCTAGTTAGCCGAGTTTAGATCTATATTACAAAAGTACTTTTTTCAGATACAATCTGTGTTTTCCGAATAAATCTTGCCCATGAATAGTTCATACTTCGATTATTTGATTATTTTTATAATCGTATAAAATTCTTAAAAAAGTACTTATCTGGCATTTGAAGAATTGAAGTATTTGTCGAAGTACTTTAATTGCACATTTGGACTGTTTGAACTTCTCAAAAGGCACTATTCACGCATTATATTGTAATTTTCTATCAGATTCATTTATTCGCATTGTACCAGTTGAGATTTTTCTCAAACAATGCCTTACCATGCACCGAAACAGTCTGAAGTTTTGTCAAAGTACTTCGACGTTTTTGCTTAAAGCGGTTCGATTGAGTACCTCTCCTTGCCAAAACAAAGAAGCCAGCAATTATTGTCGAGTACACTGTTAAAAATAACCTGTTAACAGATTTCAATGAACTCGCAGCGGCTACGTGGTGCGTTGTTAGAGGTTTTCGGGTCAAAGGTTGGTTATGGTAATTACTTGGCCCGAGGATATTGACGGAGTTGGTACCGTAACTGCATGTTTTGGCACGTATGTTTTCGGAGGTCGTCAATTTCACGATTTTACGATTCTGCCACGCCCCCACATTCGCGATAATTCTACACCATCAAAAGTTTTCTAGATTTTAAATTATCCAGTCATTCATAAAAATGCGAAAAATACGGTCAATTAAACATGACACAAGATGTCGTGTTGTACAGAGCAGCTACTTTTTTCTGTCTTATTGTTTTTTCTGTGCGGTTTTTTTTTATTCTCAGTCTGTTCACCAATCCTCAAGCCATAAATGTCACTTTAGTTTTTTTGAACAGAACTCAAGTCAACTCTCATTCTCTCGTATAAATATATCGCAGAAAAAATCGAGCGGTGCTCAACGAGCTGCCGTTCCAATTACCCAACCACATGTGACATGAGTCACCGGAGCCTTCGAGACATCAATAAAAAATAAAAAAAAAACACCGCTTCCAGAACCCAGTCGCCAATTTATTCACAACAGTGCAGTAGGTACAAATTTGATGAAACCCAAAGTCTTACAGTTATATTCTTCTGCACAATCCACAAGATTATTCATTCTTGTTTGCGAAAGTACTTCTTAGTACAGTTACAACAACAAAAGAGTACTTTGACACTTCTGGAGTGTTTCAATAGGCAAAAGTACTCCAAATTTGTTGTGAGGTTAAATTTTTACTTTCAGACCAAAAATTAATAGAAGTACTTTTTTACACAGCAATATTTTTTAACAGCGAATATAGACACAGTGAAAAGTACTTCCCTGCGCTTGTTTTTCTGCTCATTATTATTATTTTTTTTTTTTAATGATAGGAGAAAAGGCAAGACAAAGTACTTTTTCTAGATATGACAGTGTGAACGTGCGATTCGTTTATCCGAGTCACGTAGATTTGAAAAGTACCAAACAAATACTTTCCTCGAAATTTTTCATCTCGTTGCTCGTAGTCTCTCTGACTCCCCGATTCGATCACGGTCGCGAATGCAAGCTTTTAACCAAATCTGGCAAAGCGTGAAAAGTTGAGCACCGCTAATAGGATACAGTTAGTCAGCCGAAGTCCCAACTGTCCATGAAGGAGAGAGAGAGTGGACCGGGAGACTGCCGCAGCAGCTGAGAACCGAGAACGCCTCGGTCTCCGGATCTCCGACGAAGGACCTTCGAGGTTCGGCCAGGGCTAACAACTAGGTTCAAGCACCACGGGCGAACTCGTCAAGCACCAAGGAATCGCCACATTCGACACTAAAGTACTGTATGGGTTCCGCGGTTCATCGCCAGCCCGTCTGAGTATGCATCGCGTCGTGCGGAGCAGCGTGCAGCTTGGAGCGTGCAGAAGCGCACCAGGCGTGACAGTACGGCGCTGGTCCTCGCTCGACCAGTTCAATTTCAGTTTGCAGTCCTTGCAGAGTAGGTCCGGAGTCGGAGTCAGTCGGAGTGCAAGTTTTATCCTCATCTCTCGCTTCTTCCCTGCCTAGTAATTCTGTCCCTCTCTCTCTGTATTTCCCCCACTCCGAGCCAGTACGTCGCGGCGGTCGGCCCTCAGTACTCCGCCGGACGTCGAAGCGTGAGCAGGTGGCAGAGTCAGTCAGAGACTCGGCGGTAGTGTTCACGCGGTATACGAACTCGATAGCGTCGAAACTTTTCTACAAAAGTACTTTTGTAATAAAAGTACTAAAAGTACCAACAAAGAAACGCCTGTACCCGACGAGTGAGACTTAAAGTACTTCCGCCATTCCGACGCAAAAAATTCCAAGTTATCGGTGTGTGTTAAAGTGGTGGACAAAAAATCATTGCGACCGTTACTAATTGGTACAAAAGTACTACGAACAAGATCATCCCGTCCGGAAAAGAAATCGAGGATTGTGTGAATGTGTCACAAAAGAGAGAAAAGAGAAGAAAGAAAGATAAATAACGAAAAAGACGAATCTAGCAAAAGAAAGTGTAACCAACGGCGTATTATTGTCGAAAGATATTAACTCCCGGCTGTTCTCGACGTGGCTTACAATCGTTATTGTGACTCTGCTCCCACATGTTGTGATAAAGAATATCAAAGCACGTTGTGAATCGTGCGGTATTCTGATTGGTTCGTATGTTGATCATGCGTCGGGGGGTCTGTTCACTCGGTATACTGGAATCTGGTCAAGTTTCAAACCAAATTATGTGTAGCCGCACGGATTTGTTTCATTGCGCAATGATAGATCGCCCTGATAAATTTTGGAGATTCTGATAACGGACTTTTATCCAAGCTCCAAAAAATGAGAAAAATCTTTCATCCAACTGCACGAACGGAACGATCGGTTCTCGTTACCAACCATCCACGTGGCAATACCGTGAGGCACGTCGATAGCGTAGTCATACGGAGACTGTCTCCGTTATTTTAGGTCACTGAAAGATAGTGTTGAATCAAAATTGTAACAATTGTTGCATACACGGTTAGAAATAAAATGCCAGAGCAGGTCCACCAAAAATTTTATGTTCATTTTGACACTTTTTATTGTTCAAATAAACGAAAAAGAAAATGTCAAAACAACGTATTTGACGTTAAAATGGTTGAACATTTGTAACCTATTTGCCAATGAATTGTATCACGGTTGAATTAACCCGTAGGTATGAAGACATGGTGAATGTCCAGTTGTACATACCGAGAGAGTATTTTGTTTGAAAATTTTGCCAGCGTGTTCGAAAATACTGAACTCAATACGTACAACTGTGTTTGTCTTTAAATTAAGCAAACATACATTTATATTCAGACTTAAGTAAAAGAAGATGTTCCATCGTTCATGGGAAGAACCTTAAACGCGCTATTTTTATTTCATAATCTAGATTCTTTGTTATCTCTCCTTATCTGCGGATAAGTGATTTTTAATCGATCAGAACTCACGGCATCATCGACCAACTTCGCTACAGAACTTTGCAATCGAAGCGCGCTTCGTCTAACGCTTTATTCAGAATCGAAAGGAAACGTGAAGAGGAAGACACACAATAACGAATTATCGTCATCGCGGAGTTACGTGATGTCTACCACTTCACCTCCTGCCAGCTGAACTTTCGATAGAACGAATAAGTGAACCTGACACTTTATTTCATTGAAACGTGGTGGCCTTGATGAAATTATCAAGTCAAGGAATACAAAGAGTAAAAAAAATGGTCAGGAACGTCAGAGAAATGTATATCATAGCCAATTAGCGACCCGTATTAGCACCTGCAGATTGGCATTATTAGGTCAAACTTTAGTCAGGGAAGAAGTAATATAATTATATCTAGGGAAAAGTCAATGAGTCTACTGTGACAACTATTTTTAGCGCCCGCAATGTCGATCATTATTCAAATTTCGAGTAGTTCTAACTCTTTTAACGTCCAGGTTGAATGGTAAATATCGACGAGATGTCGTTCCGCCCTTGTTAATACTGCGTTCGTTAGAAATTAGCAGACTATATCGGGAATGTAAGACGTTTCATTCAGGACACACCGTGTAATTTCGATGCATTAATAAACCGTGACCGCATCAGTATCAACGGTACGATATGACGTCGGTTCACTGACTCTGAAACGAAATCAAATCGAGTTGGCAAGCAGTCAGCAGTGGAAATGCCAGGCGCATTCATTAATCGTTGGAAGGCATCTTATTACGCTAGTACGCGATAAATAAAGTAGAGATAGGAATAGTTGTCACTAAAACATATTCGGAATAACAATAAGTCTATCCACTGTTTATTCTGTGAACTCAATTCGGAGAAACTGTATGGTTAAAACTAGGAGAGAAAAAAGACAATGAGAATCTGTGTCTCTATTGAGATATTATACTACCAGAAATTCTCTGTAAGCAGCCAATATGTTCACATTATCATTGCTTGTTACTATCTACTATCTATAAGACCGGTAAAAAGTTCATCATTATCTCGAGTGAGAATGGAATTTGAACGGTGATGATAATTTTACTGAATTTCGTAACGTCAGTGTAACAGAATAACAGGAAAATATTCTTAGATATCTCAAGTACAGCAAAATCTAAATTTGCTGAATCGAGCATAAAGTGCAATCGCAATGTAGATCCGCGTCGCAAACTTCAGGATGGACAGTAAAAAATTCATCAGAGTCTCAATTATCAGAGTAATTCTATCATCCGTGTGGCAACATTTTAAAGGTTATCTAAACCACAAGAATGATCTAACGATAAGAATCTGAATATTGATAATCAATAATGTGTTTGAAACTTGGTTCGTATTCGAATACTGTTCGACTGGATCCCTCAAACTTGTGTGTCTCTCGACTGCAGTCAGTCTTATCTATCGCTGAGTTCATTATGTAAAACGTCACCCCAGCATCTTCCTTACAGTATTTCCATTATCTCAATGGGTCAGTAAGTAATGAGGAAAACTAAGTCACATGAAGTGTGATATGCATCACTTTTCGCCCCAACTGTATCCATAACACATTCTTAGAATAACCCAACGTCAAGATCTGCACCCAAAAGTGTGATTTTTGATGACCATATTATTACGATGTTCTTATCATCTTTGATGTACACGTGGCGAGACAGAAAACGAGGAAGGAAAATTGAACGGAGTGGTTTAATAGATGCGTTATATGAAACAGACTAGAAGTATTGCCTGGTAGCGGAGGAGCCACCAGACCGTATAGAAGAGTATTAATTATTTTCCCCAGAACCCTCCCGTCCGACGTTAAAATTGTTATCCAGTGAAATGCTAATGTTCATTTCTCACTTCCTGAGAGTTAAAGCGGCTCACTCTATAGACACGAAAGGAACGTACCACTTCACCCACGTATCTTCACCCTCGTTCAGGCTCAGTCCTATACATATTCATATCCTAGCTTCCTTGCTTCCTCGTGTCTATAAACTCTATGAATAGTATGAATCCGATCGACCGTTCGGAAGGACCTGCACGCACTCCGTAGAATCATTCTTCAAATCAGGGAAAAGGCGATCCTCTGTTCAAGTATCGATCTCAACATCGACATTTCAAAGTCTAATAACTCGGACAATGTTCAATATTTTTGGTCAGTTTAGCACTAAACGAGCAGCAATGAGAACAGAATTGCTTGACATCTGTGCCCAATACTTTTCGTAGGTCTGCTTCAATATTTTGTCGATGTTCGATAATGTGGATCGAATAATTGATAGAAACTCGTCAATAATATAAAGCAAGTTTCGTGTCTCTTTGATGTTTATCGTCGCCTAGAGTTATCATTGGGTAGCACTACCACAATATCGCGTGTCTAATGGCATATGGCCGTAAGCGCCATTATACGACTTTTTGCTGTGCGTAACGGTAAAAGGTCATTTTTTTTTTTTTTTTTTGAGGGATAAAAACTCGAAGATTCGTTCATAAACGTTGAAATTTAATATTGGGTCAATTAAAAACAGAAGGTCGTAACCACCAATGTTTTTTTTTTAATTAGCGCTTACGTCCTTCTGCTTTTACCTTGGGCTTTTTTTTCTATGAATTTTCGAAACGTTGTCGATTTCGATTTTTCTTCGCGTTTCACGAGTTTTTATAACTACTTGGAAAAATTATGAAAAATACAAAAAAAAATGGACTTACGACCTTCTGCTTTTAACTACCAATATTTTGTATCGAATTTTTTTTTAAATGGTCGTTCTTTCAATTTATCTTTGCGTTTTACGAGTTTTTACAGCGATTTGAAAAAATCATGAAAAACCACCGTCTGCTTTTATCTTAGTATTTTTTTTCATACATTTTCGAAACGGTCGTTCTTCCGATTTATCTTTTTGCGTTTTACGAGTTTTTACAACTATTAAGGAAAAATTATTAAAAACAAAAAAAAAAAATAATACGACATTTTACTTTTACTTTTTTTTTTTTAATTTTTCTTGAAAATTGTAATGCTCGAAACTTACGATCTTTTATTACATTTTTCGATCTCGTAATTTCAATTGATCTATACGTTTTGACCGTTTTCAGAGCGAATGGCGTGAAAAAAAAAAAAATTATACGACCTTTTGCCACCAAAATCGCGTTTTTGGCGCTTACGACCTTATGCCATCAGACACGCGAAATGGCCGTGATGCTGATAGCTTTTATCTGCTTATCTAATTTCGGTTTTACCTGAGGTCATAGAAGAGCGAGACGTGCCTGAACTATAGAAATAGATTCAATGCGAAGCTACTTCTATACGAACGGTGAAACCGAAGTCGTTCTTTCTCGGACAAGTGACAGGATCGTATCCAGTAAGTGCGTCGTTATCTTAAGAAAAATTTCTCCCCTGGCCTCGAGATAAAGTTTCCTTTTTTCTTCTTTATGTATCAATCATCGATGTTTGTGAGACAGTAAAAAGTATCATCAACGCTGAAAATAAGGATCTTGAAACAGGATTCATTCCACAGGAGACATTCGGACATTTTTACGAATAGCACGAAACGCTTTGGGTTCTCTTCGCTCCGGGTGTGTGGAATGGAATGTGCTCTAGCATTAACGGATATTGACAAACTGAGTTGATTTGTTCGAGGTGTGCCTATACCATGCCATTGTGGCCAAAGTTACAAATACCAGTCCATCTGGCTTACCACCATGGCACAACTTCCTGTTCTAACCATTCTCAATAGCCAACTCTATGCTTGCAATTAACTGATCGATGGGGCTCCATTATTCAAGATTGGACTGGATTGCGTGATCCTCCTGTAAATTACTGTTTATTTTCGGCTGTATTAACTCTAATATATAATAAACTGCGCGAAAACATTCACGGTCAGATTTGATAAACGTTTATTTATATCGTTGTTATCACGTTAGTATAGCTTCATCAGCTGTAGTATCTTTTTTGTAAAAATAAAAAGAAAGTGCTCTGTGGCTGAAATTATAAAAAATATTCAAGATTCAGTTAGTGTCAAGGAATAATAATTCTACCCAGTCAAGTTTACAATTACTGATCATGTGAAAAAGAACAAGTGTAGATAATAATAAATTGTGACCTCAAGTCTGACCTAAGTTTCGAGTCTGTATATCTTGTAAACGGTCCATTCCGCGTGAAAAACTATCTGAACCTTTCTTGTAGATAATTTCGTGAGCTTTAAAATTGCTATCGGTCATTTTTCACCTAGGGGAAACCGGAAGTGAGATACAGGCAAAAATGAGGTGAAAAACGATTTATTTTGCTTGACACGTGACGGGTTTAACAGTGTGGAGAATAGCACTGTTTCCAGAATATGAATCGACTCTCCTATGCTTTGCTATACACGATGCTTAAACTCCTCTTGAACGAATCGGTCCAGTTTTTTGATCGCGTAAGGCGGTATCCGCGTCTTGAATATTAGGGTCGATTTTTTTTC
This sequence comes from Euura saliciscinereae, assembly GCA_018420115.1. NCBI lineage: Eukaryota > Metazoa > Arthropoda > Insecta > Hymenoptera > Tenthredinidae > Euura > Euura saliciscinereae. The sequence goes on along the minus strand of JAFFZH010016183.1, from coordinate 225,023 downwards.
TGGATACAGTGTTATATCTCGTGTATCTACCAAGGGTGTATATAGGTAACGCGTATATGTACCCCGCGTATACGCCTCTTTTATGAAAGCGTCGTTTCATGCAAATCAAAAGGCCTCTTTTCGCCTGCGGCCGATTTATGGTTATTCTACCAAACGGACGCTAGCAATCTATAACGCCCTGACGCCCCTGAATTCTTCCGGCCAACTCCCTGACGTATTTTTTTTCCCCCCTCTATACCGTTTCCTCCTTGTCTTTTACCCTCTTTTTAAGATTTCTCTCGTTTTTTTCTTTTCTTTATTACTCTCAGACCCCTGCACCAACTATGACAGAGCAAATCTTATTTACGACTCTTACGATCGCGCGATAAACGCTCTCAAGATACGATTTAGCCGACTTTATATCACTCGAATTTGATTAATTGATGGTTAACTGTTTTTTCTTCTCTTCTGTTGCCACGTGCGTAGGTCTTCTTCAGACTTTCGATATCGATGAGGCAATTTTTCTCTTTTTTTTTCTTTTGAGAAACTCAATTTTGACTTTTACTTTTCTGTGAACACTTTGATTCCGTGAAATTAATTTAACCTTCGAGTATTCTCAAGAGGCACTGGGACTCGGCCCCTGGAAAGGTTGATTCCTATCTAATATTTCCTTTTATGTTTTCCCTCCTTTGCCACCGTCGATCTCTTATACCCATGGAGCTCTGTTGAGCCAGCGAAGAACAGAACTGATAAGGCTTCGAATGACGACCGAATCTTTTATTCATACTGCGTTCGGCAGCCCGACGTCGTGCCGTGAGCGTTGTATAAGGTGGTATTTAGCCTTAGCGTGATCAACACGCTCATCGCATCGGGCTAGACTCGGCTAAGCCGAAGAGACATTAGCCTGATTTGATCTACGGAGATTTTTTTATTTATTGTTTTCTCAAATTCATCGATTCGTTGTAATTAGAAAGGAAGAAACGAATTCAGGGAAGAGAGGGGAATCAGAGGGAATCCCGAAGAGCCAGGGGAGTCGAATTAACGATTAACTTTCGGACGGCTGTTGCGTCGAAAATGAAGATAAGAAAGTTTGTGAAACCATTACCCTTTCTTCCATTCTACCGCGTTTCTCATTCCGAGGGTAGAAACTAACCGAGAATAGATCTGACCTCGGGGTTTGATTCGGCACTGAATGGAAAAGATTTTCTAGCAAAATTTTATCTATAGAATGCTACAGGAATGGATGAATGGAATGAAGTTATTTGTCGATATTTCGAATCGATGCGGTACGCCGATGCATCTGTTACGTGGGGAAAGTGAAATCTAGAGAAAAGTATATCCCTGGAGTGTGAGAGAAAGATGAATTCCCGAAAACACACGGGTCGTCGAGAAGCGCAATGAAACTTTAAAAGCTTTTTAAGTAACGAGTAATTCTGCGGTAAAACCAACCCTTCCCACTAACATCCTGCAACCTATGTACGAAGTATCGTATTGCAATGTCACAGTCGGAGGAAAAACCGTTTGAGATGAAACGATAAAGACATTCTCGAATCATTCATTATTCTCTCCCACTGACTGCAGAGTGAACTCGATGGTTTCTACTCATTTGCCGATATCTTACTTCCGGTTGATCCTGAGTGAATAATGAATGGGACAAATTTTGAAGCTTTTCAAATTATCTACAAGAAAGGTCCAATTAGTTTTTCGTCTAGAAAGAACCGTTCGGAAGATACAGCGGTAAAAGTCAATGCCAAAGGTTTGATCAGATCACAAATCGATGGTTTCTACTTTTTTTCCGATATCTCACTTCCGGTTGATCCTAAGTGTACAATGAATAGGACAAATTTTGAAGCTTTTCAAATTATCTACAAGAAAGGTCCAATTAGTTTTTCGTCTAGAAA
>JAFFZH010016183.1:140823-223133 GCA_018420115.1 Euura saliciscinereae | reverse complement strand
ATTGGATCGCAAATCGATGGTTTCTACTTCTTTGCCGATATCTCACTAATTCTGGTTGATCCTAAGTGAACAATGCATAGGACAAATTTTGAAGCTTTTCGGATTATCTACAAAAGAGATCCCGTTAGTTTTTTGTCTTGAAAAAAACCGTTCGAAAGATACAGGGGTAAAACTAAAGGTCAAGGGGTTGATTCGATCACAAGTCTGTTTCCTGTGAGCCTGTTTTTGGATGTTACACTTCCTCAAAAACTTCAATTTTACGCAGTTTAGCCACAACCTCGACTGCTTCTGGTTTGTTCAAATTGTCTCGGACAATTAACCTCGACGAGTTTGTTCATGGTCGAAAGTCAAATTCAAAGAAATCTAATCGAACGTGGATTCCCATAATCATCTTTAGTTGCTGAATTTGTTTCACAAAATTATTGTGATTTCTACTAATTGAGAGACTGGCTCAAATCTCCAGACATAAACCACCAAGGTCTCAGGGACTTTAATTTAATTGGGCGCAACGTAGGGTTTTTTTTTTTTTGTTCCTTCAACTATTATGGAACGCAGAGTTTAATGAACGCGTATAACGATACGTGCGACGTGGTTGGTGCCATTACTTTATGGCAGTCTTACAGTGGCCCGACGATATTGAAGCACGCCACGCGGCCAGCTGAGGGTTGTAGAATGCTCAAGCAGCTCCAGCGTTCAATGTAAATAATTAATACGTTAACTTAAGTCATTAACACGTAATTGCTGAGCGGGCTATGGGGTGGTCGCGGCTCCATGGAGCCACACCTGCTACTCGCTAAACGGGTGCACTGAACGGAAAACTGGGCTAAGCTCTCGGACTAAACTCGTCAACTTTACTTAAACGTTAACCAAGACTTGATGAGCTTGAGGAACCGTGAGTTGACGATTTCACACCGATGATGCCCTCGGTCGCGGATTTGTAACGGATCGTCTCGAGCTGGTTGAGCTAGGATTTCAATATTGTAAAAAATTAGGTCAGACAAGACGTAGTTTCTTTTTCTTTTCTTTACTTCAATACGAAAAAAAACGAGGTTCAACAATAAATGCACCTTCGGTAATAATTCCGACCCAAGCACGTAACCGCGATTCAATGTTTTACGTGGCTTCGCCTTCGTTTCGCAAACCCTTCGCCTAGTCACGCAGCATTGTCAAGAGGTCGGAGCACGCGAACCCCGAAACGTCCCACTGTCTAACTCTTCGCCAGTGGCTTTTCTTCGTCTTTCTCTTTTCACTTTTCTCTTTCGTTTATAGTTCTTGTACAGTTTCAAACAGTTCCGAACAACATGCCGTAAACCCCAAGGTGGAGAAAAAAACGGTGAATCTCACCTATTGTTGTCTAGATTCGACACGAGGCGTGATATGAAAAAATTGAAAAAGTTACTCGATTGGTACGGTAAACTGAACGTGCTCACCAAATTTCGTCCAAAAAATATCGAAAATTGTGGAACTTATTTGACTCTGAAATTTCGATTTTTAGACCATTATTTCATGTAGTTGCTCTGAATGGGTCGAAAGTCTTTCAGTGAGAAATTTAATCAGGATCAAATCCAAAAAAGGCATGATTTCTCATTTTGGCTTGACTCTCTGTATCCATATTCTACATCGAGTGTCGCGCTTCAGTCTCATAGTAGCCAAATTCATCGGTTGTCTTAAAGAACCTCTGGAGCCTCGAGGAATCCTCAATTCTTCATAAAAGACGCCTTTACTCGATATCACAAGAATGGCCAATCTTGTGATATCAATCTTGTGAAATCTGCTTAACTTTGCCACAATTCAACATACAAACAATTTCTACGTTCGTCTGATAAGAGTAAGTTTTTTGTTTTATCAACAAAACAGGACAAGAATTTTCATAATCGGTCCAACGATGCTTCAAATGATTTACGAAAACCGACTAATTTTGTATTTCTTCTATGTTCGGCGTAACTCCTATCAGTCTGAAAGTGATATTCGATGTAAAATATGGACTTCCCAATTGGCAGGAAAAAAATAATTTCTTCATCACGATTTCAACCCGTCCAATGGTGTATGAGGTAGAATCACCGTTTCTGGACGACTCGCCATTTCTGGTCAAATCATTAGATTACGAACGTAAATATGACTTGAAGAAGGTCTTGGAGACAATTTTTCAATATCCTTTTTTCTCCTATATCCTAATTCATATATGGCGACTGATGTAGCAATTGATGGGCAGAGACCGTGCATCTACCCTAGCCTCTTAAACTGCAGCTTTTTGAGGGTTCGAAGTCATTGGTCGTTCATTTGATCGATTCGCATACACGGAAAAGGTCCGATGCTTAGCACGTAACAGAGAACAGTGGAAACTAGCTCCGGCTAAAATGGCTCCCTTGCGTTATTTGCCCTGACGATTCATTTCCAACGTCTATCCAATTTCCAGTTGGTCCCGTATCTCTGTCGGAGGTCTCGTTTGAATAGCTCTCAGCCTGGATACCCCCCGCTTTGCCGATCCGCCCTACTCCACTCTAAACTATACCTACTCTCTGCCCTCTGCTCCGGATGTTACGCTTTGTTCGAAACGATAAAAAAGCAAACAGCAACGAGATTATTTCCTCCCACTATCGCGATCTAACGGTTCGCCAGAGATTTTCTTTTCAGCATCCGAAACTCCAAGCTGAAAATCGCTATCATCGTAATCGTCAAACGTACCTAGATATTCATCTGTCGCGAAGATAAAGAGGTAGAAGAATTCTGTTTGGAATGAGAACGGTGGATATGGAGTAAAGTTTTCACAAGTTTTATATCGTCAAACCTAAAACTCTCATATTTCCCGTCTCTCCTTGGGGGATATGGAATACGTGGTTAGCAATTCCGTCAGGAACATCGCTGTGTATGACGGTGAAATTCAATTGGGTCACCTGTCGTAACTGCAGCACATGACCTCCGAAAACGTCTTGGAGAAGTTTTGTCCGTTTGTTTCTTGAAGAGAGACAAGACAAGACTCTATCGTATTCACTTGTCGGTAATTAATTTCCTATATATACCTTTCATTCCGCTTCTTTTCAAACTGTACACTTGTCAACATATTTCAACGGGACCAGTTGAGCCCTCGAGGTCCCATGAATACGATTAATATTGCTATGGACTCTCGGGACTCTGACACATGAAATATGGCCAGTTGATCCTTGGATCTAGCAATGGAGCAGTTTAACTTTTGTGTGTGCGCAAGATAAAGGCGGTCCTGCGTCCTTATGTCCTTCCGTGTTCCATAGAAGGTTGGAATCAATCACTGTTAGCCGTAATCTATCACCTGGAAAGGTAGCCAATCCAACGAAAAGAAACGGCTATCGAGATTCGAAGGCTTATAAGCGTCAAATTTCGATGATCGATGATCAATAAAGATTCTTCGAGAACGTGGGACGTAGATATCCGAGAAAACGTTGGGCTCTCAGCTAGCTTCTTTTTTTTTCTTCGAAAAATCTGAATCGAAGTGGTATATTTTTTTCGTGGGATTAAAACTGTTAACGACAAGTTTTGAAAACCCGAGGTGATGTACCGGTTATTATAAATGCGGAGACAAAAGGAGATCATTAATCACAGTCTCGTTGGCGACATCGAAGAATGTTTTGTCCTGGTAATAAATGTTTCACGAGGTTTTCGTTGGGGTCAGGACCCCCTGTTGAGACTCCTGCATATTGTCCCTTTCGGGTATCTCGAATCCTTGTGTTACCTGTCTCGATCCTAAACGATTATTCCTTGGGGAGTTCCGAGCTGTATGGATATATTTGTTGCCTACCTTATGTACCCTTATTCACCCTACCCTTTGAAAAAGAAAAAACTTTTTCGAAATTCATGTTCAAAGAGGACAGCCCGTCCTTTGGCGTCCTCGGGACATTCCACGGAGAATTACACGTGTCCTTTCACTCGATCTTGTGAGTACAGAAACGGAGGATCAAAGGGGGTAACAGAAACGATAAAAATCATCCTTCAGATTCTTTACTGCTGTATCGAGCGGAATAGATATTTATGTGGCATGCGCAGAAAGTAACTGTTTATTCGGCAAGATTATGTTTTTCGTACGAGGCGAGCCTTGTAAAGCAACGGCGAGTACTAAAAACATAACCTTGCCGAACTGCAGTTACTTTCTGCGCGCGCCCCATACAATATTTTTTACGGAAAAGGCATTAATAGTCACTTTGAAGCCAGTTGAGTTCCGCACGAACTGCGTATAGAGAGGGGGTAACCTGCGGTATAAAGACTTTATTCCGCAACTTTGACATGCGCACTTCGAACTGCGCATCAAAGTTGCGGAATAAAGACTTTATACCGCAACTTTGAACTTGGCGTTATAAAGTGCCACTTGCCGGAACGAAAACAGGCGTCAAAAAGTGACTTTTTAATGCCTGTGCCGTAAAAACATATTTTCAATTCCACTCGTAATATGAGAAAGGCGCGTATTGTTTGATTGGATTAAATAACGGTTGGTCAGTGACCCAAGTTTTTCCTCATTAGGCCCCCCCCCTCGTCTCTCTCTGTATGTCGGTCGGGGTTTGTGCCAGGTGAACCGAACGGAGAGAAGTCCAGTCCGGAGTTCCGGGTGACTCGACAAATTCTTAAGCCTCTTATTGTCGCGTGAAAAGCTCGTCGGTCTCATTGTTAGAGCTTATGAAGTAATTTAATCAGTTTTAACCGATTAATACCGAAAGATAAGGGAACAGGTTAAAGATATATACACGGTGTGAAAAAAATTGTGTAGTAATAATTGAAACAACCTATGTCGGCGATCTCTATCTTCTCTCTCACCATACATGATCCGGTGATTAATTCTCATCAGCCTTATTCTAAATCCTTAACTATTGAATACAATCTTTTCATGTGAGGTAAGCTGCCCGCGGTTTCTGACATTATAAGGATCTCAGCTGAGTTAATATTCTCTTCTAAATCAGGGAAAATAACATATAAAATCGGTTGATTAAGGGTTCAATGCATAAATTGATACTTTTTGACTACTACCTTATTGGTTACTGTGAAAAAGTGGTTCTTTCAACGACTTTTTGCAAAGTCCTACTATGACTTATCATTTTTGGCGGGTCTCTCCTTAATACCGAAGAAATCGGAGCACCGATGAACAATAACCCAGAGCTATGCTGTTTTCTGATAAGTTTCACTTCTGGCTCCGTACCTTCACCTGGCTTCTCTCTTAGGCGCCATGCGCGTGGGTGGCCCATCAGCTCGTTATTAAAACAAGCATAACTCAGCCACTTAATCACACCTCCGCTACCCCCTGCGGGATAGTGGAAAGCTGCGTCACGATTTGATTATTTCTTCGGACCATTATGCAGTAGGTACAGGGTAGAAGACCGGATTTGTACGATTATAGAAATTATTATTATAACCAGTTCGTCGTAATTTTCGTTGGTCGCATTTCAAACGGCTGAAAGCCACACTGATCGACCAGATTTGTGGTGATTGTTAGACTCGCGGTGTACGGGTCACAGTTAGCCTTTCATCGCCCGACACAAAGTGGAACAAAGTGGGGCACGAAATGGGACAAAGGAAAGGACAAAGATGACGTTGAGAATTATTAGCCTCGACAAAATCACCTCGGTGTAATAAATTTGCTCCAAAAATATTTCACTCATTTACGATTGAACTTTTGATAAGAAATCGTGACCTTTTTTTTTTCTTTCATCAACGTCATCAATCGGTGGCGACGCTCGAAGTTCGCGTGATCCGCCATTATGAATCCGTGTTTTTGGACCTGTTATAATTCTCAGTGTCGTCAAATCTCCCCATGCGGGTAAACTTTTCCCAAAACGTTAGACTGTAGTTAACTTTCACAGGCTGACGCAGCGCGGCGGTTGGTCCTTTCGTGTTTACACGGTCATGTCCGCTCTGCGGTTATGTGGTCTTCAAAGTCTGCGGGTTCAGCAGTTCCACTTGACTTTACGATTGTTCCCAGTATCTCGGGATTAGGTAGTTAGCCGCTGCATCAATTTCGCCCCCCGTTCGCTGAAACGTGAAACCAGCTGAAACACGAAATGATTATTAACAAAAAATCGAATTGACGCCAACCGCAGGAACAGACATTGTACAATTGGTCATATATATAGCAAAAAGCAATCTCAAGAAAGAAGTCGTTCTCGCACCTGTGCAATTCGGCAAACGAACATAAGTTTTCTCGTGGACCGAACAACGTCCATTAAATCCATACCAACTTTCTCGATTTTCGTTCAGTTTTAAGTTTTCACGGTGAAAATCGAACATCAAACTTTTCCGACAATGTTACTTCTTTTTTTTGGCAAGCTTCCATTGTTTGACAGAAAAAGAAAAGTTAAAAATTACCCAAAGTACCCAAAATGAATTTTTTGTTGCAATGATCGTCAGAACGACGTTTTTCCTGATTACACACGATCTCTGTGGGTTGGCCTTTTGGAGTGTCTCTCGTTAACCTTTCGATAAAGTTAGCGATGTCGAGTCCGAATTGCGAGGTGACCCAGGGTCCCATGGTCGGTATTGGCTCGGGTGGTCCTGAATCCTGTGAACAATTGAGATGAAAGAGTAAGAGTTCCGCCACACACTCCGTTTCTTCTTTTATATACGCTATGGGCAATTTTTTCAAATCGAATTCCACCCCGAAGTTTGCGATTGCAATTTCTACCATCCTGCCGCTGTACGTCTACCTCTACCTTCGTAAAATATTTGTGGGTATGTGTGCGTGTATTTCTACCAATTTTTGACAAAGGGTCGAACCCCGGACGACCATTTCGATCAGACCGGAATTCGCGGACTTATCTATCACCAAGGATGGAATTTCATGGTACCGGGATTCATATCTCATATATACGTGAAACCGTGGTGTTGAATATCCTCATAATATTCATTCTAATCTTTTTTCTTGAAGATTGAACTTTTTTTTTCAAACAATTTTAAGATATTTCGAATAATTCCATAGCAATTTCGATAGATTTTCATCAATTCTTGTGCTTATAAAGAACATAATTTAATGATTGTTAAAAAAAAAAAATTTATTTTGCCATCGAAATTTGTTCATGAAAAATTGTTAATAACCAATGTAATAGCCTGAAATTGAATGGACAGGGAATTGAAAAAATTGGAATAACTTTGAGCGATCTCAATTGAATTTGTTGATCAAGAATATTGAAAAACGAAAAATTAGACTTTTTGGATCACTGAGTAAAAAATGCGGTTGAACTTACAAAATACGCGGTTACGGGCGGCGAAATGAATATTTGCTTGTGGCAATTCAATACATGTATTTTGTTTGAACAGATTATTGGAAAATCTTGTCGAGCCAAGCAGATATTTTGTTAAAGCAACTGATATTGAGTTACCTCAAATAAATATTCATTTCGCCGCCCGTTACAGCCACGTAGTTTGTAAATTCGACCACGTATTTTTTTCAGTCGACTGATTCTTCACACCTGCAAAGCCCAATAATCGATTTGTACGAACAATTTGATTCAAGAACCAAATAATTGACTTTTTGGAATTATAAATGATCAAAGATTCAATTCACAAGCCAAAACTCGACTTTTCCAATGACCAGTTTTTATAGTTTTTTCATTTGTAATGAATGATTTGATTCCAATAGAAATCAAGGAATTGATTTTTCGAATGACCAGTTTAACTCAACTCAAAAATGGAATCTGAAATGATTTTACAGCGATTTCAAATGATTTCGAACAATTTTGAGCACTTCCAAGACTTAAGTGCTACGATTCGTTGTCATTTTACATGATTCAAGTAATCCCCTGTGATTTCGAAGTGATTGCAAAAAAAATGGGTTTGCGATTTCGTTTTTTTTTTTTTCTAATCTTTGAATACTAAAAAATTTTGACACTCTGCATATCATTTGTTATCGAAATAGATAGTTCGTATCCTTCGCAATGGGCAGGCCATTATCTTCTATCCTCTTGAGGATCATGAAGATTCCCAAGGGTCTCAAAGTCACAGTTGATCGATCAGAGCAGGTACAAAGACTTTTGGAGCATGACTGTTGTGTTAACAAACCGAGTTCGGTACATACGTCTCGCCACGGGCCAACTAAACCCTGCCAGTACTCGAGAAGAGAGACCTGGCTCATTCTTCATTTCCTTCTTCCTTTCTTTCGTCATTTTTTCTTATCTCTCTCTTTCATCCATGGTCCAGAAATTCATCGTACCGTATCAAACCCTCATTACACGACGAACTTAGAAAAACTAACCGACCGTGGCTCAAGCACTGCGACTCGGACCTTCTAGTTAGTACCGCTGAGGGTCAAGACGTACATCAAAGATTTTATTCACCGTGCAATAAAAATAACGAGCGGCATAAAAAGTGATGCTTTCAAATTTTTTTCGCGCCAGAGGTCTTCTGACCTCGCGGGCCAAAAAAGAATCATGACGATATTCGTCCTGATGAAATGATTGATACCGTTGAACGACGACGATGCTAATGAACTCTGCGTTGGATAAAATTGAGTTGAGAAAGTTTTTCGCACTGCGAAAATTACTGACAGTAAAATTTCTTTACAGTACCGAAAAACCGGATTCGCAAAACTTTTCCCATGACTAACTGCGAAGTCGTAATCTCGTCGGTTTCATTCTTCTAAGACTACTTGACCCAGTACAAGTACGAAAAGTACCACCGCGTTGGGATAACAACAGGTGGTTGATAAGCGAGTGTCCGTGGTGTCCTCGCGGCCTCTCCAGAGTCTGAAAATTCACTTTACGCTCGTCTGAATAATTTCGAAACAAGCTCGAGGGCGGAGAAATTGACGTGAAGTAATTATTGGACATCGACAAGGAAAAATCACGGCACAGACATGAGGCTGATGCAGAGAATAGCCATCAGCGGAGTGCTGTCCGTAATGCTGATAGTCCTGTTGACCGGTGCGTTCGTGACTCGACGAGATCTGTCAACGATCGCAGAGTCCAATGTCGCACCTGCGGAACATTTACCTGCTCAAATAAACCCAGATTGGGTTCTGGACAACGCTATTCCTGATAAGGAACTCGTTTTTCCTGACGAGGAACTCGCTATTCAAACTATACAAGAAACTGGCGATGCCGTGATTCCAGAACCTTCCGCGGTGGGTCCTGCTCCTGCGCTCGAAAATGGAGCGTTTATTATCAGACCACCGAATCCACCACTCGATGACGTCACTAATCAAAGACGAGAAAAAGTCAAAGAGGTGAGAGTTTGCTTCTTTTTTTTTTCTTATTATCGTCGCCAAGGACGACTACGTTTAGACTCTTTATTTTTTTGTCGGCTTCGTTGCTCTTTGGCTCCGCGTATGGGCAGTACCTGGGTAGCCCTTTCGTGCAGGCTTTTATTCAGGAGTGTTGAAAGGTAAGTGCTGAAGATAATAACGTAATTACTTAATTTACGATCTCTCTATGGGATTTCTCGTGAAGCCTGCGCACCTTTTCTACGCACACCGGATCCTCAGATCTTGGAATCTCAATGATAACTGGTTTTTTTTCATCATCTCCCTATATATATAAACGCGATGCAACGCACCTTTTTTACAAAACATATTCGTATATGAAAACACCTTCGTATAATTATACCAGATTTTATTCGATCACCAACGAGACGCGAGGAATCTCAAGACACTCAAAAAACTCGAAAGCTAAAAAATTTTTATCACTGCAGGTCGAGCTGAATGATCATTTTTGTGTGACGTCACATCATTTTTTTATGTATAATTACCTTACCTTTCAACGAATTTCGTATAGTCTCCTAGAAATATATCTTTGAACACAAATCGAATTAGGTGATTGAACAATGGTCCATGGTCCGATCCCAGCTTTGCGATGGTTGGTGACTGATAGGGTGCCAATTACATTAACGTGATTCAATTTCAGAGTGCACTCGCTATCCCACTCTTTCGGGTTAGTCGAGGGTGAGGATAGGATGCAGAAGGTTCCGGATTTTGCGAAAGAAAACTTACAGGCATTCGGTAAATAATTTCAATCTCGAGTGATCATTCCTTCTGAAATTTCTATCAGACGTCTTACGTGAAATCGTTGAATGAGGAGGAGTTTGATTTAGATTGAAATTGAAGCGCTAAGATGATTATTACCTCGAGCCACTTCAGAGAGTAGATAGCAAAGGGGGGAAGGTTCCGGATGACCGAATTTCACAAAGGCACGTATTATTCTTCATCGAGGTAAAGAGCCTCCATTCACACTTCTGCACACTGGACCCCATCCCTATAACCTCGGGGAAATCTCGTTTTTCTTTTTATCTCACTCGACGCGGTAAGGAGTGAAGGAACAATGGGAAACGACGCCGTTAATGAGATGCTAATAAATAAAGGAAGACACCGCCACCTCTAACAACGAATCCGCGCTCCCACTCTTTGGCAAACAATCAACCATCCATAGAAGAGGCGGGTTTGTTCGAATGTGAATACGAATGTGGATGTGGATGTGGATGTCTCCTACCGCCGCAAGGGTCCCACTTAGCAAAAGATTAATTCAGGCTATTAGCTGTAAAGGGGACAATGCGCGCGGGTGCAGGATCAAGGGAGGACTATGTTCGCAATAACAAACAAAGCCGTAATTATGGAGGAGGGTATAAGACGCCGACGCGACGGTATGAGATCCTAAAGCGGTAGAATTTTGCCACGACACCGTTGTGAACACTCGCCAAAGGTTCCCAGGGTGTTTTCTCACCCTCACGCGTGAGCCTATTCAACGTTTTATGCAATTCGACGGGAATTCTTACGTTTTTTTTCTTCATATTCTCGTATCACTCGATAAGTTCTAGGACCCAAACGGTCCTACGTTTCGAGGGTACCACAGGCCACTCCGTAGTGTTGTCGAGAGCTCGTTAGCGGGCACTATAATTGGGCGCGTCCTTGCGTGAAGACGAAATCATTCCTTGGAGCCCTTGGAACCCGGTGTGCCAGAGGTTTATAGCCCAGAAAAGTAAAGTCGAAGGGTCGAATTGTCGTTTTACGGTTAACGAAGGAGGGGAGAAATTTTTGGATCCCCGCTTGTATTCCGCGACTCCATGATACTTCTCCTCGTCTATATCGAGGACACCATTAGCGAGAGACGCGGTTCTTGAACCAATTACAATTAATCACTCCACAAATCGTCGTTACTCACGTTTCTGGAGTAAACTCAGTCTTCGGAATGTGTTTGTAAAAAGATGAGACACGCCGACCGTGACCATCTTCGACTCTTGATCGGCTAATTCATTCGTGGAAACGGTCAGGAAAGCTGGAGGACTGAGTTAATCAGATTAGCTTCCAGGTTAGGATTGAACAATTAGGCGACGGAATGTAGACTGCACGCTACGGCCGTACTTTAATCGTTGGTGTTAACGGAAGCCGGGGCTATGTGCGTTTATTCAATTACACTCTCCGCTTTGCACTATACTTTAATTGGGTTTACAACGATTACGCCATACTTTATTTCAGCTTCGTTTTCCTTTGCCTTCGAACGGATAAATCCTCCTTCGTCGATTATATCCGCTCGTGCAAATAATTTTCTCAGGATTGAAAACTCTCGAGTTGGGGGGGAAAAAATTTAAGCGAGGGATTCGATCATTTCTTATCCAGACACCGGTGCAGCGATCTTTATCTCGGTTTTCTCTCGCCTATGGATTGGCTGGTTCCAATTAACTCTAATTGCTCGAACCTATCGGTATAGCACTGAGCTAATTACCTAAGAGGAAACTGAAAAGACGAATATGAACGATCTGCGTGCGGAAACGATGAAGAGATCGCGAATTTCTTCGGAGTTTCATAACACGTGACTGGATCTTGATTTTTTTTTTCTGCTTTTTCTTTACAGATGATGAAACACGCCTGGGACAACTACGTGAGATATGCTTGGGGTAAAAACGAATTACGTCCGATATCGAAACGGGGTCACAGCGCGAGCATCTTTGGAGCAACCAATATGGGCGCGACCATCGTTGATGGTCTTGACACTTTGTACATAATGGGATTCCACGATGAGTACAAACAAGGTCGTGACTGGATTGCTGAGAATTTGGACTTCGATCTGGTGAGTCTGTCGTCACAAATTCATTAATCTAATCTTGAGCTCGGAACGGTAGAATCGAATCAATGAATCGATGGGTCGGTAAAGACTCGAGTAGTTCAACGTTCGGCTCACCCTGAAATTTCATACTTTGAAATAGTTTTCGCACGATTTAAAAGAAAAAAAACCAAGTCTCCGATTAAAATTGTACCGGATATTCATCTTTTTTTAAAATCAACTATGTAGCGTTTTTCTTCTTTCTTTTATACGTTACGTCTTGTGATCAGTCGAGCGAACTTAAGTTTATCAAAAAGTTATCCGTTCATATTGGAAAAGACTCTTTACTGGACAGTTTGAGACCAGAAAATCTGAAATCGGTCAACTGGAAAAATGGATTTTGACAATTTCGACTTTTTTTTCAATTGTCTGGTGTAAGAATACCGTAATAATTGAAGATACCTTGAATAATCTCGGATCATAAATTTTCGGTGTAGTCATCATGCAAGTTTTTTTCTTCAAATATGTTCCTCGTCATTTAAATTAGAGAAGCCTCTGTCACGGGGTTATCGAAGATGAGAATGAAAAAAATGGGCGCTTCACTTCCAGAATGAAATGACTTTGTGAAGAAAATCGGAAATCCAGATCAGCAAACGGGGTTTCAATGTACAGAAGTTGAGCTTGATTAGAGAAAGAAAAGCTTCCAAGTTATATCTGGAAAATTGTGGTCACCAGATGCCACGTCAGAACACCTTGCGGAAAGCCCACAATACCTTCGTCGCCGTTGTACCGATCAATTTCAAATTAACACACTATTTTCATATAATTATTATCTAAACTTTACCGGAACTGTTTTTAAATCTGACTTTTTGGTTCCGAAAAACAAGCAAAAACGCCTCGAAAAATTACCGAACAAGTTTCATTTGATTCTTGATTGACAAATTTTGACGCAACAGAAATCAGTTTCGTAACAATTTTGATGAAGCTGAAGCTAGCAGCCATAGCTATAAGCCAAACATTTCGAGCTTCTTCTGAATATAATTAGGAAGTACAGATTTCAGTCTATAATTTTTATAAAAACTTGAAAAGCGTTCAATTTTCATAATATTCCCAAATAGTTTTTATACTTCGGCCTCATTCTTTCATTTTAATGGAATTCCAGGGTTGGTACGCACAGGGAAAACCTGGAAAACAGGGAAAAGTCAGGGATTCTTGTGCTCCAAAAAGCGTACCAACCCTGAATTCAGCACTTTTGCCTGCCAATTATGGCTAGCTTCAGTTTCATAATATTTAGAGGGTTCCAGTAATTTTAGAATGGTATCTTGTCACGGTTTTTCGGAAACTCCGTTTGGCTACAATCGTGACCACTGTCCATGTTGACACCCTTCGTGACATCTAGAGGCCATCATTTTCAAGATAAATCGAATCATTCAAATTTTCTTCGAGTAAAGTTCAAATTGCTGATTCGGATTTTCTCTTTTCATCGTTAATGTATTCAAAGTACGCATTTTTCTCAGTGACTATATAACTTGACGCGCCCACGTCGTGCCTGGATTAGCTCTCTTTTTTCGTTTCAGAACCTGATTCGACTGAGTTTCTTATTTGCGCGAACGTTTCGATTAAAGTATAATAAAAAAAAGTGATCGAATCATCCGGGATTTGATTCATCCGTTCAAATATACCGGTTCGATTAACGTCCGTTCTTCGGGCCTAAAAGGTACAACGACCTTGGCCAAGGAACTCGGAGGTATGCAATTCTGTTTCTTTTCACCTCAGCGGGACTCGGGTGAAGTGCGAGGGTACGGTTATGGTTAATTAATTCCTCTTTTTGAGGTGAATCAATGGTGGCCCTAAGCACCGTGGGTAACGGGGCAACGGTTTGACTAGAAACTTTGACGTAGGTATGTCTCCTGGTCGTACGAAACTAGAAACTTCGGGTAAACTTGAAAGTTTGCGTTACAGTTTCTCCAGGTATCCTGCACCCCGACCCCTAACCCTGGTATATAAACTTCGCCCACAGTTTATCCCTAGTTTAACAGTAACTACTACTGTAATATCACGGGCAATTCTCAAGCGGATAATTCAACGTGTTATCCTTCCGATCTTCCCATCTCCTTCCCCCCTCGAGAGGTGAACCTCCGCAAATATCATCAAACGACGATTGATTCGAGCGCCGATTAGAAAATGGATAATCCTATTTTTTATGGTGGATGATATATTCCATCCGTCAGGCTATTGAAATCGCGTGATTTGTTTTCACCTCACAATACGAACGGGTGACAGTTTTTGCTGTAAATCCGATTGAATGATTGCCTTGAATCGAGGATAGCTGAGGGAAGAGATATTCGCTGAAATCAGTCACACAGTCATACAACGAGCCGAATGGTGGCTAGTGACTGTATACATGCATTTCTACTGGATGCGGGATGAGTCGAGTTTCGCAATGGCTTAACGCTGTGCAACTTCGCTCTTGGCGTCTGGGCCCTGATCTCCATACCATCCACGACCACCACCCACGCAGTGACGAGTCACGATTCTCTATATAGCCACGTATCTATGGGATTTTCATTCATCTGCAAATACCGGTGAGAGATTCTGGTTTCTACACGTTTCTGAAACGTTCTCAGCCACCAACGCCAACGCCTTGTCGTAGAAACTCGAAATTTCACCTACAGACGCGAGATTTGATAATTCGAATCCTTTTTTCATAGCAAGAAAATCGTTCCGAAAGTGATAAAAATTTGATCAAAATTGGTTTGAAAGAATTACCCTGAAATGATGGACTTCTTTGATAAACTGTCTGGTTTTTTGTAAGGAAATGAATAGCGTTCAGCAGATTCAATATCAGTGACTTTCGGTTGATGGAAAGCCGATTTGGAATACTGAAATTTATGAGAATCAACACAAAGTACATTCTTCATTCATGGCTTAGGGTCGTCATCGATCTCCGTGTCTTTCATTGCAGAGCTGACAAACATTTATCTAGATTCCAGAAAGCTTCGTTCTTTCATCATCTACAATTCATCAAATTATTGGATCGTCTGCAAAACTTATATCAGTTTTTTCAAAATGATTACAAACGTCTTTAGAGTCATGAGAAATGATTTTCCGAGGAATTATTCACTCGATGAAATACCGCGAATCCCTTGAAATTCAGTTTATAGTCGCTGCAATCCTTCGACATCTGATCTGCGAGGCTAATTCTATGATATGATCAGCCTTTCGAAGAATTTGTATCGCTTGCTTTCCACGTTTCATTTAGTGTTCCTTCATGCCATAATTTGTTGATGCGTTGTTGGACGAGGATAATCGAATGCCTCTGAATTATCCACGGTTATAATTTAGGTACACTAACCCTCTATGTACTCGGTGTACTCTAGGGTGTGTGCCGCGGTTTAAGCCCCCTCCGACAATTATCATAGTTAGCGTTACCGACAAGTTCGAATATATACCCCGAGCTAATCTAACCTGTAACAACCTGCACCTATAGCATCGAGGGGTTTGGGTGTGGGTACGAGTACGATAATGTGTTTTCAAGATAGAAACACGCGGGAACGAAGACATTATACTTGCAGGCTCGGATAGATAAGCTTCGACAAATCTATGTGTGTAACACTGATACGGTTCGTTTCTAATTCGAATAATTAGACTCGATTAAATCCTCGAACACCGGAGGCGTCGATACCCTCGTGATCGAATCTACCCCTCAGAATCCAGAAACATCCACCTGTCTTTGGAAAACTTGGACAAAAAATCCGCTAATTTTTCTTATCTATAAAGTACCAGAGGCGCTTTTCTTTTGGAGTAAAAATGATCATGTTCACTTGATGGTCACTTGAACTGCAATATTATTGGTTTTGGCAATGTAGAGCATCTCAAAGCCAATTTAATTAGATTGCAATTCAAGTTACCATTTGATAAATTTGAAACATGATGCGAAATATCGTGAATATCACAATCCATCTTCAATGTAGAGTGAAAATGCTCTTCATCTTTCCATATTTAGTTGTCCCTAGCGCCATCAGTGCCTCTAGTGACGAATTTAAATATCCTAAAAATTAGAAAGAGAAACCTCTGAATAGTTTTGAAACACTTTCCTCCCTCTGATACTTTGAAATCGGTATTTTAGCCGATCTCAAAGCTTCGGTTTGAGGCCACCAGCGCAGCGCTGCGGACGTCCAACATGGCGGACAGAGATCAGCTGTTTTCTGTATCTCGGAAGATGTCGACTCGCGTGTCAGCCTCAGCTAAGATCTTTGTAAATTCGGATTTAATATTTCACGCTGATGATCCCGGAGTCTGAAGACGATCCTTCCCGAGGCAGAAAGGGATTATCTGATTAAATATGACGTGTCTTGTCTCTGAGGTTCAGAAGCTAACGTCTGTCTAAAAATTTGTTCCCATTAGAGAAAAGTCACGATTCACATAAGTTGAAGTCAGCTGCAGCCGTTCCGGACCGGAGTTGACGTTCAAAGGGTTTCCTGGCTTCTTTGCTTTAGGTTTTTATGAAAAATACGAGGCGAATAAGAGGCGTCAATTTCCAACTATTGCGATTCAACACAACCACCCAGCTCTCAGGTCGCAGAGTTAGTTCCACGCTCGCGCACGCGATTATTGCGAGCTTGTTATTGCCTTGCGACGTAATTTCAACCTCTCAAAACTTTCCTTGCCTCGTGGCCGCTTTTCCCACTAGCTGGAAGCTCCCTGCAGAAAACTAGCTCCGCGAGTATACGCTGTTACTGCATACAACTCAGTTCCGAAATAGAGGAAGAAACTTTTTCCTGCTCGGTGCAATATGCATCTGGGATATATTCTAAGAAATATATACCCGCTACCTCCTACTTCAGATATTTATACATTCAATTAAACTCTTTGATCTACGTTTCCGCGCGTCCTTCAAGATTGCAAAAAAACATTTTTCGCAGAGCTACAAACCTTATACTTAGTAATTTTTTTTCTTCTTCTTCTTGTTTGTAACATTAATATTTTTTATTCATTCCTTGATTTTCATCCGACCGTAACGTCGGCGTTATTCAAACGGCATTATAGCTCCAAGGGTAACCTATACCTATATCTTAAAGCCTTAGTCGCGCGCGACGCCCTTTAACGAGGGATAATAATAGGATCTTGTTATCTTAGCGCCAAGCAAAGCTGCCTTCTCTTTGGCCAACTCCTCTTCCGTCGATGCCACGAGGGGTTAGGTTAGGTACTCTTCGAGTTAGTAGTTGCCCTCTTCTAGATTCGCGTTTACTCGAAAATCGCTATCTATGTCGCAAAGGATTTTCATAATGCAAATTCAATTTCCTATCAGATATTCGACATCTTTGAGGACCCTTAGGAGCGTTTTTCTTTAAATTGTCCGACTTGACAATTTCAGTTGCGTTTTTGATCATCTTGACGATGTTGTACTTATGTGAATAGGAAATGAGATAACGGTGGAATTAGATAATATATTTCCCGATACTTTTATGTGCTACACGGTTCTTTTCTCCTCGAAGTACTACCAGGCACTCTTAGTTTTCCATATGCGCCTCTTGCAAACGTTGTATAAACGGTAATAACGGCACCTCGCAGCGCTCCCGCTGGTAACTTTTAATGAAAATGTAATACTTCCTACCGAGAATTATCAAGGAGGTAAAATTATGGCTGGGAGAAATGAGACGTTGGTTAAATCTGATACATACAGAATATAGAAATAAGAGAAATAGAACCTCGGATAAAGTATTTTGGATTTCACTAAAATCGCTGTTTTATTTATTCTGAAGAAACTATAGTGGAAAGGAAGTTAGAGTTTCTCCTCTATTCGGAAGGGTCATAAACTTTCTACTCTGAAAAGTTTTTATTTTCTGTCTATTTCGTCGCCACGCTACCGAGCGAAATTTTATTCTCACACTACTATATTCATTCGGTGTTATGTTGCTCGAGGGCATGCTATAGTGCCGCACTATTATACCTTGGGTGTATAACTTTCTCGGATAATAACTAATTCCATACTCCAGGTGTGATAAAATGAACACTAAGTATTAAGTACGAGCGCTTATGGCCTTCTGACAACTACAAGAGGCACACGGTAAACTGCGAACCGTGTTGAACAACGAGATGTAGAGAGATCTTTAACTTTACGATGTAGTTACACTCTTGAAGATCATCAACGGGTTACGTACTTCGCATTCTTTCCTATGCATATCCATATTCAGGATATTGGAACGGAATCCATTACGACTGGAGATATTTTTACGCAAGATTAAACGTTTTTATTCATATATATGCAAAATTACTGATCAGCCTCATTGGCCAGAAACAAGCGAGGACAATGATGAAGAAACAAAAAACAGAACAAGACTGACAAAGAAGTTTTTCGTTGAAAGCTAACCGTTCTTCTACCATTTCTACAGTCATTTCAAATTTGTCAAATGTGACTCCAAATTTGTGATCAGGGACCGCTAAAATTTGAGAGTAGCAATTTTCATTAAGATCCGTTGATCCGTTCTCGAAATATGATGAATTGGAATTTTGTATAATTTTTTCTCTGTTTCTGGATTTTTTCATTTCAAATTTTTCAAAACTACGTCGATTGAGACCAAATTATGCCAAACATTTGAAAGTTCTTCTGAATAAAATCACACAGTATATAAGGATTCAAGTCTAATTTGATGGAAGTATTTCTTCACATGATATTTCACAAAATTCAAATTATACGGCCTCATTGTCTCATTTTAATTAAATTCACCACTTTTGGCTGCTAGCTTAGCTTCGTGACCAAATTGATAAAAATCGATTGATCCATTTTCAAAAAATCGGCCATTACATTATCCCTCAAAATTTTGTTCTTGCAATAACTTGGAAACCAACTGATCAAAAAATTCCCCAATCTGACAGGTTTTAGGCTTGGAAAAAAAGCGTTGATTGAGACCAAGTTGATCCAAATCCGTTTATCCGTTCTCAAGATATCTTCAAATCAAACATTAATTTGAGAGTAACAGCTCAATTTTCCATCTATATGATAATATTAGGCAAAACACTGAAACTGACTTGATGTTGTCTAAT
Organism: Euura saliciscinereae; assembly: GCA_018420115.1. Classification (NCBI taxonomy): domain Eukaryota; kingdom Metazoa; phylum Arthropoda; class Insecta; order Hymenoptera; family Tenthredinidae; genus Euura; species Euura saliciscinereae. The sequence continues at coordinate 204,108 of JAFFZH010016183.1, read as the reverse complement.
AGTTCTCGTAAAGATGACGTATGCAACACTTTTTGACGTCCAAATTACATCTTTTGTACTCGGACAACATTTAGATGACAAAGAGTGTTGCATACGTCATCTTTACGACGTCTATCAATGTCACTTTCGACTTTTATAAGCAGGAAGCTAGAAGCATGGTGAATCTGATTTTTGCATAGATCTTGACCCCTGTAAGAAACACCCACGCAATTCTCTACCACGTGTTCAGCCACCTGAACGATTCAGAATTTATTACAGCTATTCAGACACTTGTTAGACGTTTCTCTGAGTGATGACAAGTTACTGTAATTCACAAACAGCCGATTTTTATCCCAACGTTGAAATCGATCCCGGTGATCGGCAGCCATTTATAACAGATTCGTTCATTCCCCTCTATTCATTCGGACAAATCAGTCAATCATCGGTGATATTGATGACACTCGATTGCCTCTTGGACTGACGATCAGTAACACGTGCGATTATCTACTCATATCCATATTGCAGTCGAGCGAATCGATTCTTTTTCAAACTGGATAATGTCGAGTCGTTTTTTTAGCCGGATGAAGAATGAATGTCCCTCACGTAGATGAAAGACGCGGCTTCCGAAAGGGAAAGAGTAACTCGGTTCGAATGTGTCTCGGCGATTGAGGGACTCGTGTATTAGGATAAATAGCGGCTATTACAACAGGTGGAGTTGGTCATATTTTGCAATTTTGCAATTTTCCCGTCGGATATGTGGCGGTCCAAAGATCAGGCAGATTGCTCCGGCTATTTATGACTGTGAAATTCGCATCCACGTACCACGTACTGCCTCGAGATACGTACCATACACAAGTACACCCAAAATTACGTACAACGATATAGACTCCGTAAGACACGCCGCCTGTATTCTCACCCTCTGAATTTTAGTGCGAAAAAGGTAACCACGCAATGTCGGGTTTAGAACTGAGAACTTGACGTTAATTCGATGCGTTGAGAACGTCAAATTTCGTTAACTTTGAGTTTAATTCTTGCTCAAATGTTCGCCCCAGGCTCCATGTGACGATAGAACTGGAATTCATAATCAGAAATGTGCTCAGACAACGCGAACTTTGATTACAAAGACATTTCATCTTCTCGAGAGACAATATTACGCTGAATGCTTTGATGATAGGATTCCTCGGTGTTCACAACTCCATCAAGTTAATTGATATTGAATAATAAAAATAAAAATTATCAGGGAAGAGGGAAAGCGCGTTCATTCCGTATGATATTAATTAGAGGAAAATTATATTTACTCGAAAATATATAGTATTCATAAAGTCGGTAAGCTTCGCTTTGAACAACCTTGGCTGGGGCCAGGTTATCTAGCTACTTTGGTAAATTTAACGCCAAAGTTCTCTCGTTTCGACACGGCTAACGGTAAGTTATTAACAACTTTCTGGCTGATACAAAATTTCGATATTTTAGCATTACTTTATGTATTATACCTTATGCCCGATACCGAGAACGAAAGTTTGCTCAGTACCCTTCGTTTATTATGCAAACACAGACCAACCTAGGAGTCTGAGAGTACCTTCGCACTCGGAACGGTGTGTACTGGTTTGTCGAAAGCCATTGGAAAGGTTTTAGTCTAGCTAGAGAAGGCAGTCTGGCGTGATTGCGCAAACATTTCTTAGCACGTAGATATAGCGCGTCAGTCAGCACGTAGTGCAGAGGTTACCATATACTACATCTGTACAAATAGAGAAATCCGTATTTCTGCATCTGCAAAAGTGCAAAGCCCCCTTCTCGTCTATTTACAAATAAACGTGGAAGCATATAATCAGTGGATCTGTTCGCTGCACCGTTGATTAGCACGACTTAATGTCAAAGGAACAGCAATTCTTAAACTAAGATAAATATTTTCTATGCTAATCCGATACTCACTACACTAATGACACAAAGGTTTATATATACGGCTCAGAAAGCACCACCGATAAGCTTTTTCATATTCTTCTCTAGTTTATTTTATATTTAACTAGTTTGACGAGTGTCTTGGAAATCTTATCAACATTTCTGTAGATCCTTCAGAAAAGAGAAATTCTTCGACATTTTCCAATCTTGAATGTTTTTGGAATCCCTCAAATTTTCATGGATGTGTATTTCTGGATTTCTTTACCACTCTATCTCGACATTTCTTCCCACAGAATCTTTTCTCTTAATCTCTTTGAGTCTGGGGTCTGAAGTACGATATCCAAGAATCTAAAAAGTTTCTGAGAAACTTTGAAAGGTGCTCTTATCGCGTGTGGGCAGTTTAAACCATCGGCATTAGACCACAAACGTGTCTCGGAATTTTCTTTCACATTTACGGATATTCATCGTCGCGTGGATTCAGAGTGGATTTTACACAGTATAAAGAAACGCGGATGATTAACAAATTAATGAGCACGTTGAAGGACAATTTTTGTCTTTTTCTCTGAAATGATTCTGAAGTTTGAAGTTTAAAAAAAGTACCTTTCCTGCAATTTGACATCTTTGTTAATCGTACCAATTTTCCACTGACCCTCTCGGAATAAATGAACACTATTTTCAGCAATAAAACTTCAATTTTAACTCGAGTATCGACGGTTGGTTTTATCGCTCAATTTGGGCTTGGCACGAATCAATTAACCAGTAATAGAACGAGTCCCATTCGTGTTATTAGTAAAAGGGTAAACAGTGGATATCGCTAGTACGGGTCAGCAGTACCCGCGACCTTTTTAGTCGCGATACGACCCCAAAAGTCGTGTCAGGTTTCAATTATTTTCAAATTACAACAGGTCAATAAAAAAATTTTAAAAAAAACTCGATTAAACACTGAATTTCTCAGACCCTGTAGCTAAAATGTACGCTAATGTGAAACGAACCGGAGCATCTCGAAGATATCGTTTTCTTATTGCTTCGTTTTATAACCGCCTTACAGTACGTCACGCGAACCGCTGCTCAGAGATCGCAATTCTAAAAGAAATATAAAAAATTAATCTGATATCTTGAACCTCTGACATTTCTTTATTTTTTTTTCTAATCAAAGGTCGAAGGGTGAGACACGTGGTTTTTTTTTTTTATTTAAAAGGAGGAAAAGCTTTCACTAATGGAATGATTTTCGTCTCTGTTTCAGAATAGCGAGGTTTCAGTTTTTGAGACCAACATCAGATTCATGGCCAGTCTTCTGTCGTGCTATGCTCTAACCGGTGACGTAATGTTCAAAGAAAAAGCAAAACAACTTGGAGAACGATTACTTCCGGCTTTCGAAACCGAAACTGGAATTCCTCATTCGCTTATCAATCTTCGAACAGGGGTAAGACGGACTTTTACAGAAACGAAAGTTTTTATTATCTGTATAATTATATGATATCATTCATGTCGTTGTCATTTGTGAAGCTAATGACACGCAATTCTCAAACGCTAGTCACAAAGTTGAGGATATACTTTGACGAGAAATGAAAGACAAACGTGATTAGCTTATTTGCGGTGCGGTTCGTACACCAAAATTCTTGACAAACATTCGGAGGCCATTAATCGATTTTTGGGAAAAATTAAGGAGAACCTAGCAGCATCGCGTGTTCTGCCGTATTTTACGGGCCACCAACGTCAGGGAATACCTGAAAAAGCCCAAAGTATCATTTCACAGATAATTTCAACGAATTCAAACAAAAAATCAGTTATTTATTCAAATCTGACGTCGAGGGTGTGAAAATTATCAATTCATATTGTTTGTTGTTTTATAATAAGAAAAGAAGAATGAAAATCATTTTTATTAATGATTATATTGGACTAATCGACGAACCAATTTCTTCTTCCGGGAGAGATTATTCCCTATTAATTCCAGAGAAGACTGAAGAAAATTTATGGACAGTATTTCAATTATTCACAAATGTATGAAAACACTGACGTAAAAATGATTCTCTTGAAAAACCTGAAATTATCAAATAATCTACTTGACAAAAATCTTCGATCGTGTCTCAAAATCGATTGTTAATCTTTGAAAATTTGAAATGAATCTTTTAGGCAAGTAAAAACTACGCCTGGGCGAGCAGTGGCTGCAGTATTCTGTCCGAAATCGGTACGATGCACCTGGAGTTCAGCTACCTGAGTGACATAACTGGAAATCCAATATTCAAAAACAAGGTTCAAAAGGTGCGAACCGTCTTGAGGAACCTGGTCAAGCCTCGAGGACTTTATCCGAACTACGTCAATCCGAGGACCGGGAAATGGGGACAACGTGAGTCATTAATTTTCTGTTCTTATCGTCAAACAAAACTGAGGAGATTAATTTTCAGATTTCTTCTTATATAGTTTCTTATTTCGCTCTCAATCGGTAGATTTCACTTCATCCAATAGAAATAATTTATATTCCTCGCGGGTTTCGTGACCAGCTTTATCAACTTATCGCTCTTTGATATCGAGGTTTCCAGTCTGAATCTAGTTCTCAATCTACTATATTACCCCCTTCTAATCCCAAAACCGTGATACAGGATTCGATATAGCGAGATAGTCAGTCGCTTAACTTCGAATCGTAATAGTCGCGAGCCAGATGAAAGTGGAAGGTACAGGGGAAGATGAGATTATACTCTCTTTGACAAATTAACAGGGATTCCAACACACGGTTCTAAAAAATTGTCACAGTGTCATAGCTAAAAAAGACAATCAATAGACACGAATGGTAGAATTTAATATCGATCGGAAAATTCTCATTTCAAGCTTAATTTCGAAAAAACAAATCGATTTTCAAACTTCTATGTAACAAATTTTACGTCCAATCGTTGGATTTTTTTTTTTTTTTTTTTTTAAACAAACGAAATACTTAAATCTTAATTGAGAAAAAAAATTTATTAGTGTTTTCAAAAAGTGCATAACTGCGGAGCTAAAATCGAGTATATTTCTAAAAGCTTGACCAAGAATCTCACGAAACTGTTATACAGATTTCAAGCTAGTCGGAAAATCGGTTGGCGATCGAGGGCGCGAAGCTGTTGAGATAATTGCAATGAAGGTACTTTGACGGATTTAAGAAGAATAATAAATGAATAATGAAGCAAAAAAAAAAAAAAAAATTAGGGGGAAAAGGAATAATACAAAATAAAGGTGACGCGGTGAAATTACAGTAATAACACAGAGAGGAAAAATAGTACAGGATGTAATGTGAGAAGTGGGCAGATAAACGGCAACGAGAGACCCTCTTCGTAAGTATCCCCCGCTATAAATATCCAACCTTTATTACTGTAATTTCATTTAATAAATCTTTCTGGCTTCTCGGTAAATAGATTTTTAATCCGTCGACCCACCGTGCAAAGTAGATACGTAAAGCCTTCAAAAGTATACATTACATTGTTTAAAAAAAAAAATAATAAAAAAATAAAAAATGCCTCGAAGCGAGAGACTCTCTCTCTCATTCTCTGCCACAAAAATAAAACGTGCAATGAAAGTAATCCGTTGATAATCGCGAAATGATGAAAGTAAATTACGATATTTTTTATTTGTAAAGACGAGTCCCTTCGTCAGGGAGTGAAAAAAAGAAAATTACGAAAAACGCAGCGCATTAGATTAGGAAAATCGAAACCTCTCGGGGAATTCGTCCCGAGGGGCTTTTCTACAGCGGTCTTTCCGGATCGTTGAGATTACTCTAGAAGTCTATATCAGCTCGGTCTTATACCTGCAACCTGTATAATTTTCTTACCCATGAATATATAGAGACACGTCGATAAGTCTAACGCAAGTGTAACACGTTGTCCTCGCCTACGTGCCTACGCTGCTATATAATTCCGATCATTTATCACGCTATCTGATCCCGTTTCCGGTTTATAGCGGGCGTTAAAGTCTCCGCAACCGTCAATCCTCCTTTAACGTTCCCTAAGACTACGAATTAAAATACCTCATTCTCCGAGGTGACGCTATATATACTCGAATTCTTTTTATTCACACAAATTACACACCGACATTTTCACATTTTACGATGCACAAAATAGTCATTTACGCGCTCGCTTCATATCAGACACTACCTTTTTCTTTGGTACTGGGGCATGAAAAGTCACTTTGACGCCGCTACAGGTCAACACTTTATCTATATTTTTTATAGCCGGCTCCAAACTACTAAACTCACATTTTTAAGGGTAGTTTCGAAGTTCTATAGCTATACAAAGTGGCACTTTGTGGCACGATCTAAAAGTGACTTTTTCGTGCCTATGTGGATAAAAATTGAATCTTCCTCTCGATTGGGTTAGTGTCTTAGTCAGAACTTATCGCTCGTGAATCCTCTACAGTGTAAGGGACGATTATTTAGGTAGTTAGGCTCGTTTCGGAGATGTTTAAAAAATAATGGTCCTCGTCAAAAGTCGACTATACAGCCCCCTCCTCAACACATTGAGACATTTTTAACGCCTTGTTTTACACTAAGTATCACCGTAAATCATTTAAGCCTCTCTACGTATGGAGTGGCGATGTTGTACCTATTCGTTTTTTTTTATTCTTCTATATTGCAAATTGCGGATCCGCCTCATTGCCTCAGACCCACGTTCGCTCAACATTTTTACGTGTTCGGTAGCTGAATAAATTAGCAGTAACAATTTTCTGTAATCTCGTTGTTATTTATAGTTCACTGTATCTGCCCTCAACTCGAGTTTCGGGTCGGATAATGGACACAGATGTTACCCTCCAGTCTATTTTTTTTTCTTTTGTCGTTTTCTTAACTTTTTACTACTTTTATAAACTCCGAAAGGATCTCAACTGTAAGAGCTTTGCCGAGAGCTTCAAGTTTAAGAACCTTTTACGTTCGAATTATCCATATGTTCACAGATCATATGTCTCTCGGTGGTCTCGGTGATAGCTTTTACGAATATCTACTGAAGGCTTGGTTACAATCCAACAAAGAGGACACGGAGGCTAAGGAAATGTACACCGATGCTGTAGCCGCCATTCTCGAACACATGATCATCAGATCTCCTGGTGGACTTCTGTACGCTTCGGACCTCAAGTACGATCGTCTTGAGCACAAGATGGGACACCTGGCTTGTTTCGCAGGTAATTTCATCACGTTTTAACTCTGAAATGCTTTGGAACAGCAAAGCAAGCGGTTTTGGGCTGACTATGAACCAGCCTTCGGACTTACCGTTATTTAGCCTGTTTACAGCTGTGTTGAATTTTGCAAATGTGACCTCAGATTCTTGATCAGTGGTTCAAAAAACCTTCGAGTACCAATTTTTATGAGATTTCGATTGTTTTTAACTATTTTTCCTAGCAAATTGGACTCGCCATTTAGAATTTCGCAAAACTGACTTCAGATTCGTGGTCAGTGACCCCGAAAACCATGTGATACCGAATTTAATTCAAATCCGTTGGTGCGTTCTCAAGATATCGTCATTTTTATTGTACTTGGTAGAATTTTTGTTATTCAAATAATTCGGCAAGTATTGAACCGATCAAAGCCAAAATCTAATCAGTTGTAAGTTTCGGAAAGCCGCGTCGATTGAGCCCAAATTGGTCAAAATCGGCGCTCTCGTTCTCGAGATATCCTCTGGACAAAAAATTGATCACACACATAACATCAAAACGTGAAGATATGGTGAAAACTCAACTTTTACAATAACTTCCTCTTTCCTCTAGAAAAAAAGAGAAACGGGGAGTTAAGAAGAAAGGCTTTTTATATCGCGCATGCGCAGTGTAGCATCACTCAGTCGCCGAGTGGCGCCACCGTCGACTTTTCGCACTAGTCGTACGATCCGTTGTTTCATAATGAATATTGAATCTTTGGTTCGTTTTCCAGGTGGAATGTTCGGATTGGGTGCGAAGGCTCTGGACAACGAACTGACGGATCAGCACATGGAGGTTGCTGCCGGTTTGACAAATACTTGTCACGAGTCTTACGACCGAACAGCGACAAAACTGGGACCCGAAGCTTTTCATTTCATAGAAAATAACGAAGCCAAGAGTTTGAAGAATGGCGAAAAGTACTACATACTTCGGCCAGAGGTTTGTTCGGGGGATGAAAAAGCTCCTCTTTTTTACGATATCAAAATCATCAATAAGTTGTTGAGTAATGTTCCGGTAATATTATTCTTGTATCCTTAATTATTTCAGACTTTTGAATCGTACTTCATAATGTGGCGGCTTACCAAGGATCCAAAGTACAGAGAATGGGGATGGGAGGCTGTTCAAGCGCTTGAAAGACATTGCAGAGTTCCGGGGGGATTTACGGGGATCAACAATGTATACCTTCTCGATAGTCCTAAGGATGATGTTCAACAGAGTTACTTGTTTGCTGAAACTTTCAAGGTAACGAACCGAACCAACGTTCCTAAACCATCGTGTTGATGGAAAAAATTGAAAATCAGATACTTTCAAAAGAATAAAAGTCCTTTCACAATAACAATTGACAAATATTGAAAAAAAAAGTGTATATTAATGCTCCAAATCAATTCTACTGTGAATCATTAATCAACTTGTAAAATTCATCTGTTTCAGTATCTGTACCTGTTATTCAGCGACGACAATCTTATAAGCTTAGACGAATGGACATTCAATTCTGAGGCTCACTTAATTCCAAATCGTGGAAACCCGTTGTACCGAAAGGCCTCTACGACATTATAAGCCTGGACAACGTTTAGACTGTATATGTAACGATAAAATTGCACATGACGGACTGGCAATAATGAAAAAATAAACGACAAAAAAATTTTCATCGCTTGAGGTGAAAAGAAGAAATAAAAAAAAAATAATAATAATAATTGACGGATATTATGATTATTATAAATATAATATAATATAATATAATATAATATAATATAACGAGAGAAGGAGAATGAAAATAAATCAATAAAAAAAAAAACACAAAAAATAAGTAATATTTTCAACGACATATTATATTGAAGGCAGTTGCTTATAACGAACTAAAACTTATTGTCATATATCTTTGCGGTTTCGAATCGATCTCAGTGAGCCGTTACAAAAGATTGACTAAGAACTGCTGATTCGATAATAATTAAAAAAAAAAATTGAATATAAAAAAGAAGCGATACTAGCTAATGATAATTATTTAAGCTAAAAAAATATTTGTATATATACATAAAATCGTGAGATTAAGTGCTTTGTGGTCCGTTCATCCGTTGCATCTCGAATATATCTCATATTTTGCATACAAAATCTTCCTCTTTATATATATATATTTTTTTTTATTAATTTTTTTTTTTTTCATATGGGTTTTTGTTTTCTCTTCTATCATAGTAGCTTCATCGAATTGAATGGTAGGTATGTTTCTAATTTGGAATATAATATTAATAATAATAATAATAATAATAATAATAATAATAATAACGGAAGGAGAAAAATTATATAAACCTAAATGAATAAATAAAGAAATAGTGTAAATTTTAAAGCGAAGTAAACCAAAACCACGTAGTAGATCGATTAAATATACTATATATGTGTGAGTGAAAGAGGACAAAGAAAAAATGAGAGAGAGAGAGAGAAAAAAAAATAGTAACGAAATTGTGGATATGAAGTTTTTATCGTAGCTTATTATTTAGAAAAAGATAAAAATTAACTAAACAAAAAAAGATAATCACCTAATCTAAATTAAATAGCATATTATAATTATAATTCCCGTAAAAATTAACGGGATCGTGTAAAAAAAAAGGCCTGTGTAAAATAAATTGATGAAAAAAAAAAAAACCTAGATACGTGATATTGAAAATTAAAGAAGTAAAGAAAGAAGTTTAATAAAATTGACTCTTATTTATTATATATTCGAAAATTAATTCCTGATCAGGAAAAAAAATCGGACTGTGGGCGTTTTGCTTCTCGTTATTATTAATTAGTCTAGTTAGGTATTTAGGATAGGATCTTCTGTTTCTTTACTATTCTTGTCCTCTTATTCGTTATGTAACTTTGGCAAAGTAGAAAACTGCATTAGTCACACCTAAAACTGAAAATTGGTCTCTTTTATACTTTTCAATAAAACTGTCAATGCTTTGAAAATAATCGATAATCGATTGTAAAAAAAATAAATAATTCTGTAAAATCATTTTCTTCTTCTCTGAGAAAAATTAGACTTGGGCGTGTGGAAATTTAAGCGGTATGCGTGTCTAGGTATGAATAAAATCACGTGAACTCCAATTAAGCATGTATGTTAACGTGAGATATTATAAGACGACATGTAATTGTAGTAAAGAAATTTGAATGAGTAGTGGAAATGATAAGGATTATCAATTGTATATAAAAAAAAAAGGAAAAAAAACCAATTAATGTTGATGAAAGTCATATTTCTATGTATAATAAAATTGAATGAATAGGAAAAATCTGATGATACTGTAATTGTAGTCGTATCGGTGGTACAGTAGAACAGTGTATTTGTTGGTAGTGCTTTAAACGAATATTCGATAATGCGATCATCGTGCGAATAAAGTGAAACGAAATTAGACACGATTAAAATCTGAATAGGGAAAAAAAATCAATTTTAATATAAAAAGAAAAATATTTATACGTATCCGGTTTTTGAACAATTTCATACCGCTTTACATAGACGAAAAAATAAATAAATAAACAGAAAACAATCAATCAACCTCATATTTGTTGGCGATTTAGGGCCAAAAAAAAAGTTACTTAATCCATCGGAACATTTATTTCCTCTTCACCGAAGTTTTATAAATGAAATTTTTAATTCTACTTTCACTGCAAAACAATTCTATTGTTTAGGTTTTATTTTATTTTTTACATATTTCCATATTGAATCGATGATGAAACTCTGATTATTATGAAATATCTGAATCACTTGATATTGATATTTGGATTCATTAGTTTATTCTCTTTTTGTATGACAACAATATAACGACAATGATAAATCTTGTACACAAACACAAAAAAAAAATAATAATAATAATAAATTGAAGAAAAAAAAAAAGAAATGATAAAAATGATGTCTATTGACAATATAGAAAATATTATATTACTATACAATTTATTATACAAATACATATACGACGCAGTAAACCCTAGGCCATGTCTATACTATGATAATTATCTGATAACAATAATAATAATAATAATAATAATAATCTATACATACTTTTGTGAATAGATATTTAATAATTTATTGTTTATTAAAAAGTGTTGACGTATTTTATTTGCTACGAATATTATTAACTATAAATAATAATGATATTAATTGATAATGGGATTTGGGTAAAAGTATAATCTAATAAATTTTTATCGTCGATGAAACGAAAAAATAAAGAGAAAAAAAAACACATACACCATTTATACTCTTCATTAAAGTTATATTAAGACATCTGATAATCTGGGAAGCGTGATTCAATGACGGAAAGAAAAATGTTAAAAAAAAAAAAAAAATGAAATGAAAAGATAATTATTATGACGACATTCTTAAGCAAAATACCATAATATTGTAAATAATACAGTACGTAGTAATAATAATTATATACGGGGTTTACTTTTAACAATTTTATGTGATTTTTATTTTATGATAAATAAATAAATATTGATACTATATACATATATGTTATTTGATACTAAATTTACTGCACCTGTCTATTTTTATTACATAGTTCATTTTTTTTTCTATATAATAAAACGATATTTATTGTTTAAAAAAAATTAGCACATCGTTAAATTATTATTTTTTTTTTTCGAAGAATAAAAAGAATAAAAAATAAAAATTCAAATTGTTGTTCTAGAAAACCGAGAAAAAATCGAGTTGGGACTAAAATAACCGGTGACGTTACTGGTCTTCTTTAGTGCGAAAAACGCGGAATCATATTTCGGAAATAAATAAACGTAACATATCTACACGGAAAACGCGTCGATGACCCACAAACTTGTTTAGATTATATTTAGAGATTCAAAAGTGAAAAAAATCGCAGAAAAATTTGCAACACTGCATTGATCTAAAATTCCTTAGTGCTTTTATCGAGGTGACCTTTGACCCAGGCTCACTGTCAATTGGCATATATTTTTTTATTTTTTATTTGAGCTTAAAGAGAATCTGACACAAAACAAAGTTCATGTAAGTGTCATAGTAAATTAACAGTTACGCGGATTTCAGCTCTGTAAGGTTTCTGAATCATTGCGTCGAACGACTGTCGACTTCTTTGAATTATTTCACAGGGAGGAAACAGGAAACACGCGATCGGATTGTTCCGAAGAAAAACCAAACGTGATGTAATTAATTTAGTTTTACAACTAACGGTAACATTCAGATTAATTACAATGATTTATTATTCGTTTTCGATACTATTGCCGCACAAAAACAGTAACAATGATCGTTCAAGTTGGTCAATAAGTTTACCAAAGTCTGATGATAATCATTTATATGAATGAAATACGATGATTAATATTGTGTAGAAATTTGGAGATGTTGACAGCATTGATGAAGGAATTAATAAAGCCTTGACCAAAGTACCAAACTAGAACATTGAAAAATATTCGAAGTCCGCAGTTCTTTTGTTTTTTGAATTATTCTATTGACATCTTCGATATCAATGAACAAGTGACATGATTGTTTGTCGATTGTTTTTTGGAGGCTTGATTCATCGTCTTTTGAATTCTAATTTTGACTTCGAATAAAACCTAATCAAACCAAAATTACTCCACATGCTAAAATAATATCTGACGCACAGAAATACGTGTTTCCGTTAGCATAAGACTTTCTGGTATCTAAACGCGGGTTTATTTATCCTGCGTGTACCCATAGGCATGCGTAGTATCCTAGTTATATATCAATGGGGGAGTCCCCGGTTATATGACGGTACGACGTAGCGCTAGATCCCTTTCAAAGATACAAAAATATCTCAATAACCTCCGTCCTCGTGGGCCAACGGAGTCTCTCGCTGTGGCTTTCAAGCTTTCAGCTTTCAGCTTTCAGCTCCTATACGTCTGCACAAGAACTCTACGATCTCTCGTACCTCGGCTACTCCGAGTACGGGGCCAGATATGTCTAGCCTCTCGCCGCGTTCGTGTCTCGTTACTGTCTCGATGTCGTCGAGGGCATCCTTGACTCCGTTGACACGGTGAACACGGTGTTACTCGGCGAAAGCCACACAGTGTGCTACAGTGCAACGTGAGGTGATTTTAAACAAATATTTCGAAGTAAACAAGCCATTGTGATCGTTGTTGTCAAACACGCTAGAGAAGAAAAAACAAAAAAAAAAAAAAAAACACAGTTGAAATCAAGATGACAAGATTTGTAACATTGTCAACGCTTCTATGTCTGTTGGGTGAGTTTTGGTGAGGATTCAAAATGTCGACCGGAGAGTGTCTTCTAACATTTTTCGACCGAGTAGATTTTCAAGAGTTAGTTTGGGACTAGGTGGAAAATATATCGGTGGTTTATTATAAACCGCGAGACTGCAGAGGCGTATGGTATGCCGTCCCTATTAATACGTGGGACCGTGATGGTAGCATCTTTTGCACCGTTTCGCGCTTAGCTCAGAGATGCAGTGTGTGGATGAATTTTCTTGTCCACCGGACCCGGTGGTTGGTTTGAACTAGACGTTGATAGGTCCGGGTTTATCGCGTCGGTAAATCATGTTTTGAATGATCGTAAAACTAAACTGAACGATCCAACCGCTTCAAATCTGTGCAATATGTCGTTTGCTGGTTCTAATACTTGCCAAGAACCGAACAAATCCGATTTCTATTACGTATCTTCTAATAATAATACTGCGCCAGCTTATTTCGAGACGTGAGAGAAATCGTAAATATTGGTTCTCTCTTACAGCTTTTGCATTTTATATTCAAAAACCTGGGGAATTTTGGTCGACGGTGTTAAAACTCGTCCCTCCCCCCTTTAAACATCGTTTTATTTAGGAGATATCTAGACCGTACTGTTTCTGGTTGAAGCTAATATCGGTGTTTTGAAACCGTGAAACCTGACGAAGGAAATGTTTACTTGACACACGACAGTCCGCAGCACGTGTTGTATTGTTGAAATAACATTGTTAAATTTATTAGTGCCTAATGGACACGCTTTTGAATCTAAGGTCAAAGATCTGATGAATTTTAGTCCGACATTGTTTATAAAACATGATAATATTTTTAGACAAATTCGTTATGCCAGTCACCCATGTCGCCACCCAATTTACCGTACATTAATTTCGAGCCGAAATAGATGCTGAATGAAATAGTTTGCGATGTCGAGTTTCGAGAGTCCTGGATAGATTGTCATGGTCGATGTTGCAATAAGCGATTGACTTTTAAGCACGCAACCTTTCCAACAAAAATATACACGAGGATGGCACCTTGGCATTAGAACCGTCTATTCTCCAATTTCGAAAGTCGACGGTAAACGCAACGTAACATTTGACTCGGAAGAATGACACGCAACAATGAAATTTGATCCACCCATCAACGCGATTGTTTAAGGTCAAATAAATCGTGGGCATAAAATGTCATGTATGCTGCAAATCGTGAAGAAAGACATACTTTTGCATTCTAGTATCAAAAATGCTCCCGTTTTCCGAGCAATGGTACACCAATGGTTTATTATACGGGTCTAGATAGCCAATGTCACGAAGCACCACTGGGTCAGTGGGTCCAGATAGCCATGAATTCTGAGGATCAATGTGGTTGCGAAAGAAATGTGAAAAATGTGAAGTTTGCAATTTTGTACAACAAGAACATGACGATAAATGTCCAAATATATTTCCACAAATTTTGTAAAAAAAAAAAAAAAAACTTTACTGCAAATGTACATCCGACTTCAATGACTCGGATGCTTGCGTCACACGCGAGATCTGTAGATTTTATCGGATTGGTATCGAAAAGTCGGTACCACTGGAACAAATGCTGTCGATGTCGCGGTGTTAAGTTCAATGTCATACATCCTCTTCGACCATGAAGCTCGGAGGGTCTATTTGCGAGATAACGAGTTACGAACGTCGGTCAATTACTTACTCTGTCGAGAGAGCCCATAGATGAGGGGGTTGTGTCAGATTAATCATTCATCACTGTTAAAACGATTGAATTCATTCACCGATGACACGTAGGCACCACGAGGCTTTTTGAGAATAAGCTAATAGTGATTAGCTATTACGACAGGATATGTTTCTCTCGTACGCAGCTGAAACGATTTTTTCGTTCTTATTTTCAATTTTTTATTCTAAATTACGAACTGCGGTGACTGACATTCAACCCTCGCCTTGGGTTCAACAGTTTCACTCATAGTCTATAGATAGACAAGTTTACCTCATGGATACGCTAATATTAGACAGAGTTTGAAAGACGTGATATTTATTTACTCGAAAATCAACCGGCTTCCACTTCATCTCGAAAGTCATAAGACAGACAAGCGCGCTAAATAATATGACAGGATTTTTTTTTAGTCGACGGATAAACTAGACTTCCGATGAGTCAGACGTAGCCCGTAGGGATTGGGTTTCCTTTACTCTTGCAATAATAACATTAAACTAAATCATAACAGTGTTGTAAAAAATATATATATTTATATGCGTCACAAATCATTCTATGACCAGTCCAGGGTAATTGGCTCCGGTCCATCGTGCATACGAGAGAATTAACTGGAGCGTATCCTTGAATCAGTCGCCTTTTTTCATCCGAACAACAAGCACTTGTTATTTTTCAGATGTTTATCTGCTCTGTTGCATCCATGTGCAGAACTACATCTGTGCCAAACCGTTGAAACACTCACTAGCTTGCGATTAGCTGAATATTTATGACGACGCAAAACAGCATGTATGCGTACATTATCTTCAGATCAATTCTAGGAATGGGAACGTTCAATGCTAAGACTGATGCGTTAACAAATTACAATTATACTATAATCAGCCTCGTATGCTGTTCAGCAGTATAAACTTGGAAGATCAATCGACTGTTTCTGTCCAAGAGATATATTGGTGCTTCGCAATAAATTTGGCAGAGGCTTTTAATTGCCGAATATCATTACCCAAGCTTGTATGCATGTTATACAAACACTGAGGCACGCGCTGTCTGGATAGTAAACATCGGGACAGAAACCCGGAAGGAGAATTTCTAAAAGCGATAATGTGTTGTCCCACGTGTGAGGTTGATGGACCTGTAAAAACCACTGAAACTCCCGATTGGAAGGAATCAAAATCACCATTTGCCAGACTCATTACATCACATGGACGATGAAACTCGAAATGGGCTTATATGAATTCAACGACTCTTCTACGCATGGATCAGACGTGAATAGTCCTGCAATGCTCAGATTTCTGAACAAACAACAACAGTGCCTTCCATACGACGAGGATTCAGAATTGCTAAGGATAATTTGTGCTGCAACAATGTATGCGGTGACAGGTTGAAGTCACGTACAGTCCACGTGTGCGATAACGTTCAGAACAAGGTCGAGCGTCTGCTTCTGATTGAATAATCTATTTGTTCAACGGCAAGTACTTGTCGTCTCTTAATCATCTCGTATACAATTTTTTTGTTTCGTCATGACCTAATGCTGTGAGTGACGAGCCTTTACCACGTGGGCCCATGTCTGTTTTTAATAAGTACATGCTCAACGCTGATTTTCTTCACGTATGTGTACTCAACTACAATACAATCACTGTTTTTAGAGTTTCTACACGCCATACTTGAACACTCGAGGAGTGAGTAAATTTGGAGTGTTCACACTTCAGAGACTCGGTCCTATACACACACCGTTGATACCTGACGCGAGGTCGTTATCAGCGATACTTTGGCCAGTACCAGCGTAGCCAGAATCAGATCGTATTATTTTTAGTACGTATTGTCGAGTAGGTATGAGATACTTCATGAAACTACATACAGAGCATTCAAGTATTTCGGATAGAGAACGTCGACGAGAAGTTCGTTGAACCAATACAGTTCATTATTCAAAATGAGGCAGTCTCTATGGAGAATTTCGGTAATTGTGATTATTGATGGGTTGTTTATAGCCGAGAGGCTAAATTCCGATAGAATCCACTACTCTAGTTTCTAGAGTGGAACTCATCTTCGGACACAGTCGGATTCACGAATTTGTTATTTTGACCGCATAACGCTAGCTTTGACATACCTATATCTTTCACCTAATTATAGCCGCATACCTAGAATATCTCAAAAAGCTACCAGCACGTGGGAGGCTGTACCAGACTGTCGGACACTAGGGATTCTACTTCTAGGACCAGTCGTATGTATCGAATTTTCAAAATCAATTGGAACGTGGCACCATAACCAACTGCGGAGATCCGATGAGATCAAATATAGCAGTTCTCTTCTCTGATGTAGGTACATCCGAACCGCTTTTATCCGACAGATCGAAGCCGTTGATCACCTCTAGTTTTCGAGCTATGGGCCTGGGCTTCGATATTGGAAAATATGAACGCAAAACTATCAGGAGTCCAGACTTTACAGGAGCCTTTGTCTACGGGAGCGACCGAGACAGCAGGAAACATACATGGCTGGCTCGGGGGCTACGTGCTTTTATGTTAACGAGTACTAAATTATCGGAAAAGAGAACACCCTGCGGATCAGGACGTCATGTCGAGGCGGAGGCAGCCTCAGTCTCTCACATCCGCTGCCACACGCCGTGAATACAGGCTCGCTATCGATACTAATCACACCTACTCGCGCTCTCCCGCCACTTTTGCAACTGACAATGGTCAACATTCAAGTTTGCTATACAGTCTGATTTTCAATTCTTTCTCTAGACTTCAGCATCTTGGATGCTTCATGCAGGGTTTTGAATCAATTTCTCTAAAATATTTAACGTTGCGACGAAGCTGTAACACCATCATGAAATCCTGTATTCGAAAGGTCGCGACCCGAGGTGACTCACAGCAGCGCCAAACGCGACGGGAGATATCCTTCTTTCGCTTCGTTCATGCGATCCTGGCACCATTCTGCCGCCATATGATCATCTGCGAATGAACCGAATGAAACAACTAATGTCAATAAACTCAGGTGACTTCTTTTCACGCTCTCTATCACGGGGGGCGTAGCTCAGATGGTAGAGCGCTCGCTTAGCATGTGAGAGGTACCGGGATCGATACCCGGCGCCTCCAAATAATTTTTTTTTTTTTTCATTTCATCAATTGTCAAAGTGATAATAGAAGAATATATGATGCCTCAAATCACGAGAAACCTGGAATAATCGCATTTCGATATTTAAATTATAAAAAAAAGTGTTGTTTCATTGTCGGTGAGATAAATTTTTTTATTATCTTCACTCGATTCACTCTAATTAATTGCAGAAATGAGAGTGAAACAGAATTATGCATTTGCAGTGAGAAGTAACCGTATGATTAGCTCATCCTGACTTACGGAGAGAACGAAGCGGAGACGCGGAACGCTGAGATCGTATGTGTGTGTACATACGTACATGGGTATAGCATGGTTGGCTAGGGATGTGTTTAGAGTTCAGGTTTTCTCCCGGCAATCCTAAGCTCGCTTAGCTCAGGCTGCTACCTCCCGTCGCTTTCTGATTCCCCGGTAAATCTAAACCGTGGTTTACCAACAACCGGCTGATGTCTGGTTCTATTTGCCGTTCCTTTAGACTCTAATCCGTATCCTAATCCTAACCTCATTCCGGACTGGTCGAAGGCGCGGAGGTCGCCTGCGGAGAGATTTTACAGAATTTATGATAATCGCTAACTTTCTTTGATCGTTTTACCCAAGACACGCGGTTTTGCTCGACGAAGGCATAGATTTCGAATACCTACTGCGCTACCCCACGAGTCAGACAAAATCGTGTGGGCATTATTTTCCGATATTCACTTCTTTCGGTATCTGACATCCTGTTATGGTTTGCCTAATCTTCTACGAACTCCTGGACGAATTCTATACCACGATTCGACAAAGCGGACAGAGTATTTAGATAAAATAAAAAAGTAGAAGCATGATCTCATGATTAGTTTTTTCATGCTTTAACTCTACCCGGACGTGAAACTCTTTGGCGTTATTGTTGTAGCTGATATGATCTTGTGAAAAACACCAATGCTGACTTTTAGGGGTGATCAACGACTAGAATTATTTCGCAGACGTATTAAAGCAATTCTGAACGTTGTTGTAGTCAAGGAATTTGCCCGAACCCTACGAAACCCTTCTGAGATCCTGGTTACAACCCTGGTCTAAGTTCTCAGCGCCATTGTCCGCGAGCGGTCAAGCGTTCCTTTGAATCAGGTACATATACACAACGGGTTTCAGATCCACAACCGTGTCTGGATTCTAGGTCCAAGAATAGACAATCCTTGAGGACATTGCCACCAGTGGAAGCACAACTTTTTCAGTCTATTCAACCGAGTGACATTAGTTCGTTGTCATCTAATCCTCTAATCATCACATTATTCTCGGCTTTGGTCATCGTGAGACCCGAGTCGACCGAAAAATCCTTGAGATGATGGGAAGACGGAGTGATAAGTACATAAGTAGGTATGAAGGTATGTAGGTAGCAACGGCTCCTGAAAATCGTGTTCTCCTGTTGGTCGGGATGTTTTTTCTTTGTCCAACGCTTCGAGAGCCTGGATAAACGCAGTTTTCTGTGCTACGCGTGTCTCGGTCACAAAGTTTCCGAGCTAGCGAGCTCAACCATGAAATACAGCCGGTATCAAACTTCATATTCGTGACATATGCAGTGCGTGTCGAGTCAGTCGGCCTTGTCATGCAACCCTAATAGTGCGTGTGTGGAAAGGACGACGTCATGTGCGTGTCACACGCATTATTCAGCCCATACGTGACTTGGTTACCGACTGATTGATTATCAGACACGATGATTGAACCTAGGATTGTCGTTTAATCTTCGTCAGATCAGTCGGCGCCTCAGAGAAAATGAAAGAAGTCCACAACGCAAGTCCGGATTGAAAATCTTACAGCCCATTGCAGAATTTGAACGACGTTGAGCAACGACAAAGATTCTTCAAAGTTCAGATCCGTCAGGGCATCGGCCCCTGGGAATACGCGAGGATGTGTCAGAGGGGGGCCGGGGGTCGCATGACGGGATGTGGAAGCGGCCAGTCAGAGAGGGAATGGAAACCATGGGAACCGTGGAAGGTCATACTTCCCCGATCAGCCGCGTTCGTTCAACGATGCGTAAGCCTAACCGGTTGATGACGTAACGTAGGTGTTACAGCCTCGTACACGTATGGCCCTTGGGATAACCGGAGACTCCCTATCAGGGCTGTTGCCTTGGTAGGGCCACGCATCGCTCCTTAGGCCCTTTAACAAATTTGACGGTTACATTCGTACGGAAAATAGACAGGCGTCACAACAAAACAGAAACTCTTCTGTCCTGCGATCAAATGCACTCAGGAATCTCATCGGTGAGGCGAATAATTCTGAAACAATTCCGCGGTCCACATTAGAGAGAAATTTGAATATGATTTTTTGGAAAAGCAGTACCATTGATTGGACAAAAGTGTTTAAAAATTTGGTGATTAGCGAATGATTTTTGAAAAGAAGAGATCAATTGGAGAAAAAGAGGATTAGTAGAAAGCTGATGGAAGCTCACCCTGTGTGGAAATGCGATTGCAAATATTGCACTATTGCATATACAGGTTCAAGTCGGATCGTTGGCATTTTGTACCCGTTTATACCGTCGGCGGTATACCGCCATAACACTCCCACGCTTCGACCTCCTTCTCGTCATGTTGCCCTGATGAAAATTCTCGTTTTCTATTGTTTCACCCTAATTAACGAGGCTGGATTTGAGCCTGATTACCACCCGTATAGTCCTAGGGTCCTGCTACGTCACGTTTCCATTTGTACAATATTTGTAAACAAAAAAATGGCCGCGATACGGAGATTCGGTACTCGATACGTAGGTTACGCTTTGTTCTACACCACAAGTTACATGGTTATTTAATACAAGAATATATGAGTGCATCACGTTGCGTGTCATCAAACACCCCTCACCCTCGAACCACACGCAACAACAAATGGATTTCTTCTTCGCCCTCTGCGCAGGGTTGATAAAGAACGTTGATAAAAAATAAATAATAAACTCTTTGATCGATTGTTGTGAAGGCCACACAGTCATTTGTCACGCGAAACTCACTCCTAACGAGGGTTGATAAGAATGATGGAATAAACTTTTATCTAGCATTAATCTTGTTTTTGTAGTCTTATCTTGATTCAAATTTAGATTATTGGTGAAAGTTGAAGTATAGTATCGAATGGATATCAATCAAATGTGGTTTTTGCCAATGACAAATGGACTAAAAATAACATAAAATGTGTACGCGTAAAAAGAAAAGTTGTACACAGGATACTTCGTGTACGATATGATGTCATCAAAGTGTGTTAAGTGTCAGGTAAATGTTTGACGTTTTTTTAACGCAAACCATCGGGTAATGTAACAGGCTTGTATATCGCGAAGGTAAGTTCTATTGTCAGAATTGTACAGTGAACAAAATGTGCGCCTTTCCGCATTGTCATTTCTCGACGTTATGGGTTCCTGAATAACTGACAAACCGTTCAGAAGCGCCCCTTGATCCTCATTTCATAAACCGCAAGTAAGCAACTATGTACATCATCTTCACTCACAAACGTATCAAATTACGCAAAACGGGACGTAATCTAATCTGGTGAAATTATTCTGCTAATATTATAATATCTCAGCCATTCACTTGTCACTTCCAGCTACTATTAGCCTCCATTAAGCTCATTATTGATAAGTGACAGAATTATTCTATTACAATTCCGACAATTTTGATTGACACTCGAGAGGTGGACAAGCTAACGGCGAAGCATCTATAATAATAATTTGAGAGACAGTCAAATAATTTTTTACTGAATATTTATTTCAAAATCTTCAAGAATTTGTTACAAATCAATTTTGTAGTTTCTTGTACAGCAAAATTTTGAATAAATAATTTATGAAAACTAACACTAAAAAGAATAAACGGGTGGAAAAAAGTTTCAAGTATTTCCACTAGTGAGAGAAGTAAGGGGAGGGTTGTTCCAGAGGGAGACCGTAGTACGGAATCGATTTGTAACCGTACCGTCACGCACACGGACACGAAGAGCACATGCTGTTCGTCGGTAGGGATTAGCTTTCAGCAGGGGTAGCGAAACGGCGAGGGTTGAAAAGCAGACCTTCGGCAACGTGGATTCCTGGTAGCAAACCGCCCTTGTTTTCCAATAAATAACAAGCTATTGGCTTGGCTAACCGTCAGCTGGCGTATTCCTGCAACGTTACACGGACCGGAAGTTGGGGTGTAGATTTTGCTGACGGTCCAATGAGACCGTGTCAAAAGTCTACCTTCATGCTCTGCATGCGATCCTGTTCCATTTCCGGTCGACTTTTCCCCATCTGGATTTTACACAAGACGTTATGTTATATCACACGATTCGTTTACCGTATCACAACTGTCTTATCGCTCGACGGTACGTTATTGATTTATCGAACACCAGGCGCCACTGCGTACTATCACTTGCCAACATCATCCGCGCAGAGCGATCGGGTCATCGCAAACCAGCAATGCGTTAAACCTCCAACTCTGTATGTCAGCCCGCTCCCAGAACCAATCGGAAATTCCTGTTTTCGACTCTTGGGGCGCAACCAATACCCCAGTATCGACTGTCAATAAATACCGTTATCTATCGACTCGGAAAACACAGTCTGACGAGCATCTTGATGCAGCCGGTCAAAGTACGCCTGCAGACGTACCCAGGCTCTTTGATCACTTGTAGATTTCGTAGGAGCGTCACGGTACTCTAAGATTCTGAATCGCTGGAGGTGCTGCATCAGCTCGTCGAGTGGTCAAGCTTTGGAACGAGCCGAAAAAAATTGTCAAGCTTTGACAATAATGATAAAATGGAGGAAAGTGATGACGAGGAAGTAGACCCGGTCATAATCCTGAATCCCTGATAAGGAGGTAATACGTCGTAGAGCTCCTTGTCTCATCGGTTTCCAATACTGGATGGATGCTTCGGCGTGGGTTGCGCCCCAGATATGCACCCTCGGTATCGAATCTAGGGTGGGATGAGGATCGAATGGTGGCAAAACCGTAGGGGGTGAATTTTAACCGTTGATGTTATCCTGTTACGATGGCGGGCTTCCGCGACGTTCCACCCTCTGTATAAGGAATTGAAAATTGCCCGCTTCCTTTTCCTCGTCCTGACGTATCACAGACGGATGTACCGCAGGTCCTTATTAGGATTCAAAGATACGGCCCTCGGAACAACCGCCACGTCTCAAATCTAACAGGACTACAGAATTGAAGGATGGTATTGTTGCCGGGACCCGATGCACTCTGCACCAAACCAAACACCAGTTTCATTCATATCTCTTTTTTTTACTCGTATTTAGCAATGCTTTTCTTCTTTTTGTTGTTCGATTCGCTCCGCCTATGACGACAAGTATTGATTTCAAACGCCATGTGTGTAACTTGGGAGTACAGAGCGCAACGTGAGGGGTGCCTAGATCATATATAATCGCAGATGTCGTTCAGAATTTGAAGTAATAATTATCATATTTTAATGAATAAATCTGTAGAGATCATTTCCTGCTTCTCACGAGTAGAAAAAAAAAATCGTTGTGCTCCGGCTGATTCCGAGTAGAAATGGTTAAAGTCAAATAGAATTCTGGATATATACTAGTCCTAATTCAACCCTCCCGTTGTCGTGCTCTCCGGATATTTTGCCCTGCTTGCCAACATTCATCCCCTTAAGCCTTTCACTTTCCTCTTCCCAATCCCAATCCAGGCTTAGGACGTGTGTCACATCTGCCTGAACTGCGAACGTGAAACTGGTTACAGTCCATGTCTTCTTTGATTGTAGAATAAATGCGTGGGGTATGAGGTGATCCTGCCGGCGTCGATACCTCTCTGTAGAATTCCTGAGCTTGAAGATGTTACCCTGCTGCAAAGAGCCTCGAGCCATCCCTGCTCCCGAGTCCGGATCGTGGTTCGCTCCGAAGGCCCTTGTTTTTTGTTTCGATTTTCTTTTAACGTTGCCCGTTACTTCCTTGTCCGCATGCGGCACTAGTGACGCATTCCTCGCGCTACCCCTCGCTGCTCTCACATTTTTTTTTGAGTAAAAAAAAATAGCCCATATTTTGCCGGAGGACATCACTAGGAGAGATCCAGAGAAAGTAGAGACGTGTCTGCCCTCGCCGTGGTCCAGACTCTGGATGGGTAGAGGATCACAGGGTACAGTTTACCCAACCTTATGCTACCCTGGTACACAGATGCTGAGGATCATCTCGAAATGCAGACTACGGCAGGGGTCCGGCATCTCAACTATCTCCGTCCACCTCGCGGCAATCTGTCATTTGAAACGTTGAGATTTTTCAACTCTGATTGGTATTTCTCTGAAGTTCTGAAGGTGCTAACGACCGCAGAGTGTGAGCTTACAATCAGTGGACATTCTGACTGGCAGAAGAATACGTTTTTCTGATAAGAAATTCGAAGAGAATAATTTGGCCTGTATTGTTCGTCGCAGGTCGAAGTGACTTCGAGCTTTGTCGCAAGTTCTGCGATCGGATAGTCATTCGTGAGCAGTGCTCGAGCATTATTCACACCACGGTAATCTCATGATCGCCTGTTACTTACGAAGAGTTAAAAGTGAGTGGCGAACGAACGTACTCGATCGACGATGGCAATGACGAAACCTTCGACATTTCACCGCACAGATTACATTTGCTCTTCTTAGTTCCCTGTGCCGCAGATATCAATGATGCCCGAGAACGTGGTTATTGGTAGCACCATCCGATCGTTCGAAAAAAAAAACATTTGACCTACTATACCACACATTTCGTTAGAGTTGGTTTGCCGTGCAAATATCTGAAATTCCCACTTCGAAACCCAATGACATCTTACAGGAAGCTCTTTTTGATTTAGTAGTTAAATTTTTCAGCAGTTTCTCGAAAAGAATTTTATTATTATTATCATCCATATCGTGAAGTTGTATTACAAAAACCAATTTCGGTACCAAATGGCCTACACACGTCTTGTTCTCTAGAAGAGTTCAGCATAGTCGCCAAGGGTGTCTGTGCAAATTACCCCGAACATTGATTTCACTGGGTCAGACAGGACTCGACATTCATACATCGTGTGATACTGTACAGAAGTACCGCCGCATTGATCCCAGACTAGTTTCACCCTGCTAAGGTTCAATGTTATTCTGAACCCATTTCAGAGCAGAGTCTGATCTTCCATGGAGTCCTCAGTGCGAATGAATCCTTGGAATCTAATCAGAATTCATCATCGGCATCATTGATCGTCAGGGCAATTGAATACCAACCAAAACTCCCAGTTACTGCAGCATGGAGGATTCCACGTGAAATCGACCGGGAAAACGAGATTTTTTCCCTGACCCCTTTCGAACCTGCTTGTCCTTTTGCACAGTCAAACTACATGATGTTGAAAGGATGAACTCTGATTTTTTTCTGATTTTTTTTTACTCATCAAATAAATTAATTTTCAATTTTTTTTTTCATTTGTCACGCCTACATAGCTCAAAACGTGAACGATGTATGAAAAAAGTTTCAATTCTAAAATTTTGGGGTTGTTTCTGAAGTTTTCGAGAGTATTTTCATCAAATTTTTAATACCCCGTTCAAGTGTAGTTTTAATACAAAATGAGTGTAAATCATTCATAACTCAAGAGAGCCTTAATCGAATCGGCTGAAATTTATACACATCGTGTCTTTTTCAATGCCAAAGGTTGTCTGAAAATTTCATAGTGGGCCGAGCAGTGGTTCAGAAGATGCATAAAAAAATATTAGCACAGTGGCGAGAATTCGGCGATTATGAGGTCGCAAAACAGTTTTTTTGGCCGCAATTCAAAAATTCAAGATCAATATTCATTATTCCTGTCTGCGTACTCGCGATCGCCCTTAAATTTTTGAACTGCGGCCGAAAAAACTTTTTTGCGATCTCGTAATCGCCGAATTCTCGCCACTGTGCGAATATTTGTTGATGTATCTTTTGAACTACTGCTCGGCCCACTATGAAATTTTCAGACAAATTTTGGCATTGAAAAAGACATGCTGTGTAAAAATTTCAGCCAATTCGATTAGGTACGGCACTTTTTTGTTACTGAAGATTTCGGAAGATTTTTCACCAAAACTGCAGTTTTGCGAGGCACAAAAAATTTCAAAAAAATATTTTCAGAAATTTCAAAGAAAGACACCAAAATTTTGTAGTATAAAAACTTTGGTCATTGCTCATCTGGATTTCACGCTGTGTTGGCTTGAAAAATCGAAAAAAAAAACGCTAAAAGCTAATTATTTGACCAGCTGTAGTAAAAAAAATACTTGGTCAGAAAAATCTGAAAAAAATCACAGTTGATCCTTTCAACGTGTACTTCCACTGTGTAAAAGGGCAAACAGATCAAAAGGGATCGGGGAAATCGACTGTTCGATTCGACGTGGAATCCCCCATATACAACTCCATGGTGACCAGGATGGTGACGTTCTCTACAAGGTTGTCCAGACCGTATGAGTTGCACTTTCTACTGATGTCACGTAAACCAACCCCTGTGGACACACCGCGCCTTAGCCGCTTTTCCTCGCTCTTCCATATAACGGCATCCTCGTCCAGGTCGTTAGGAATAGACAATCATCTTCGCCGAGGACTATTCCCTTGATTGTGGAATAGATTCCTTGTGCACTAAAATCGTTGAGGATTGCGTCGTGCTTTTCCGATCATGGTTTAGGAGGCTCCCAGCATTCAATCATTTGTTCCGTTCACATAACGAGATATCAACTATGAAATTGTCAGGCTGTGCTTTGAATCTGGTTGGTTGGTCGGATCTCCTTTGCATAACGAATCCCGTGGAAAGTGTAGAACGTATGTTTGGGTCTGAATTGTGGTAGATTCATCACCTCTCAGCGTGCCTTGTAGATAATATCAAGGAGAATTGGTTCCCAAGCAAGAAGCGACTCAGCGAGCAACAAACATGCCAAGCCTCCTAATAATCTAGGTAACATCTCTCGATGGATGTACCGCAGACGGGATGACCTTTTTCCTTTGTGATATCGGCGATTGCCGCATCTCGGCGACAAACGTTACACAACACGTTTGGTATTGCATGTATAGTTCAAATTCCATGAAGCCATCGTGCCATCGCAGGTAACGAACACCTCATACACCAGACCCGTTGATTTTTATAATTGCAACATCAACTGGTTCCACCTTCTATCATGAACATTCGATTTACTCCGTACGTTATACTTTATCCATTATTGTGATATTCTATGTTGTGGCCTCATTCACGGAAGTCGGACTCTCGGCACCGCGAGTAGCGACTAATTTCCACCAGGAGATCAGGCCCCAAAGTAGTACTGAAATACGATTGCATCGACGTAGTTTCCTGGTCGAGGAATACTCCTGGGAATACATTCGACAATGAGTTATGTCCCGCTGGGTCTTTTACCCTTCGTTCAACTCTGCAACACAGGGGTACAGGCTGAATTTAGGACGCGATCTTCACCCTCGCAGTGTCTAATCGAAGTTTATAGTTAAACTCGAATATTCATGGACTTGGAGCCATAATGAAATAATATCAACATTACGTAGATGAAGATGATGAGTATGTTCACGAAAGTAGGACTCGGGTAGGATGTTAAAAAGTGAATGCGAAGGGATCCGAAGAAAAGATTGCTTGTGACCTCTGATCTAAATTGGTAACAACATTTATCTATATATCAATCGTTCTGCTGGATATGAATAATTTAGATTCTGTTCAAACAATTTTTCACAACATTAGGAATATGGCTATGGAACAGATGTAACAAACAATAGAAGTATGTTGTTTAAAATCGACGCCATGTTTGCCAACCCTCGACTAACCCTAAAAATCGGTAAGCTCGAAAAATACATTTTAGTCTGACAACAACAGATTTTTTATTCATTTGAATAACTTCTTGAGTAAAGTGGTTATAAGAAATTTATTGACTTCAACGAACTTCGGATTACAGTAATTAATCTAAATTCAATTATATTTATCCAACAAGAAAGAGACATGAATGAGGTTCATTATTTGTGGTCTTTGTCCAACTGTCCCAATAAAAATAATAATAACCTTCACAAAAGAGATAATCTATTGTCTTATTTGTTTTCAATGCAAGTATACGACACGTTTAGTCGTTTAGTGTTATTGAGACTGCAAAGACCGTCTCTGAAACGAGGCTCGTCTATTTTACCAACTATACAAAGTTCAACCTGACTCAACGTTCGAAATATTCCTTCACGTGTGAACAAATGTTGATGTATAGTATATCAGATTAAGTCCATCAATAGATTCAGAGGCGTAGATTGAAGTCCTCACGGTACATACGAAGACCGCGTTCATGTTGGCGCAAGTGAATCGAGTCAGCCTCATTCACGGAAGACGGACTCTCGGCACCACGAGTAGCGACTAATTTTTAACAGGAGATCAGGCTCGAAAGTAGCGCCGAGAAACGATCTCACCGACGTGGTTTCCTGGTCGAGGAATACTCCTGGGAATACATTCGACAATGAGTTACGTCCCACTGGGTCATTCGTCGCGCGCGTTACTCACCTCAATCTCGTCTTATCTTCTGCCACAAAGGCGCGGCATGTGGAACCGTCTTTAGACGCTTACGGAAAATCGAATACATACCTCGTTCTCTTTTTAGCTACGAATACATTTTCAATGAAAATTCAAATGCTCTTTAAAGTTGTGCAGCGAGCGTAGAAAAAAAAATCTGTACTTGTTTGTTGGGAAGTTGTAGAGAAAATATATTTCAGAAACGTAGAATATAATTGTTGAATACATAATCGATATCCAATAAATGACTTATTTCTCGGTGTATACGACTCCGATCTACTATTCAATCTGACATGTTTCCCTATTCCCAAAGAACCACTGAGCGTACAAGTGAGAGGTCGAAGCGATTGCGATCCGGCAAATTTCAGTCCGAATAAGCCGTTATTTTGGCTGTCTCTCACCGGGGGCGTAGCTCAGATGGTAGAGCGCTCGCTTAGCATGTGAGAGGTACCGGGATCGATACCCGGCGCCTCCAATTATTATTTTTTTTTTATCTCATCATCAATTTTTTTTTTTATTTTATACAATTTCCAGGCATGACCGCGGCCCGAAATGTTAGAGACGTTTCCGAAGCTGCCTTGGATTACGAGGGAGCTCCAAGAACGAAATGTCCCGAGAGCGCTCACCGGGGAAATCAGCCGGCCGACAGGGTCGACACTTCATTGAAGCTCAGACATTTGAGATCGGAAATGGTCCGGGTCACGAACGTCCATGGACCACCGTTGGACGGCTACATCGTCACCTCGGACGATGCCCATCAGGTGAATAATGAATTAGATATGCGCGCTGGCAGATGTCGTATATCGAGTACCGATCATTTTTCGATCATCGTTTCAGCGCTTGTTTCAAATGTGTATGAATCCGTTGACCCGTTGCCTTCTTTTAGATTTTTAATATTCTCGGTGTATAATAGCTGTATTCAAGTTTTATGCTCCACAGATTACACTGACAAAGATGATTCCATTTTCAGACCGTGGCGTCAGCCAGTCGAGGCCGTTTAGGCAATTCGGAGGTATTTCCGTGTAGATGATCGCAATCCGTTTTACAGTTTTCCCATATCGTTTTAGTATTAGCTACTAATTTTGCCATGGCCAACCGATTCGTTCGAATTTTGCTTACCTTTTGATAGATTTTCGCACACAATATACCTAACAGCATGCTGAAATATATACTCACTCTATTTTATCTCCTGAACCGATAAATCACACAGTATAGATATTCCTATTTTTTTATATTACCTACCTGGTTTCCAAGTAGTTACGAATGTAAAAATTGTGATCTAGCAAGGATTCGTGACTTTTGTCAACGACCACACCATGTTGAAAGCACCGGTTCTCGTCCGATCACCGAAGTTAAGCAACATTGGGCGCGGTCAGTACTTGGATGGGTGACCGCTTGGGAACACCGCGTGCCGTTGGCATTTTTTTTATTTTTTTTTGTTGCAATGTAATTCAAAGATTTCACGAAGAATGAAATTGTATTTTGCAAGTGGCAAAAATTCAATTCTTTATTTTGTTTAATTGTAAGCTTCATTTACTCTATTACCACATGCCTATTCATGAACTGATAAGATAACCATGCGAACAAGATTTTCGAATAATTTGGGATCAACTGATTTTCTAGTCGAGGATTTTTTAATAGCTCAACATGATGTGCGGTTAGAAAAGAACGAAAGAAATGTTACGTCAAACCTTTTTGTTTTCAATTGCACGCACCACATTATTTACTACATCGATTCTAAGCATAAATCAAACATTTCTCCATTATTTTTATTTTTCTGCATTTCTACATTTTTACAACATTTTTCCATCAACAATTGTTGGGTTTATTTTGTGTTATAATTAAACCTAATGGGTTGATTTTGGTTTTGTTACGTTCATTTTCCAATAACAATCATGTCTATCAATGAGTTACGAATACGCATTTTGATACCCAACCAAATATTGAAAAACAAAAAAATACTGTCTCCTGTAATTAAAAAATCACAAAAAGAAAGATCGAATTATTTTCAAATAATGGATTCGGACCGTTCGGGAGAATGCAATGTGAACAACACTACTCAACTTTGTAATGATTCATTCAACTCCGTTTATTATTTAACAGAGTGAGACGGTAGCGCCCCACGATGCGAGGAGAGAGTATATCACCGGATTCTACGGCAGTTTCGGCGAGGCTCTTATCACTGCCGATAAAGCCGTTCTCTGGACCGACGGAAGGTATCACATTCAGGCGGATCAACAGCTCAACTGCAACTGGACGCTGATGAAACTCGGCTACGATGATGTAAGTGATGGACAAAAATAATTATATTTCTTTTCTGATCACAAATTCATCCAATGATCGATAAAGTCACGTTTCAGTCTATTCCGACCACTGTTCTATTTCTATACAACATTCGTCTAAACCGTTAGCGTAGCGCCAAGTGCGACCGTATCCCCAGTCTATATCGCGCTTCGAACTTCCACCGCTACGCGGCTGTGCGAACGTTGGCGCCTGGAGGGGTGCCAGAAGTTTCTCGCGACTAAAGTAAACCGAGTCGGCGGTTTTAACACCCGGCAAAACGCCAATAGAGCAAGATCATACTTCACAGGATCATTTCTGTAGTATATCTTCACATTCTCTCTACCTAACAGTGGAGTTGATGCAGCCATGATGAAGAGGTATAACTCTTTCCTCTGAGCGTGAGATCGACTCGATTGATCGGCCTGGTCCGTTCAATCAGTCAACGATGATCGTTCACCTGCTGTACTCACGTACGGTAGGCATGGGGAAAGAGTAATCTGAGTGGTTTTAAATATCTGAAATACAAGTAAATTATGCTATTCAGAGCCCATAGTAATCTGCTAATGGTAAAGTCATGCAGCCTCTGGCTAGAAACATATGCATTATGCGAGCCACTTATCTTATCACAGAACTGTGAATTAGTCCCAAATATACCTAAATCATCTGAATACTAAACTGAACTCACAAGAATTAAATTTTAAATGAAGAATAATTTTGTAGGTTCCTACGTTGCCTGAGTGGCTGATTCACGAGTTTCAATCCGATAAAAAAATAACAAGAATCGGAGCAGATCCATCGCTAATCCCAGCAAATACTTGGGATAATTGGCAAACGGACTTGTGTAAGTTCGCGTTATTGAATATAAATCTAGTTATTATCGCACGAATAGTATAAAGGGCCTTCATTCTCGCAGTTAACTCGTCGATTAAATTGGTACCGATCCATAACAACCTGGTGGATATAATCTGGCAGGTGGATCAACCGAGCCAAAATTCGATCCCGGCCTACGTTCTCGAAGATAAATACACGGGTCGACCATGGCAGGAGAAGGTCCGTGAAGTCAGGGTGGAAATGGAGATCCAAGGCGCGGATGCTCTGGTTCTAACAGCCCTGGATGAAATCGCATGGCTCTTCAATATACGCGCGTACGACATACCCTACACACCGGTCCTACGATCCTACGCTGTTCTCACACACGGAAACATACACCTATACGTTCAAAAACCCGAACGGAAACTGAGCAGACCCGTTAACGTCCATTTAAAGACGGACGCCTGCTCTCACGCGGACTGCGTCAAGTGAGTCAATAATTCGTCCAAAATGTCAACCAACATGATCTAATTTTAAAATAATCTCCAGAATCCACAACTACACTTCAATTTCGTACGACTTGAGGACATGGGCACAAGCTTGGACCACAGTCTGGTTACCAGCTCCGTGTGCCGGCGCTAGGGGTGCATCACAGGAAATTTTTTCATGCGTGAGTACATTCGTTATCATACGAGTTGACTCCATAGTATAAAACGACGTGATCGATGTACCCAGATCCCACCGCCTCGACGACTGATAAGAGCATCGCCGATAATAGCGATGCGTGCGGTAAAAAATCCCGTTGAAATTCGTGGCATGGAAGCAGCCCACGTCAGGGACGGAATGGCGATGTGCGAAATTCTTTCCTACGCCGAGAATCAAATAATGTTGGGTACCGAGGGATGGGACGAGCTGCAGGTGTCCAGGGTTGTAAAAAAAATTCGATACGAACAGGATGACAGTATGGGAATTTCCTTTCCTACCATCGCAGCGTACGGAAAGCACGCTGCTCTGCCGCACTATGAGCCGGCTAACACCACCAACATTGCCGTCGGTAGAACATCGACCCTCGTTATCGACTCCGGGGGCCAATATAAGGGTCAGCAATTTCTTTTTCACACGCTAATATGAATCAAGCCCTTGTCCATTTTCGATATATCCTCGACACAGTTCTACGTGTTATTTAACCACGTGACTTTTATCTATCCGAAGATGGTACCACGGATGTTACCCGGACTTTGCACTACGGTGAACCAACGCCTGAGCAAAAAGAAGCTTACACCAGAGTTTTGATCGGCTCCATCCAACTGGCTTCGCTGGTTTTTCCACCTGATCTGAGAACGGATCAACTGGATATTCTGGCGAGGGAACCTCTGTGGACTGTTGGTCTCGACTACGAACACGGAACTGGACATGGTATCGGGCATTTTTTGTCCGTTCATGAATGTGAGTGAACAATATTTTGTAAAGTGGTAAAAAATGTCCGTCAAGTCAGGTTTTCGGTAGAGATTGTAGCCAAACACCCAAGAGTCGCTCTTTTGCACATGTTCGACTAACAAGAACTCGAAGACCGTCACTGCCTTTGTCAAGTAAACATCTTTCATCTTGTGCTTTGGTTCAATTCAGAACGTCAACGAGTGTCTATCACACATATAACGTTTCCAAGTTATTATATCTTCGGTCCAAAATTGTAATAAGAAAACCAACCCCTCCGCATCCTGGCCAGATGGACCGTTTTCTGGACCTGATTGATAATCGCATTCGGATGTGTAACACAGCACGATTTTTTTTTTCAGCTCCGATTAGCGTATCATACGACAGTGCGACTATATCAGATGCGGATTGTAGCGCTGTGTATCTGAAGCCAGGCTCGTTTCTTTCGAACGAGCCGGGATATTATAAGGAAGGTGATTTCGGCGTTAGGTTGGAGAATGTAATGGAAGTCATCGAAGCCGACATGGTGGTATGTTATCGTGGACTGGACAGTGGACGTACATGACTCAGATTTTATCGACTTATGTGTTAACCACTTTCAGCATCAGTCCGGCGAGAAATTTCTCAGGTTCAAAGACGTCACGCTCGTTCCTTACGAGCCGAAACTCATCAAGATCGAATTGCTGGCTCCGTTGCACGTGAGTTGAACATCGGATCGCTCGAACATTGAAGAATTGTTCATATCTTTATTGACAAGTTTCTATTCGTTTCTTTGCAAATATTCTAGCGGCGTTGGTTGAACGACTACAACGAACGAATCAGGCGAGAAGTTGGTCCGGAATTGAAAAAACAGAATCGCCTGCGAGCCTTCAATTGGATGATGAATAAAACTGAACGCATTCCTGAGGTTGATTACAAATCAATTTCGTCCGCTCTTCCACACTGCAGCTTCCTTCTCATTTGTTTATCAGTTTCTGGATTCTTTTTGGACAGAATTACAGGTAAAAATTGCGACGTAGATTTTGTTTTCAATTTTTGAAATGAAAGATTATAATGTTTAATTCTTTGTCGCAGATTGGCGGAATTTATGCTCCTACTGATGGCTGATTAGATAATTAGATGAAGACTCGAACGGTTTCGACCACCGTCATAGTAATCTTCGCAGATAATATATTTCGTTAACTATTAGCGTTAGGGTATCATTGTATTCATACAATGTAATATTATAATGTAAATCTGTCCATATTCGTAGATGTTTCGATCGATCGATTTTTGTAACAATTTTATTTTCTAAACACTTCGAAGATGCATAAAATATATGATTATTTTCTTCCACTTTCTCCAAAGCATTCATATTTCGTGTTTGAGTGTAGCATAATTTTCAAGGTACACCACGAGAACGCAGAAGCTCTAGGATCCGTCACGCCACTTCTGAATGTGTCAGTCACTGCCCCGTGAAAAATCCCTCTCACTCAACTTCCTGTGGTTATCCCCTCATCTACCCTAAAAAATTAAAAAATTATGTTCTGTGCCTATAATGACTTCGGGATTTCGGTATTGTTACTCTTTCCGTTAATTCTGATGCTGAGTGTATTTCGAAAAAATGTATCGAGCATCTACTCATCAGCAACGGACCGACTTCCTCGCTCGATAGTTGAAACAGAGCACTGCTGTTAGCGCCGCGCCCACTGTGCCCACTTGCTAGCCACGAAAAATAGCCTATAGTCGTCTCTCTTCAAGAATATTTCCTCAGTGATCTAGTGAGTGACGCTACCGACGCGACTGCAGGCTCTTGTAATCGTATTCCGCAAGCTTCCCGGTAGGTGGATTTGAATCCGTCCACCGCCACGTTCATCGGTGCGGAACAAACGGCCAATCAGAAGGAATATTTAGAATAACTTTAGGATTAGAAATATGTCGCGTGGTCACGCAAGATTGGAAGACCATTCCGTATTATGACAATGAATCTCATTGAACTCGAAATTTCATATAAATTGATTGATTTTTCATGATTCAAAAGTACCTAAGTGTTACAAGACAGCAAAAAATCTTGCATCATAATACTACTATATTATACTATGATATACAATTAACAATCCATTAATGATCACGAATAACGTAATACCGCCACGTCATGAACACGTGCAACTACTGACCACTGACGGCACTGACCACATTGACTAACGTAGTTCGCCGGCCGCTAAATTGCCGACATTTGATTGTTACAAAGATACGCAATATTGTACAACAGGAAGTCGAATTTCTAACTGTCGTTCGATGCTCGAACTTCGTCCTACATGTGACATGAAAACGACTCGTCTTTCAGAACGACTCCAACAAAATACTTGCATGATAAAACATCGCGTTGCTGTTTTGACTAACGTAGCGTCTGTCGGAATCAAGCAGCATGGGTCTGTTCCCAGTTGACGTTACTAATCACGTTGCTAACCGATACCGGCTACATTAGAGCACCAGACCCTAGAAATTTGGATCGAATTTTGCGCATCGCGTCGCGCAGCGCATTGACCTTGAACCTAGTAGCAGCCGATAACCCGAACTTGACTGTATACCAAACGTTCAGCAATTCAGAATCCAACGGGCGTCGACTCTTGCTAAGCCTCTGACCCGAGACTTACGTAATATCGTCATATCACAAGTACTATCGAGATCTTGTTCATTCCGTGGTAAGACCCGGGGATTTCAACACCACTCGATAACTACGTTGTGTTCTTCAATTTTTCGCTATGGCAGATACAGTTGGAAAGGTGAGTGTGATATATTGTACTGTTTATGAATAATTAAGTATTTTGTATTAAGATTCACAATAATTTATTTATTTATTTACTTATTCGTCCCAATTTATGGGATTGACTTCTTCCTGTGTTGGAGAATTTATAGATGATAATTTACACGCGGAAATATCAACACATAACAATTAGAAAGTAGTTCGATACCACGAACATCGGAAATGTGGCGCAAAAAAGGGATTATACATTTTTTTCTAGTAGGAAAATAATATACAGGGTGAATTTGTAACGATGAAACAGTCTGAAGTTGGCTAGAATCGAGAAATGAGCTTTCAACCGCAATTCAATTGTCTATAAACTCATTTCTCGATTATAGCCAACTTGAAGCTGTTCCATCGTTGAGAATTCACCCTGTATATAAGAAAATACAATCTCATTCATATCTCGACTTGATTAACACAACGTTTTCTATCATTCGAAGCAAGCTAGCGATTATTTCTGTTAAGTAGGTTCGTCAAAGTAAAAATAGTATTATGATAAATGTATAAAATTCGCGGAAACCATACGATAAGAAATTGATCGATTAGTACTACGAACATGAAATGGTTGAAAACGTGAAACTGCAGTTACAGGAAG
Organism: Euura saliciscinereae; assembly: GCA_018420115.1. Classification (NCBI taxonomy): domain Eukaryota; kingdom Metazoa; phylum Arthropoda; class Insecta; order Hymenoptera; family Tenthredinidae; genus Euura; species Euura saliciscinereae. The sequence continues at coordinate 167,750 of JAFFZH010016183.1, read as the reverse complement.
AATTGAACAATGAGAGGAACAATTGACAATCTATAAATAGCCTGCATAACAAACAAACAAAATGAAACAAAAAAAGCTTCATCAAGATTAGTTACAGTTGAAGCCGGTTCACTCAAACCTTATCTTCTGTTCAAACTAGTTTCAACTATAGCTAGAGTAACGAGATTATGAAAAAGAAATAAAAATTGAGGATCCTTGTTGATCCTGAATCAACAAATGCCCTTTATATCTATTTAAAATTTCGAATTTCGAAAACATGATTTAAGATCGATTTTCGCCCGGTTTCAGGTGATCAAGTGCAAAGCTGCGGTAGCATGGAGCGAAAATCAGCCTCTCTCCCTGGAGGAGATCGAAGTTGCCCTGCCAAAAGCTCACGAAGTACGAATTAAGATCACAAACACCGCGCTTTGCCACACCGACGCTTATACTCTCAGTGGACAAGATCCCGAGGGATTATTCCCATGCGTTTTGGGCCACGAAGGCTCTGGAATTGTAGAAAGCGTGGGAGAAGGAGTCACCGAATTTCAACCTGGTATAAAACTGACTGACTCAGCTTATCCCAATTTTTTTGGTGAAAATTTCTACTATTAGGAATTTTCAGATGCATTTGAACTCCGTTTTCTATCTCACTCAATTAATAAAACGAATGTATTCATGAATATTCTTAATTTTTGTTCAATCTCAAAACTGGAAAAGCTCGAATTTTTCCAATAATTCGTAGAAAATCGTGGAAATTATACGAATAAGAAATCAACACTTTTTTCTAATACATTGCATGAAACATAAATTATATACTTATCAAGAATTTTTCAAAGTGTCTTCTTAAGAATCTTGCCACGAGGTGAGAATTCTAAATTTTGAAATTTAATTAAAAATTATTATAACAAATTAAAATCGCAATGGTACACTCGAAACTCGAAGCTTATAATACTCGAAATGTTGAATTTCTTACTCATAGTTATGAGAAATCCTGTATAAACGTGACAGACTTTTATAAATCTATATTATCTGACCCCTCTGTTTCGGAATTAGCTGAAAGACTTTATTCCTATTTTTCTAAATCTTCAGGTGATCACGTATTACCGCTGTACATCCCGCAGTGCGGAGAATGTAAATTCTGCAAGTCCCCAAAGACCAATCTCTGCGGAAAGATTCGCCTGACTCAGGGAAAGGGTGTAATGCCCGATGGTACCTCTCGGTTCACATGCAAGGGAAAGACTCTGTCTCACTTCATGGGCTGCTCTACTTTCTCCGAATACACTGTCGTCGCAGATATCTCTCTCGCCAAGGTTCTCCCCAAAATATCATCTAATACAATAATTTCTCAACCAATGAAGACAATATTAATCAATTAACTTAAATAATCAAGAGCAATGATCAAAGATTCGAATCTAAGGGCTTCCGGCTTTTTCCTGTTATGGATTTCAAAGAATTTAATATTTGTTGACTCAAGTTCATCTGTATTCGTTCCAAATTCGTAGGTTGACCCCAAGGCTCCATTGGACAAGGTTTGTCTTCTGGGATGTGGCGTTCCCACCGGTTACGGAGCTGCCATTAACACAGCCAAGGTAGAGCCAGGCAGTTCCTGCGCTATTTGGGGATTGGGCGCGGTTGGTCTGGCCGTCGCTCTAGGCTGCAAAGCTGCTGGAGCCACTCGCATAATTGGAATCGACATTAACGTAGAGAAATTTGAGCAAGGTGAATTAATTCTGTCCGATAAATTCCCCCAATATCTGTCTATTTTTACTCTCCTAACAAAAATAATTGTATCACAGCCAAGGCTTTCGGATGCACGGAATTCGTCAATCCCAAAGATCACGATAAACCGATCCAAGAAGTTCTGGTCGAACTCACCGACGGCGGTCTTGACTACACTTTCGAATGCGTTGGAAACGTGAACACCATGGTGCGGTGACAATGAGGAACAAGAGACTGAGATATCAGTACTAACAACGAATTTTTTCAGAGAGCGGCATTGGAGTCGTGCCACAAAGGATGGGGAACTTCGGTGATTGTCGGAGTCGCCGGAGCCGGTCAAGAAATCAGCACCCGACCGTTCCAGCTGGTTACTGGTCGCGTCTGGAAAGGAACTGCCTTCGGTGGTTGGAAGTCCCGTGAGAGCATACCGAAGCTAGTCAGCGATTATCAGTCGAAAAAGTTACTCCTGGACGAGTTTGTCACGCACACTCTTCCCTTCGACAAGATCAACGAAGCCTTCGATCTTTTGCATGCTGGAAAGAGGTGATTTGATCGGAATTCGTCTGTGAATTTGAATACCTATTACAGAAGTCGTAACAAAGACTTTAATTTAATCTTGTTCTCTTCTCATTTTCAGCTTGAGAGCCGTTCTCCACTTCTAAGATCGAAGATAAAGTCAACGATTCAAAGAAAAAGAAAATTTTGTTAACTTTCTATACACTGAAATAAATATTTTGATGATAATTTTTCGATTATTCCTTGAATCTGATGAAAATCGAGTACATTTCTACGTTTGGGATGTAAAAAAAGAGATGGATGTTTTTTTTTATCCTACAACAATCTTTATTCATAAAGAATCCTTACATCCAGATATATATTCATACGATACCGAGTTAGACGAGTGCCGTGTTTTATAGTAGTAAAAATTCTTTATGTCTCGATCATGAGTACAGTTGTTTTTATAAAAATCATCGTAACACTATGTTCGGTTACAAACGATGATTCTTATTGTATATATATAATTATATACAATAATAAAGTATTAAGTAGGTAGTTTAATATAATTGAAATCGTAACGAAAAATTGTTATCGCATTACTTTTTCAACCTGGATCTATTTCGTCGTTACAATAATCAAATTACATTAGATTAATAATAATATATTCTTCCAACGCTCGTTCTGTGATCAAGCATTAGTATTTTCTTTTTCTTTCTTCTTAGTAATGGGAATGTATGAGACTACAATAATTATATCAATATTAACGCATGATTCTTTCAAAAAATCTGACTAACTAAATGGCGTAATATATATGTGGATATTATATTTCCTACATATAGTAAATGTATAATAATAATACCTAATTTTGTTTCAATTAAATTTCTAAAAGGGACGTGTCATGTTTGTTACTAGGTAGTTTGTAAATCACTTATACTTGAGAATCAAGCCCAAAGCCCGTTATAAATTAATTAAGTCGATTATAGCTTTTCCTCGATTTAGTTCTTGTTATTTATTCATTTATTTTACTTCATTTCTGTCTTCGGTATGATTTTACGAGATTCAATAATCAATTTGACATTCCTGTATATTCATCGTTAATTATCTTTTCAGACAAAAGGTAACAGAGACACGAATTTTATAGTGCAGGTGGAAGATTCGTATTTGGGAAAATATTACGAGTGTGAATTTACTGTATATTTAATACTATATATTTATTTTCATTTTCCAATAAATTTGAATAATCATCTTTTCCTCCAAAACTGATGATAAAAATATAAACAAAAAGCCACAATTATAACTCAAGTTTAATGAGATTTGAAAATATGGCTCTAACAATCGATGCGGAATAACTACGCATATTATTATTACTATAATAATGAACTTATAGTTGCTCTATAATTAGTCTTGTACTGCAAGACTGGTTTTTTTTTCATTACATAAGTTTTTACTTACTTTTTTTGAAATTTTTTTTATCTTACTTAGTATATTTAATTAAATTATAGTTTCACACCGATTTTCATTTTCTACCGATTACATAATAATTATTATAAATTTCTACATTGTACCTCGTACTCGTTATAAAGTAAGGGGGTATAGATAGGGGAGGGATTTCTCTCTAACAATAAGTAAAAATGCTTACCGTTACAATAATTAGTAGCAGGTTCTTTTTTTTCGTTTTCTTTTCAGTGTGAAATAGATCGTTTTTTTTTCTCTTTCTTTTATGTTTTTCTCTTTATATTAATCGTTAAAAACGCACAGGATTATATCTGCGATCGAGGGTGCAGTGGTGTGAAGAAAAAAAAAATTGAGTAATAAACTTATGAAGTTAAGAAACAACGGCTTAATTATCGATTGGAAAGAATGAATTTGTACTTTACGGATTTTCTTCTTCTTATTCGTTTTTTTTTGTTTGTTTGTTTCTTTTTCGTTTTTATTTCAAAGGATCGAATCATAGGTGTGTGTTGACTCGCGTGAATGGGGTGATAACAGTGTGTCGAAAAAAAAATCTAATTGAAAATTTATCATCGTTACGGTATAAGGGATGATTTTTTTTAAGTTTTTTGTTGTTGTTATTATTGTTTGATTTAATTTAATCGTTCGGTTTTATTATACCTCTCTCCGCATCTCGACTCCTCCGTGTGCCTGCTATCATTCATAGATTTGAAATTTTTTTTTCAATATAAATTCATAGACGACAGTAATTATAGGTATATGCTTAGGTTTTTAATGGTAAATAGCCTATTAGTTAAAACTTAGTGAGAATTGTTTCATGGGGTAATTATAATTATTATAATTATATCCATTAATAATTTATAATAGTGTATAATTTTAGGTGTGAAGTGTAGTTATTATTCCTTTTTCTTCTTCTTAATTATCGATGTCGTGTTTTATTGATGTAGTGACGATTGTTATATATGCTTTTTTTAAATTTTATTCTTTTATTCATTTTTTTTTCATTAATTTTCTTTCTTCATATTCTTCTTCTTCTTCTTCTACATTCTATTAGCATAATTATTACTTCGTAATTATATTATATCGTTATTTATTTTTTCTCGCTTCTGTTTAATCTTCTTTCAATTATTATTATATATAATACAGTTGTGCCTGGAGGTATCTTGTACCAGTTGTATTTTTCTCTGTGTCGTTGCAGATTGGAATTTTCCCGCTGTGTTTCTTTTCATCTATGCTATGAGAAGTCTCTATGCGTGGATGAGTAAAATTCTACATGAAAAAATTCCTCATAATTTGATTTCGCTAAATAGATTCGAGAGACACCTTCCAGCCACAACAGGGATACAATCATTGAGGCTAGCAGGTGACAAAAAGCCCTTTTTTTCCATTCAAATAGGGTTGTCGAACTGTACCCAGTGCTGGTGCGATACACCCTATACCCGAAGAAATTTAAAAGTCCAACGGCTGGTCGGCGGAGCCTTCGATATCCTGCGCCGGGTCTGCGCCTCCGTCTTCGTCGTCTTCTAGGTCCACGCTGTTTGTCTTTATGCCTCCGTTGCTTATTTTGTTCACTATTGATTCTGAGAATGAAGAAACAAAACAAGAATTAATTCAAAACGATTCTCAGGTCGATGGTAGAACTTCTTCTCTTACCGCAGTCGGGCTTGGTGCCGCGAGTCTTGGTGCCTGCGAATTCAACTCCGTGGGGATCGACGCACCAGCATAATCCCAGTCCTCGGTGACACTGGGTGCTGCGATAGTAGCCTCTCGAATCACAAGCTGGCGCAACCTCCGGAGATGACCGTCTACGTACTGCGGCGCAAGGGCGCTCCGCCTTGGAGTAACAGCCGCACCATTCCGGTCCGCTCACGTAAGCATCTCTGGAATATTCAGTCAAAAATTTGATAAATATCATATCAGACCACAAAGGTATCAACCATGACTCAGTTTTCATTGACTCTAATTTAAATGCGAATTCGTGAGAAAAAGATTTTTCCTCGTGTTAATTATCATGTACAGTGTGCGATGATAAATATTGTTTCATTTAATCTAATCTTCGAGATATTGGAAACAATACCGACGAGGGAGTTTAACTTGTTGCGAAATATTTTGTTTTCTTTCTTTATATTCTGCCATCACAAATGAATTATTTTTTCTAAAAATTGATGTATGTACTATACGAAACGAAATCTTTATGTAATTTGTTGTACAATTTGAATTCATAAATTATCAGATATAATAAAAATAAACGTTCCTTATGTATAAAATTTGTCAATTTGATTTCAAATGATTTTTTAAACTGTATCACTATAAAAATCTGAATCCTGGGATAAATCACATGCAGATTTTGGTCATAAAATTGTCATGTAATTTATTTCATGTGGAATAGTCGAAGCAGGACCAATATTCTTGAAATTCGTACCCTGTAACGACGTGGTCACAGATTTAATTGATTATTCATTAATGTTTCCGGCTTCGAAATGGCAAATCCTGAAAACTTGATTAAAATTCTTAATCTCCTCATCTCTTGAGATAATTTGATCAACTATATATTTATAACGCATAAATCTACATGTAGATATCATACATTATTCAAAATGAGTGAAATCTGTTCAGCAACTGAATGAACTTAGAAATGTGTCTCATCGTTAACTTTTCGCACGATTAGGCGTAGGTAAAATTTGAATAATGAAAAACAAAACTTTTGATAATTTTTTTACGAAAAGTCCGCAATATCTCGACTGTGAATCAGAATAAAAGAGCGTTCCCAAAATCCTTTAATATAAATTTACCGAAGTTCGTGTCTGAGGCAGAAGAGCGGACCGCTTATCCGCGTTAAAAACTTTTCCTCCCTTACTAATTATATTCCGCGGTAGAAGCCCTGGGCTGAGCTGCAGGGATCCTCTAATTCTAATACGAGGTAAAACCGTTGGGGTTCGCTCTGCTATCCCGTATAGATTTTACAGCTCAAATTGTACAATGTACAAAACCCTGGGGCAGGTAACTCTGTTAAATTTGACCACAATAGTGTGACCAGCACAAAGGATTATTTCCCACACAGAGACCCCCGCAGATACCCAGGTAATGTATAATACGTGGACGAGAATCCAATGGCTTTTAACCGAACTGTGTCACCTATACCCACCCACATACTTTCGGGTAATAAGTCCGGGGCCAACTTTTTCAACACGTTTTCAATCCTAATTTCATTCTTCCGCAACGATTAGATGATGGAATAATAAACTTGATCCAGATATTATGTATTCGAAAAGAGGAAATCATTGTATAGTCAATCTGAAGATAAACATTTGAGCTTTCACTACATCTCCACGTTTTTAAGTTATGTACGTACAGTGAAACCCCGTTAAGGGCAGATTACCCCTGCGTGCGAGAGAGTAACCTTCCCCCACTCCGTTAGTTTCAGCGCTCGAGCTGGAGGGGCGAGGCACGGCCCTGCGGTGAGGAATGAAAGAGTGGGGGCACCCCGCAGTCGCAGAATCTACCCCGGCCCGCCGCTCTTAACGGGGTTTTACTGTATGCGATCGATTTTTCGTCGGAAAACGAGTAACCGGATTTTTATGATTCTAGTCTCAATCGACGCCGCTTTTACAAACTCAGAACTGATCAGACTCTGGGTACAATAAACCCGTCAACTTTTGAGCAAAATCGTTCTATCTTCACAAATTGATATGATTACGATGTTTTTCTTTAATCTGCTGTCTTTCGATTTACAACAAAACTAGTGTTTTGTTTGTTACACATTCTACAATAATTAACGCATGTTTCGTTATTCGAAATTGGATTGGGTCGAATCCACCTAGTGTGACCTTCCGGCAATTCTCCGGTGGTACAACTGTCAAGGGTTAATAGAAAATGATAGAAAACGTAATTGGAAGTGTATATTTCTAGTTAGAAAAAAACCCGGTCCGATCATCCCAACAGTTTCCTTATACCATAGCAGTGTATTGCAAACTAGATTTTTAATGTACTTGGCGCGCGACTCTACCACTTGTCTCACGCTGTCTACTGACCTGTCAGTATCGCAGGCGTCAAGGAACGGCTTGAGGCAAGGTTCGTTCTGATCATGTTCGAGCCCGTATAGTTCAGTGAGGGAGATTCGGCTGTCGGAGTCAATGTCCAGGTGACCAAACATCCACCTTACTTCGCTCTGACATCCAGCGGGGAAATGACCTGTTTTTTTAGATTGAGACAAATAAATATGCACAGTCAGCAAATCTCCTACATGTTTGAAAAGTAAGTTACTCGTGCCTTTTGGCTTGGTGTGCTGACGACGATGCTTAACGTCGGCCATGACGACCGAGAACCAGTCCAAAAGTCGGTTTGCCATTGCCGATTTCGACGGGCAATCCGGTTCGCGATTTTGCGGCTGAGGATTGTGAGCCAAGTTCTGAGAGGACGGAGTCTTTTCCATAACTTCGTTGTACATCAGGTGTTTGTCTTCGTAATTGTTGCCGGTCGGTGGAACCTGGAAATACGAAGTTTGACTCCATCAGACTAGAGATGATTGCAAATACTGCGTTTTACGCCGTGTCTCATCATTCCACAGATTAGTTGGCGCAAAGTTTGGCGATTTTCGCAGGCCTGTGTGCGATGCAGGCACCTCATTGTGTGGGTGAAACAAATGAATTCATGAATACATGAATATCTACGATCCACATCCGCCTTCGGAACCGTTGGCTGGTCGGTTATAGCAAAGTATATACGGTATATTCGACACCAATTTTCTACCCTTCAATTTACGCCCCGGTTTTTTTTTTTGCAGATGAGGGCTTAAACTTTTCACCCTTTCGCTTCACCCCCGTGGTAACCTCACTTCAAAACTCGTATAAAGTCAGGCCTAATTAACTTCGGTACTAAAACTCTTGTTGAAAGTTAAATTCAAATGATCGTCAATGTACTTTCCACGGTTTCATGACCGTGATAAACTTTCCACATTTTCTGATGGATAGACATATATATATTTTTCATCAAAGCACTCACAACCTTCATTAGTTTTCCCTAACTCGAAAGTACTAATTTGAATAAATTATTATCTCATAAATCCCGGTATATTGCTTTCCGAAAATTTCCTGATCCTAAAAGAAATTAATCACATAATGTCAACGGATTGATTTTCTTGACACAAAATTTTAGGGATTAATAGAAAATTTGTACATCTCGACTTTCCTGCTTCGTATATCCTTTATTTAAAAAATGCTCTGATAATAAATCCTGAAAACAAATTTAACTAAATTATTTAAAAAACTCGAAATACATTCGATTCCAAAATGTAATTGTTCCTATATTTCCTGAGTTTATTTAGAAGCGATCGACTAGGTGATAATTCGTGATAATTGATGATTAAAATTGGGCTCGGCCAATGAAGGCCCTGAATGATACCCCCCAATAATTTAAGTCGAAAATGTAATGTCCGATGTTTAATTGAATATGACGAAATATTGCGGGCTACCTACGGTACAACGATATACATTATATAGGATATGAGAGTCGTGAGAGATTCAGTGGTGAACTCCTGCATTAATCAGACGAGAGGGTATTTCGCCCCCAGGACACGGGGGTGGTGTCTGACTAGCACCCAACATCGTATATTCACTAGTATACCGAAACCCACTTGGTAACTCACGGGGTGTGTTTCAGGCCGTTAATTTTACCTAACTTACGAGTTCAAGTGTTCAGAAATGGTTACCGTCGACTGGTCGACGAGCGGAACGTTAAATAAAACTCTTCTTTTTTTTCACACTCACGTTAAACGATCGTATTGACCCAATTTCTATAATTTCTGAATGAGAGCCGAAATTCACTCAATTACTTGAAAAAAAAGTTACTTCCAGTGAAATATAAAAGTTTGATTCGAAAAAAATCAGAGAGTCAAAATATATTTATGACAAGAAACGTGGTGAAAAATGATTTTAAATCCGGTGACCCCCTGGGTCCGAACTCGGCGACGTTTTCATCGATGATTTATTAGAGTTCAAAGCTCGATTTATGATTTATGCAATTGATACGCGGAGTGATTTAACAGGGTCTACGTATTTTATACCACCCCTAAATCTTGCCAGGTTTATGGGTACAGCTGTAAATTCTGCGAGATCGTTTCACATACCGTAATGTATTATGCAATTTATCGTCGATTAGTTCGTCATGTCAGCACGCAATTATGAAAGTGTGCAGAGTGGCCACTAATTTGTCGATAAAAGGAAAATCGAGCAAATTTTCAGGTTTTACAAAAATTTTCCCCCGCTGTTCCATGGTTAGTGAATCTTCCAGCCAATTCATTTTTGTGCTCTCTTTTTTGTTCATCAGAAAAATGTGCACAGTGAAATCAATGTTTTTGAAAAATCTGGCCAAAGTTAAAAAATTAGCCGATTTGCACGAAAAATCGTCTTTCAGGTTTCTGATTTTGAATTCTATACTAAAAAGGTATATTTTTAATTACTTTTAGCTCGATATTCAATATTGAATAAAATAAAAAAATGAGGACTAAAATTTGAGTGGATATTTTGGAGTAAAAAATTGTCTACTGTGCAGGTGGAGGTTCGAATTCGACTCATCGTGTCATGATTAAGGTGCGCCTGCAAGGAAGGGTCGGAACTATTAGTCACAGGCATCACACCTCATGGTTTAAGTCACACATGCTGAAACGGGTACGAGAAAGAAAAAGCTCGCATAGAAAGATTAATCGTGTTTAATTTAATTGTCAGCATTATTTAACCCCAACTGAAGCTCGTGGAATTGCAATTGTGTGGTTTAATACGATATACCGTCGAGGGTTTAGTAGTTGAAGAAATATTTCTGGAATCTGAGTTATTTTGTAATATAATTTCACCTCGGGAAATAGTTTTCGAAAACTTTGGTACACACGGGAGAAAATATCACCCTCGGGTTATTGTGCGATATTAAATAACTGAAACTGATGGAAGATCGATTGATAAAACGTTTTTTTTTTTTTTACACCTCAATAAGTCTTAAAAAATATAAAAAAAATAGCAGTAACTGACCTTGGCGTGCTTCGTGTACTTCAGATATTGATAGTGATGATTGTCGTAGTTGAAGTCCCTCGGAGTCAAAGTGATGTCTCTGTTTCGGCTCAGTTTTCCCAGGAAAGAGTTCTGCCTCTGCATCTGCATTTTCTTTTTATGCATACGTAGTTCAGACTCTGAAATATAAATGAAAATAAAAATGAAATTACAAAAAATTATGCAATTATAAATTCTTTTGTAACCGCTGCGTTCCTGCACCCGCGCAAAAAACGGCGAGGGAGAGAAAGAGAGAGAGAGCGAAGAAAAAGCTGCGTCAAGTTTTTAACAAGCATTTCAGGTAAAAATATATAAGTATTTAAAACTCAACAGGGACATTTTTATCGAACGGGGTCGGAGGCAGTTTTGTACCGAAATTAACCCGAAACGAGTTTGTACGTGACGTAATTATTTTCCGTCGTTACAGTTTTTAAATTAAAATTAATTGCTCCAAATGTAATTTCGAGTGGAAAAAAGCCTGAATTGATTTTGAAATTAATTTTCAACCTAGTGGACATACCTTCGATACGAATACCCTGAAAGGTAATCGCGTCAATACTTGAGAATTTTATGATTACCATAATCGACGAACAAGTACGTGTGGCAGACGAGAATAAGTGATCAGACCGATAATGGAGCGGAATTAACTCGGTGCCAGCGATTCTATTCAATTATTAATTCGCTTTCGACATTGACGATAATCTCGTGTCCTCACTTCGTGGCTATTATTTATATAGATTACATAAATAATTGTCAATCCTTTTCAAAATTCGGATAAAAATTCCCCTATTCACTCTCCTTTTTTCCCCCCTTTCAAATCATACTCAAATTTTTTTTTAGAATAAAGACAAAAATAAAATGAAAATTTTCCTTTCAAATTTTTTTAGTTTAATCAGTGAGTAATCTATGATTGAGAATTTTCATTGTGATCTCTTTTTGATTTTGTGTGTGACGTAAATTTTTTCCAAAGGTTCTTAATCGTTATTATATTCTCAAATGTATAAAGGCTGTGAATGGAAAAAGTCGAGATAACCCACAAATAAGAAATTTGCAGATCATAAATCACGCTTATCGTGGAGGTAGAAGATTCTTTGTTATTTGCATCCCTATCGCAACTTTTCTACCCATAATACCTGAAGGAAAAATCTCTCACAAAGATTTATCGCATAAATTCAGCCTATCAAACGTAGTTTGAATTGGTTTTATATTTCCGAAGAACAAAAAAAAAACGAAATCACCCGGAAGTGATACGCGGTAACAAAAAGATTAAATATCCACAACCCTCAACTGATACGAGGACGAAAATATATCGTAAGTCGAAAGTTTAAATTGAGTCTTGATTTTATCGCGTGTGGTGATATTCGATATCGATACAGGAAATCTATCATGTCTTCAAACTTTGAACTCGCTATTTCACCTCATTTTTATACGGAAATAAAATTGTTCGTATAAAAGTCTGATGGCTGCCCATAAAACTCGATAAAGAAAAAATGAAAAAAACTAATAAAGTCTGACGAATTTGAACACATTCAACACAAGAGTTTCTTTTGGGCAGTGTTCCTTGAGTGCTAATTCCCTAAGCATATGCAAACCGCAGTTAATTGCTAGGGATTGTAATATCGTGTGGTACATACAAGAGTTTTGTAATCTTTTATAATCTCATGTAATCTTCGTAATTTCACTTAATCTTTCCTAATCTTCCCGTGTTCTCTGTAATCTCTGTTTATCCATGTAATCTATTGTAATTTTTCTGTCATCTTCACAATTTTCATGTTATCTTTGTGTTTGCAACCTCTTGTCATCCTCGTAATTTCTTGTCATCGATCGCAGTCTCTTGTAATGTTTCTGTAATTATTGTAACGTTCGCGAAATCGTTGTCATCTTTTTCAATGTTTATGCTATCATTTATAATCTTTGAAATCTCTTGTGATTGCAATCGGTGAACGCCACTTTCGCATAGTGATTAACCCCTCGTCCGTCACTCACCTTTGCACGGGCAGAACCCTTTGCAACCAATATGGACCGCCGTATGATGGATACAATTATGGTACTCGAGTCGACACGGTGAACTGTAAGTTCTGTTGTCCGAACCGCAGAGGAAGGTGGGCTTTATCACCGGACATTCTCGACACCTGGAATCGATAGAAAAAGCAATTATTTAATATTTTACAAAGTATGGAAATTTCTTTCGTTGAATCAGTTCAAGTTAATCAATTTTTTCTTTTTTATTTCGAATAAATTTTGTAGATTCAGATTCATTTGTTCAATTTCCCAGTCAATTCAAGAACTCTCGATAAATCTACCTCAATTCAAGTAAATTTTGAAAATTTCAATTAATTTTTTGTATTGTCTGGTAATTTGAATAAATTAATTCAATTCAACTTCATTCGCATCACTTTGTTCAGTTACATTTTTGTTAGAATAATATTCCACAATTCATTCACATTCGAGTTGATATGTATTTAATGATAATTTCAATTGTAACTAATGCACGTTAAATTCGTTCATCCTCAGTTGAATCTCCTCCTTACAGTTTTTTTTCAGTTCAATTTAATCCATCTTCGTAAATTAATGGACATGCGCGTAAAAAAATCCCCAGGACGGAAAGTGGATCATTTTCGATGTGCGCATGCGCCAATCTCTTATTTCACCGACTGTACTGAAATAAGCCATTTTACACACGCTGCACAGGCATCGAAAAATCAAACTTTCGGAGCAGCTGTTGCAAAAAGTAAGGAAAATCTCGACTTGCAAATATTGTCTAATCAGATTAACATATTCAAACAGTTTTTGGTTTCTCTCAGAGTCGAGGATTGCCTGTGGAGAGAAAAAAAGTATTTCGTAGGTATATGGAATGAGATCGTTACACTGTCGAGGTGGAGAGGCTCTAAGGCTCGGAGAATGAAGAGAAGCTATTTCCTGAATATTTTAAACGTATTTTTAACTGCCACTGTGCACCTTACAGTCTTGAGTGTAGGTGGGTATGGGGGGTGGGTGAAGTTGAAATTTCCTGCTCTTTCTGCACCAGTCCTCACCCCCCTTTGCATACTACATTTTAGCCGTTTTCAGAGCGAAGAAGGTTTCATCAAAAATTGCCGCATTTATTACTCACATATTTTCTTATTCTCTCGACTTCGTTCTGCGTCACGAATGTTCAGGTTACGAAGGATATTACATTTTCAATATTTCACATTCTTACATCGAATGAAATACACCTTCCAACATGAATTCACTTCATATTTAATCAGACATTTGTTCCATTCGTTGATGAAATATCTCCGGAAGCGACGAATTCATTCATTAAAGTAGACGATGAGGATTCAAGTATGTTGCTGACGTTTGTCATTGTTTCAGAGTTTTTGTAGCAGCCTTCGATTCGAGTGGGCGCACAAAACGTGAATATAGACGAAAAAAAGGAAAATCTCTGCACAGTATGATTCAGATCCATCGGACAGCTTCCATGCACCAATTGGCTAGAAGCCAGCTGCCATTCGTGGGTATAAATAAAGCTGGAGAATCGAAGTATGGTAGGTGGATGCATTCAAGTTTTCACTTCTAATGAAAGTAATCCCGCTAAAAACGTAGGTAGGTACTCGAAAAATTGCAATTTCGTTACAAAAAAATGTTTCCCCTCGAAAAAATGATAACGAGCAAATTCACCAGGTTATTTTTGTTATTCTATCTCTGTGATGAACAGAATTGCTAGAATTTCATTCAAACCCCACTCAAGTAGATCAGAGATCGAGTAATAATTTCTATGACCAACAATTTCGGAAGTACTCTCAGATGAAAGCTGCCACAAGTAGCGTATTTCAAAGACGAGCTCTGAGCAGACTCACGGAAGATTGATAACGCGATGAAAGCTTCTCAATGATAGAAGCCCCGATAAACAGTCTCCGGGATTAAATACAAAGTGGGAAAATCGGCAGTATCGTTGAAAAATGTTCTTCGGCTTGTAATTTCACCATCAGTCGAGTCTGCTAGGCAATTTCCGAGGGGAACAATCGCGAGGGCTGCGTTGCTCCCCGTTTTCTTTTTTCCGGCTAGTGTTATATGTATAACGCGTTGAAACACCCCCGGGAAAAAAAAGGTTTACACCCCATCCGAGGGGGAAGAAAATGAGCTCGAAAAATTCAAATGGATATGGACTTTGGCTCCAGCTCATTACTCAAATACCCGACTTAATCAGATATCGCTGACGTGTGGACGAATCTAAACGCGTTCGCGTTTATCGTTTATGATCTAATCTCCGATAGGTGGCGTGCGAGTAGTTTCGCGTCTGTGAGTTAGGCCAAGAACTGAATTAATAATTGCATTGCTATAGCACCACCATTCCCTGGTGTATAATTAGCTAATGCCGATTATCATCATTGTATGAAGCTTGTGGTGTAACGCTAATTAAAAACTGTTATTAATCATGCTAATTATGAATGGCTGCACGTGGCTGCATACAGAGTGCAGTTCTCACAATAAATACTATAACCTTTGTCTAGCTTTATCATCACTGTCCATTTTTTTTTTCAATATCATTTTCGAAAAAAGCTAGTGTTCAATTTTTTTTATTCCCTAGGGTAATTTATACCCCGGGATTAACACCTCTGATGGCTACTTACGTATGATTACGAGTACGATCACACGCCCCTTTGCCACACCCTGTAGACAGGTTCTGTTAATTATAAGCAAATAGAATTAGGCCTTTACAATTAACGCGACCCCGAGACCCCCCCCCCAATTAATAGATCTACCTGCGTCTCTGTACGAGAGATTGTGCCAAATGGTGGTTTTTGCAAAAATCAACTATTTTCCCTGGCAGCCATCGAGGACTGCAACTCTACGGTATAAGTATTAAACTTTTTCCTTCCGGTAGACATTTTTCTGTCCAGTGCAATTTCTTTGATCGATGAGTAGGAAAACTTTGGTGTGTGTATTGACTGGCAATCGTTGATCGAGTGTAATACGAGGCCTCGACTTTGAAGGAAAGCTAGTGATTTACGCCCCTCATATCACCGAACCGTTTACTGGACGGAAAAAATTGTAGGAACCTTTTTTGTAGAGAATTTTATGTACTTGAAATTCAGTTCTGGGTCTTTTTTCTCTAGGAGTGATATGAAGCAAGTTAGAGGCGAAAATAATGTAACATAAGAATTTCCATCGTTATAAAGAAGTTCCACAAATTGTTGTTAGAATCAATAAATGACGGTACGAAATAAACTCGTGCAAACAATCTTGTCACGATTTTAGCAAAGTAGACGAGAAACACAGCTAACGTTGCTATTTTTGGTTCCCAGCTCCCACCCTGACATTAAATCGATACTACCTACGTCACGCTGTTTTCTAATGTTTTCGAAAACCCCTGAGTCTCTCCCATATCATGTTTTGACACGGTCTTCTCAACCCCTTTTATAGCTCCTAATGTTACCTAACAAATTTCGCCTCGCTCCATCCTCTATCATGATGGGTAGTGAAATCTGTAGACCTGACAGGAAGCAGATGAAAGAGGAAAGGTGAGGCTGCTCTACATTATGTAACAAATAAAATGTATCAAGAATTAATGAATGAAGACGAGGGTCAGAGAGAAGGTTTTGAATAAGTGAAAGCAGTTTTTCTCTTTTGAATTATGGAACGGAGGGCATTTGTATGGCACATACGACCATTTCACTATCTTGCTTATAGAGTGCAGAGCTTGCTGCGGGGAGATGATAATAGAATCGCTTAACCTATTTGCCCGAGTGTACGTAGATTTTCTACGTACGTCGTTATCGTATGTTTCCAAGCACAAATTCACTGAGAGTGTTTTCATTCGTGTTCTAGTTTCTACGTTGCGTTCTATTGACGTGGGGGATCGAACAAACGGCGAGAATGTATTTGAAACTTTGAAAATTTCCCGGGATTCTCATTCTGATACCCAACTCAAATTTGAATATTTAGTTCAATGAAAACGTCTGCGTTCCATATTATGGCCTCGATTCATATTCAGGAGATAACGTCGGATTATTCGAACAGATTATTGAAGAAAAGCATAATATTCCAGACTATCAAAGAGATAAACTATGTTTCAATGAAGAACCTGCCTCTGAAAATATGAATCGTTGCTACAGTTTCTAAATGATAATGGAAATAAAGACGAGCTTGAATGGAGTCAGGATATATTTTTTCTTCATCAATGCTACATCCTCCAATTAAAAATCGTAATCATTAAAAAAGTTTCACCAGTGAAGTGAACGCGGTATTCTCACACAGATTCAATCTCCTTGTACGAATTGTAATTAAAATACGAAATACGAAGGTACGAGAGTTTTGAGTTACAGTAAAAATAAAAAGTATCTAACAGCGAGAAACTGCGAGATATTTTTTTTTCTTCTCTCATTCCGTTCAAACATCGTTTGTGATTTTCCCATGAAATGTATATAGGTATGAAAAAAATGTAGGGGAGACCGGGGCTAGTTGTCACACTTTTTACTCCCTGATTTTTAGAATTTTTCCAAATTTTTTTTTCGCAAATCTTGAGATAGGGTATTGTAGATGCATCCTTTGCGCACCTACAGAAAATTTTTGGTTATTCTAAAGCAAGTCTGAGTAGGTGTTTTCGAATTTTCAAAAAAATTCGCGGAGTGTGACAACTTGCCCCGAGGCGGGGTAAGTTGTCACAGACTCCGGGGTAAGTTGTCCCGAGTATTTTAAATGGCGAGCACGGGTTTCATTGTATTGTCTCCTGGAAACCACGAAACAGTCAACCTAGACTCCGAACACCCCACGAACCATGCGAAATCCCACCCAGACTCCGAGAATCTTGAGAAAGTTGACCTCAACTCAAAAAACCATGGTCAAGTCAAAATGGGGTGAGTTTTTACACGTGACAACTTGCCCCAACCCGCTATTTTGTTTAAAAATTTGCACATCTTGCTGACCCACCATTCAAATATCAACAATATGTACATCAAATGAAAGCGTTGTGAATAACCTTTCCTAATATCGTGTAGCGAAATTTCTCAAGGCAGTCTAGAAAATGAGAAAAAACATATTAGAAGATGGAAAATAATTACTTTTCAGGTCCGATTTCAGTTTATCGATCACTGCGAGGCCGAATATGATGCGATATTCAATTTAACGACATTAGTTTGTTTCAAACATCGAACTACAACTTTGATCCATAGCACCGTTCGATCTGTTATCAAGCGGTGGAGATATGGACACTGTGACAACTAACCCGTGTGACAACTAGCCCCGGTCTCCCCTACTTCTGACTTCAAAGTGTCGAAGAGAAAAAAAATTCTGTTGCAGAATATCGAGTCGACAAATTTTTGTGGTATCGAAAAATCGACAATAATTGAGACATAACTAGAACTATTCTTCAATTACCTGCAGGAATAATTTCACAGGGATATAATATCGATTCGAATTCGATATAGCGTGGGCGTCGTATTCGCGTGCTGCCCACCCGCAGTTGATATGTGGTATGGAATAATTACACTGGGAATAGAGCCTTCGAACTGACCCTTGACCATTGAAAATCGATATGTGTTGAGGAGTATTTATTTATACCTACGTCAGTCAAGGTCTCGTGAATAAAAACTTTGATCAATCAATAGGACGGGATTCGGTAAGATTTGTGTAGCCGTACAAGTAAAAATTCTCGTAAGCTGCTTATTTTTATTCCCTCGTTAAAAGAAAAACAGTCGTATCGTAAAACTTGGGGAATTTTATTCTCCGTATTTTAATTAAACCCAACTGATTCGATTCCGTTGAAAAAAAAAAGTTTATTCAAACCATTGGGAATTTCAGAATCGTAATAATTGAAACAAAGGCTCAATCTAGAAAGGAAAATAATTAAATAACACAAACATTTTTTTACAATTACAAAAATTAAAAGCCCTCACTTTACGTTGAAGTGGGGGATGGATTCGAGTTGCTTTTACAACATTTCATATACGCTTTTTCTTCCTGAAGTTATGCCACTTTGAACCAACCTGTGTCGAATTTAGAGAGTAAAAAAAATGGTTTCAAGAGTTAATCTTTGAAATTTATCTCTCCACGTCTCCTTATTCGCGAGTTTTTGTAGTTCGATTATCGAAGATTGAAGGTGAATCTGTCCCAAAAACCTTCGACCAATCAATTAATAGGAATAATTTATAATGACATCAAAATCGTTTTTCAACGATTCCTTTACGACGTTGGAGACACTTTTTCTTTCAATTTTGGATGACTCAAGACAGCAATAACGTAGCAAGAGTTTGAAGAACGCATTTTAAAAACGACGTTTGAAACTTGAAATGATGGCTCGTTGGAGAAATTAGATAAAAAGAAAATTATAACGTCTCGTTCATTACTTTCAAGTACGAGTGCATTTTGTTACTTTGACACAAGTTTCTTCAAAGCTGTTTAACTTTGGAGAGAAAAAAGAAACCTAGATCGATAAGCAATAAAAGGATTCAAAGTTGACGTTCCAATCCACAGATGAAATCTATTTTTACTCCGATCAAAGTTACAAGACTTTAAATGGCCTCTTAATTTTCATTAGCAATGTCGAATTTTCATCTGCGATTCAACCGAACGTAAATAATTGAAACCAAGATTAAAAAAAATATAAAAATCGTCGGTGAACGAAAAATGGAATGAAATGAAGTTAATTTACTATTTTGTCACATGTTTCGGTATCAAACAGTTAATCAAGGTTTTTCGAGGTGAAACAGTAATTCATAGGAATATACACGTGCACTTCGTGTATCGGTGGGTACAGCTGGGTCTCGTGTCTATTCAAATAGTGTCATTACTACGGCTAATTGACACCATCCAAATCGAGCCAATCTATTTCCATCAACTCTAACGCACAGGCTTTTTCAAACGAATATCTATACGCTCGCGTGTGAGTGGATTTGTAAAATTTTAAAAAAATTTCTACCCAGTGAATATGCAGCGTGATCAATCTCGTGCAGCGCCACACCGATCCTATCTACGCAGGATCAAACGTCATCGAGGGAGGACTAATTTCGTGATGATTACCACAAATTCCACGAACAATTTGTGATTCCGAGTGCATCTTGGGTAATTTTAATTTACAGAAGCTTTTCAGAATTCAGTGAAGTTTTCAAGTTTTTCCACATTTTCTGAATTAGTTCATGATCAGTTTGAAGAAATTCGGGAATTTTATTTTTTCGGTTTTGAATTCTGCTTAATTTCAATTTCCAGAAGCTGTTTTCAAGTTTTCCCACGTTTTCTAAATTAATTCAGAGCTCATACGTTGAAACGTGAAAGAGTAAATTGACCGGAAGAAGATCGAACAAAAGTATTGATTCTTTGGTCCGCACAGTTGGACGGTTGAGCCGTTTACACAGATCGGCTCAAACCCTGCGGCGAGTGGCAAATGAAACGAAAAAATTGATTTTAAGGACCGATAGCATTGGCTCGAGTGAAGAGGGTGGCAAATAGGGCCGTGTCTAGGACCCGAATTATCCCCGTTTACTTTTCGCTTCCTGGTTCGTTCGTCCGTTCCAGAACCGAACTACCCGTCGCTTTCCATCGTTCGATCACTAGTATTCGATTCGACAAAGCGTTCGATTAATTTCCTGTCGTCAATTTTATCGTAGAAAATTATGACTTCGGTAATTTTGTATAAATTTTAATAAGAATAACGCCCTCATCACTCACTTTGACTCGTCTTGATCCTCGTCATCGGCGTCATCCTCGGCGTCGTAGAAAACGTCATCCTTGTCCAAATCCTCAGCGGTCTCCGCTCTGTCACGCTGTTCTTGAACGGCGCGTGATTTCGGTATGACAATATCTCTGGAATGACGGAAATTTAGATTGAGATTGTAGAGAGAATTTTGTCGAAATAATAATTCAGAGAACGGAATTTATAATGGAATCGTCGTCGTCCCGTTGAGGCTTTCAGGGTAATTTGATTTCTTGAAACTTTATATTTTGCGGACTTGAGGATCACTGATTTTTAGAATGGGGTCACGTTTTCACATATTTTGGAGTAAAAAATACGGCATGTGATTTATGTAGATTGAATATATGTAAAAACAAATTCGATATTTCGAAATTTGAAAGTTTTGCCTCAGATTTATAACCAGAGAATCGAAAAACCATTGGAATGTTGGAATGAAACCAAGTTTAGCGAAAGTTCAACAACATTTTCACATTTTGATCGGCCATATTGGTTCCACCGTTTCGAATCTGATACCTTTGACATCGGATCTGAATTCAGCGACTCCAAATACCCCAGAGTAGCAAAAATGTTTGAAATTGGACGGGTGATGTGTGAATATGTGTATGACCATGCTTCGCAGGTTTTTTTTTTAATTCAAAATTCATTTCAATGTCAGTCACTTTACGATTACAGCGATATGTGTTTTTTCAAAAGATTTTTTCAGAAAAATTGTGAAAGCATTGATTTTTTCCGAGACACACAAAATTCCTGAAACTAATTTTCAAATGGACTCCAACTCTGAGGAATCAAAGAGAGATGAGTATTTTTTTAAAGACTGTAGAGTTTGCAGACCCCCATCGAATTCAATGAGAAATGAACCATGATGAGTTTGTCAAATTCGAATCGTATGTCCAGTTTTTTTCTTCTTCTATCCTCGAATCACGTGTCACGAGTAATTCCAGAGTCTACGCTATTTTCTAAGCTCGTTATAGGTTTCTTTTTATAAGATTCCAGGTAGACCTATTTGGACTAAGCTCTTGTATATGTACACACATGAATATTTCAGAGGTACGATTTTTTTTCGTGGCAAGCACGAGTATCATTATTTCATGACATCAGGTACGAATATAGCAAGAGAATGAATGAATAAGTAAATTTTCTCGAATAAGTAAATCTTCTTGACAAAAGCCTTTCTTCCATTTTTTTTTTTGTTCACAACCAAAATTAACTCTGTACACCATAGATTATTATTTTTTTATAGTAATTAAGGAGGAAAAGGGAGGATCTTGGATACTTTCAACCACCTGTAGCGCATGACGACAGGAGGCACATGCAGTAACTCAGATCCCGAAGAATCTAAGTATGTCGTTTTTCTTCATTTTCTTTTTTTACTCAGCTATTGCCCAGTGTAGGAAGACTTGTTTTACTTTTTCCTCGTAAACGTGGGTGGAGGGTATTATAGGTACCCACCTACGCCAACTCGGGGATCTATACAGAGGGATCCGCGAGTCATAGAATTTCATTTCCTTTTCGGAATATTTACAGGGTTTAGAGAGGTGGCGCCGTTGTGAAACACCTTTGGATATAAGCACCGGGGAAAGATCCATTTTTTTCCACGTGAAAAATTCTGAGAAGCTATTTTCATTCGGCTTTCGAAAATTGGATGGCCCTTATCCAATTTCCGTGAAAATCCCTCTTCGTTCTATCTCAGAAGTAATTTTATAAAAAAATTATTATCACTGAAAATTACTCCGTGATTCTTCCCTCGTCAAATGTGATTACCGATTAGCCAGCTGACGCTAAACTTCAACATTCTAACGTAATTGGGTCATTAGTTGGTTACCTCGCTCCATATTTTATTCACCTTTTTACTGATCTGATCAAAAGAGTATTTCGAACTAGCGCTGGTGGACAACATTTTGTAATCAAATTATAGCTAATTGGTTGTAGAATACGTTTACTCAACGTGAAATTCAAACTTTGACCTGGCGATACGAATGATACGATGAAAGTGTGTCTGGAAGGATTAGACTCGTCAACTAGGGATTAGAATTTATAAACTTGTGCCCCCAGCTTCCCCCCCCCCCCCCCCTTTTCCATCGTAAATTCCTAATTACCGGAAAGCCTAAATGTGCCCGAGGGATGTTCTAGTGGCGAAGTGGGATCTGGGGAAATCTACGATCTACCATCTACGACGCCGTCTGTCAAATAATAGCAATGAATACGCGAAAAGGTGCGCGACGTAACTACCGGGATCTCGAAGGCCGGGGCCGCCGGCCATAAAGTACTCCAAGTACGTAAATAACACTGAATTTGTAAAACGACGACCGGAACCCGCACCTGAACCAAACGATACATAACTTATGGATAAATTGAAGGAGATAGGGTAGACGAAATTGAGTTGCAAGGAAATAGAGATTTTTTTCAAAGTACTTTTTTGTGCTCCTATAGTTTTTTTCCCCCGAAAAGTACCTTCTTGTGAATATGTGGAAACTTGGATTTCTAGAAAAGCACTTTTCTGAGTAATGACAAGACAAAATAAATGAAAAAAAAAAAAAACGCTGTCAAAATTACTAGAATTACACTATCACAAAACTTGTAGAGAAGTGCTTTTTTTCGCAAACTAAAAATATTGAAAGATACTTTGTGAGCAGAAATCTTGAAAAATGTATGTGGAAATGAAATATATATAGAAAAGTACTTTTCAATCACCAGCGAATCTAGGAAATTACTGTTCTGGAAATCTTGAAAAAGTACTTCGCCGAAATGCCAAAATGTACTTTTCGTGAACACAATCTAACGAGGTACTTTTCCAGGACTGGAAATTCTTGTAAACTACTTTTTTATCGTCAACATTTTTGGACAAGTACTTTTCTCAAAATACCGAGAGGTACTTCGCCGTAGACAAAGAATCTAGAAATTCAATGTTCTGGAAAACTCGGAAAAGTATTTTGCTAAAATGCCATGAAGTACTTTTCGTGAACACAACCTAGGTACTTTGGTAAAACTGAAAATTCTGTTAAAGCACACAAACCTTTCCACCATGAAAAATATTTAGCAAAATCCTTTTTTCAATTAAAAATCTAAGAAACACTTGTCCACAATCAACAAATGTAGAAAAATACTTTTCTGAAACAGAAACGTAAAGAATTAGATCAAAAAAGTATTTTCCTAAAGATATCTTTTTATTGTATCCCCTAATAGCTCTTTTGCTCAAAAATATCCTCTAATTTGTGCTTTAAGTAATTATATAGTAGTGAACGTAATATATAAAAGTAATTGTTGGAAGCCGGACAACGTTGCCGTGGCTGAACTTACCCAGACTTTTGTAATTCCTTCTTGGAAACACAAACTGCCGTGAACGTATCCTCGAGAAGGCAGAGTTCCTTCTTTTTGCAATTTAAAGGACGACAAAGATCACCTGGAACAAACAAAAAAAAGTACGATATAATAACGACATAAATAATTGAAGAAAGAAAACGTGTCAGAATATAATGAGAAATTCGTCATCTCGTTGTCGAGAGGTATCGTTAAATACAACAGAATTTGAAATTATAATTCATCACTCCAAAGCTGATTGTGAGCATCGCTGGCCTCGTATCGCCTGATGGCTGAGGCGGAGGGTCTGTCCTGTGCTGTGGATATCCGATTGTAATCAGGTCTATATAAGCAGCTCACCACGCAGGCAAATAGCCTTATTATAAATTATAATAGAGGCCTAATCGGTGGTACATCGATTACGTTGTTCCGTTACAGCTTATGAAGCTTACAGTCACGACGTTATAACACTAGCCAAAAGCACGGGTTCCACTTATTCCTCAAATTAAGGTTGTTCGGGCATATAATATGTCCGGGACCGTCTAATTTATGTAGATGAACTTGCAATCAAGAATCCAACTACCTATACAGAAACATCAAAAAATCTTTCGCCATCCTCACTTTGAAATTCTTGAATTGTAATTCGTCATTCGTAATTTGGAGTTTGTGAATCGAAATTTATAATTTATCGATTGTAATTGTTGACCACGGAGGTAATTCGTAACGTTTCAAATCTCAGCATCCTCAACTTCTTCATCATGAGAAAGTTTCTCTTCAACGTTACATATCTCTCGACTACGCTTGAACGAAGTCCTCTCATTGTAAGATTATCAATTCCGTCCCCTATTCAGCCAGAAATTTCTCATGTGTGAGAAAACTGATATAATACTCTCCAACTCTCGCGTGAGTAGTACTAAAATATGAATTGGTTCTGTCGTAATCAAGTACGTGCCTGAACTTATACCGCGACCCACCTCTCGAGAACTGCAACCCATAAAACAATCCGAGATAATTTGACACAGAAGTAGTTGAAGTAGGTGGTAACGCTTCTGCACCACCGATATACGGGGATATTCATATTCATTCCGGGTAGATAATCTATCGTTTCCTCATGCAAATTAGACCTTGGCATACTTATTCTCTCGGTGCATGGTGGTAAGTGGACGAGTATGAGTCAGGTGGATAAATTTACAACGAAAAGCTCAACAGGCTGCTAATTTTAAATCAACTACGTGAAAGTAGTTTAATTCCTGATTTATAACAAACGGAATATCCACACAATAGACAGATTTTCTTTTCCAGAAAATCCACTCAATAATTGTATTCAAAATTTTTTGTGCTTATCACAACATTCCGATCACTTGAAGTCAAGAATAAATTCAGAATGTACCGCAAAAATTTGCTCAGAAACATTTTTCTATTCAGTAAAAATCCATAACGTTTTAGCTTCGTAGAAGAATTCTTGCTTTATAGGTGAGCTTTTCCTGTTCTGTTTGAACAGAATTTTTCAGCCAACGTCGCGAAATATATGAAAGCCAAAGTGAGTTCATGTGAAGAAATTGTTGGAACCAAACGATATATGCGCTTCTATAAATTCGAGAGTGCACAGAGTAAATTTATCATGCGCCGAGGTATATATAGTGGCGTTGCCAGAGGGTGCGAGCGGAAGATAATGAAGACAGAAACGAAAATGAGATGTAAAAGAAGGCTGATGGATTCTACATAATGTACAAGATGGCCTAACCAAAATCAGCCCATTTTTAAATCTGAGTTAAGTATGATCGTTGTGGCCCCCTGAAACAGGCTGGGTGACACGCCAACATCACGAGCAGGTCGTCTGATAGCATTTTGGGAGCTGATGGCGCACGAGGCATTGTACTGGTCATAATGGGGCTGATGGTCCATCATCGTAATGTATTCATAGCTTGCTTAGGCGACTAAGTAGATGACCGTATATTACCGCGAATGCGATATTCCTTCGAATATTAAAGTAACAAGCGGATTTTTTCATGCTTAATTTTCTGTTTATCTGCGGTCCGATTCCCCCTCGCATCTTTCAATACTTTTTTAGTGAAATAATCCAAATTATTTCATTTGTTTCAACCAATTTTTTTTCAATTCATTTATTTCCTCGGTTATTTCTCAATATTTCACGTTATTTAAACGAGTTATTTTCCCCTCGGGGAAAATCCAGTGTCACAAACACGATATTCACAAAAAAGAGTCCGATACCTAATCCGCGTGGAAAAATTATTCTGTTTTCTGGATACGCGGGACCAAACCGGTCAAACATATTTATTTCTGATAGAAAAGCTCTGAACCATCCAAATGGAAACAGAATTTTTATTTCCAAAATATTACAATTTCAACGACTGTATAAAGGGAAAACTCGTATGCGACATCGAATTCCTTTCATACTGTGCGAATAGAATATTCCTAAAAACGTGAAACGTCCAAGCATCGCTATTAATTTTCTGAAAAACTGTATCATCAGTCGATGATACGTAATCAATTTATAACACAGGTGAAACTGGTTATTTATTTTCGGTATCGTGTTAGCTCAACGTTCGTTCCCATTAGCTTCGCAATCTTCGAATGTGAGGTGGGCATGGGCGCAGGCCACAGCAGAGGTATTTGATTACAGGTTATTGCCTTGTATAAGTATACCTTCCGCGGACTACGGAGCTGTACTTAGTTTAGTAAAAGCAAAGGGCGAGATCCGAGAACGAACGTGGAATGAGAATGGAAGGTAGGCTGTACTAATGAAAAGAAATTCCAGAGTGCATTGTCAGACTCGCAAATGTCAAACGACCGGAGTTTAGGTTCGTGGTATCGTGGTTCGTGTACCGCGGACGTTATCGTGAGCCAGTAACTATTCGAGGCTGTGTAAATACCTTGTAACATGAAACGATAACTGAATTATAACTGACCCGCGGAATTTAACCAACTATGTAAACTGCGCGGTATATCGTAGCGCTAATAAATACGTACAACGACTCGGGTTAGACGCCTGTGACGTAATTGTTATATCGCAGCTCTATGCGAATTTCGGTGTGAAATAGCCTGCCTGGCTATCAATTTTACTTGCTACTAATATTTCAATCTCCTTTAGTCTAGTAATAATCCCAACAATGACGAACAACAGCCATCGAAGATCGGCATGAAATTTCACCAATTTCACTCGGACTAAGTCAGATTTTATAGGATCTCATAAAACTCCGTGATAATTTGAGACGATTCAAGGATATTCAAAGGGGTTTTTGAAACTTTACAGA